>CM048755.1:665723800-666296300 GCA_026315105.1 Locusta migratoria | reverse complement strand
CTGCTGTCCTCCCGAATGTGAGATCAGTGTGTTACACTTCGCCACCTCGCTTAGTAACTTCCTTATTTTACTCATTAAGGCTCTACAGGGCTATCCGATTTTCCTGTTCATTTGCAGGCATTCTGAAGACGTTCTATTAACAAAGCTGGTCGTCACACAACACATGTACACTAACACATATCAGGTGGTACAAGGGGTGTTCAAATTCAAATGGTACGAAACGATGTTGTGGGTATAAATTAAATCTTTATTCAAAAGTAATCTCTAGAGGCATTAGCACAACTGTTCAACGAGCCGAAGTATTTCTTCTTCCCAGAATTCCTGTGGCTGTGACAAGAGGCAGTCCTGTTCTGTGTCCTTCAGTTCGTCGTCAGAGTTGAATCGCTTCCCTCTGAGATGTTTTATTACAGCGGACCAAACAGATGGAAGTCACGGGGCGACATGTCCGGTCTGTAGGGCAGATACTCAAGCTGCTGCCACTTGAATTGGCCAGTACACCTTGTGTGACCCTGGAGACGTGTGTACGCGCGTTATCATGGAGCAGAATCACTCCCTCCATCTACATCTACATCGATACCCTGCTAATCACATTTAAGTGCCTGGCAGAGGGTTCATTAACCACTTTCATAACTTTTCTCTACCGTTCATTCTCTAATAGTGCGCGGGAAGGAAGAACACCTAAATCGCTCCATTTTCGATCTGATTTCTCTTATTTTATTGGGATTGGTCATGTCTCCCTAAGTAGGTGGGTGCTAGCAAAATATTTTCACATTCAGAAGTAAAAGTCGGTGATTGAAACTTCGCAAACAGATCACGCCGCAATGAATAACGTCTCTCCTTCCCGTGACGTGATAAAACAAAACGAGCTGCCCTTCTCCGAACCTTCTCAATGTCTTCTGTCAGTCCCACCTGGTGAGGGTCCCACAAGAGGCAACTGTACTCCAGGAGAGGACGCACAAGTGTGATGTAGGCATTGGTGGAGCTGGTGCATCTTCGAAGCGTTCTGCCGATGAAACGTAACCTTTGGTTCGCCTTCCCCACAATATTTTCTGTGTGTTCTCTCCAGTCAAAGTTGTTCGTAATTGTAACTCCTAGGTATTTGGTAGAATTTACGACCTTAAGGTCTGACTGATTTATCGCGTAAATGAAGTTCAGCGGATTTCTTTTAGTGGTCATGTGTATTACTTCACACTTTTCTTTATTTATTGTCAATTGCCAATTTTCGCACCATGTAGAAATTTTGTCTAAATCGCTATGCAGTTGCTTTTGATCCTCTTTTGACTTCACTAACCTATAAATGACAGCATCATCCGCTAACAGTCAAAGGGAGCTATTCAGATTGTCTCCTAAATCGTTTATAAACACGAGAAAGAATATGGGACCTATAACGCCTCCCTGTGGAACGCCAGCCCATGTCGTTTGGTCTTGATGGGCTTGCGTACACTACTGAACATCTCACAGTACACGTCACAGTTAATGGTTTTCCGTGCTGGAGGAATTCAGTGAGTATCGGATTTCGGACGTCGAAACAGACGATGAGCATCACCGTCCCTGTTGAGAGCAAAGCCTTCAATTCTGTTACGGAGAGGTGACGACGCATGCTTCGCGTCTCTAGATGTCGCACTACGTTATCCCTAAGCGGCATATTCAAATTCCTGCCGGTTTGGTTATTAAGACGTTTCGTACCTTTTCATTTGAACACCCCTCGTATTAATTAATTATTTAATTTAGCGTAAATGAGTTTAGGTGCACAACATTATCATTATTATCTGTTTTTATTAGGCTTATAGATCAGATTCATGGGCGTGCAATAGAAAGAGGAAACCCCAGATTGACATAAGTCCGCTGTTCTGCGTGAAATTTGGTGGCACTCCTTATTAAAATTCATTGTTAGAAAGAAATGTTTGTAAATCTATCTGACCAAACTGCGTGGTCATCAGTCCGTAGCTTACAAACTACTTAAACCTAGGTAAACTAACCTAAGGACAACACACACACACCAATGCCCCAGGGAGGACTCTAACCTCCACAGCGAGCAACCGCGCGCTCCGCAGCGAGACGCTTTAGAACACTCGGCTACTCCACCGCGGCTAAAATTCATTAATTACTCCGATAAATGCGAAGTAGTCTACGTGTTGCCAATGGCTTTAAGTACAAGACGCGTGAGATAGGCACTAACATTAATATTTACTGTGTCTACATGAACGCATTTAAACAGCCGTCGGGTTTAATGTTTCATATTGTCGTTGGACAACACCAACTGTTGCAAATACTACTATGACTCTGAAATATCGTACCCAAGCAAATAAAGGAAGCATTTATATCCTTTACTAAGACATGCACTTTCAATAAACTTATGAAAGAAAATACTTAAATACAAGCCACAAAAAATTATTCGAAAATAATGAACAACAGACTTGTAAGCGACGCATTGGAGATATAATCACTTCCGAAATGAATGCAGATTTTTGTGTAGTGGTGACCCCTTTCCACAACTAGTCACACCAGTTTTTTTAGTAACGTGATATAAAATTCAGTACCTCAACATTAGATCAATAACATGATATAAAAATCTGTAGCTCCACATCACATCAATTACCACAGATTCATATTTCACAGAAGTTCGAAAATAAAGTTCATCACCTTGTTTATAGGTTATGTGTTTCTATTCATAATTCTCTGTTCGCCTGAAAGCACTTTAGAACCTGTCCTCTTCTTTTGATAGAGATATTAAACCATCAACTGAACCAGGTGTTCTTTTTCTTACTTTCGTAATTGGAGAAAACGTTTCATTTTTATCGTTTTTATTACACGGGGGTGAAAAAAAGTTAAGACGACCGCTGGCCCAAAGCGGGATGTCTGGATTCGAGTCCCGGTCGGATACAAATTTTCAGTCTCCCCTTTGAATTTGATTCAACGCTCCGGAACAGCCGTGGCGTTGAAACATGCATAATTAGTAATTTTGTTGGTGCATGGGTGGCAGTAACGAAAAAAATAACTAGTAGACAAAAGGTCATGAAATTCGCTGTCTATACGTCGATTAATGCATGAAAAACCTTAGTGCAACAACTGTAGTGAGGAATGAATTAACCACTAATGTATTTGGGGGAAAACATCAATTGTCCTGCCTCTTTGGAAGAGAAGAAAAATATACACAGATTTTGATACAAGATAATACATTACGAGATATATAATTCAGGGGCCCATACACGTGTTTTTTATGCATCTACTCAATGCGCCGCGCTGCCATGTTTGTATTACAAATAGGGTAAATACTCCGCCATTTCTGTGTATAATACTCGTACATTATTAACGTCATTGTAATCTGCACGAATTGTGTTGTACTGAACTGTAGCGTAATTGGAAAGAGTAGACCGAACATTGCGGTGAAGTCTTGCGGGCAAGCTTCGACGCTATAATTCGAGGTGAGGATACCATTTATTTTTCACTATCTTTGGTTTGTTTTTATGAGCTTAATGTACGTGAAATATTGTCATTTTACACTGAGTGCGAAACGAAGGAGGGTCGATTTGACAGGACGTCACGCAAATATGGTACAGAAATAACAAGAAAAAATTGCGCACTTTGCAAAGAATTATCTACGTCCATCTAGTATGTAAATATGTTGCAAGTACGTGCCTAGTGACCAGGTTTAACGGAGAAAGAAAATTAATAGTAAGTAATGCATTAAACACGGAAGTGAAAGGATATATACTCTAACCTAATTGTAATAAAAACATGTTCCCAGTAGTACAGCGTGTTTGAATAAAACGACTCGGGTAGGGGTAACTGAATCATCCGGTGGATGTAAGAAAGATATGGCTTTCTTACAAAAAATGACAATTATAAAATAAGAAGTCTAAACTGTTACTGCATTAATGTTTTAAACACTGAATAAAAAGGACTAAATAAATAAGAAAAATTCGTCTTAACACTGAAAAATATAATTCTTAAGAGTGGATAGTATCTTTCAGTCTGCAGCTGAATATGAGTTACTTTTATTCATTTTTTTTATTAACGTCCCGTTAGATTGCAACTTTATGACGCATCGGGACTCTAACCCAGAATGTTACCTTTAAGAGTCAATCAGTCAATCAGTATTCCCTTCTTTCTAGACTTTTAAAACTGTGGAAAGTAAGAAAGAGAGAGGAACATGTACAACATGCGGGTCGCAAGTTGTGACTCGCTACCTCAAATGGCAGAAGCACTAACCGCGAAAGTCAAGATGGGGCTTTAAGTCCCGGTCAAGCGCATACTTTCAGTCTGGCATAGGACTCTTCCTTCTAATGCAGAGGCTGTTGGAAAAATGTTGCTTGAGAGCAACACAGTCAATTACAGAGTTAATGTCTTGACGTTCCGTCACTGCTTCACTTGGCAGCGAATACCTTGATGACACCGTCGTTTTGGAGTAAACGTACTGAAGTGTTCAATATAAGCTGAGGTGCTGAATTAATTATGCCGTGGCCGGGATTCAAACCCGATACCTGCGTATCGGGCAGACGGGACAGTAATTATTAATTCAACGCTTTTCCTTATGCTCAATATCTTTGGTATAATGAGACAATATACGTCTCAGGAAATTTAAGTATTGTTGATATTTATATCATCTATGCCTGATGTACAAGACAGGATTGTTCGCATTCACATTCATTGCTGAGGTGCTATTCGAATACGGGAGTGCGCGGCACTATATTTCACAGGGAAACATCGAGGCATAATTAAAGTACGCAGCGCGGGAGTAGCCGAGGGGTCTGGAGCGCCACGTTACGGATCGCGCGGCTCGGGTTCGAATTCCCTCTCGGGCATGTTCAAATCAAAATGTTCAAATGTTTGTAGAGCTTACGGGACTTAACTACGGGGTTATCAGTCCCTAAACGTACGAACTACTTATGAACTAGCTACAACTAAGGACGGCACAAATATCCATGCCCGAGGGGGATTCGAACCCCCGACCGTAGTGGCCGTGCAGACCGTGACTGAAGCGCCTCAGTCCCCTCGGCCACCGCGGCCGGCCCTCTCGGGCATGGATGTGTGTGTTGTCCTTAGGTTGGTTTAACTTAGTGTAAGTAGTTTGTAAGCTAGGGACTAATAACCAAGCAGTTGAGTCCCATAGAATTACAAACATTTGAATATTGTTGAATGAAAGTATGTGCTATGACTGGAGACGTGCTCTAAGGCAGTCCGTGCAGCCTCGTTATTCACAATGCCACGTTAGCCGAGAAAAGCCGGGTGCCGTGGCTCAGCGCGCCCGGGATGGGGGCTAAACGCTCTCTGTAATAAAAAAGCTGAGCCCAATATTCAACGAACAAACTGATCGAACCACCGAAAAACATAGATCTTCATGACGAGAGGGTAAAAAGAGAAGCGATTAAAGCGTCTGCTTGACAAGCAGGAGGTCCTGGGTTCGAATCCTCGCTGCGGCACAAATTTTAATTCAGCCTCTCTCCTTATAGGAGTATCTTTTATGTATACGATTTTAAACATCGCTGAATAGTAGTAAGCGTAATCCATTTTAAAAAATGTATAACAGCCAACCAGTTTTTTAAGGTTCTTGACTTGGTTTCCCTGACCGCTAAGGGTAACTTAATCAGAGGAAATATAAAGTTTACATGACAAACATGACGTCAAAATTACATCTTACGAGCAAGGTTGCTCAGGTTGAAAATGGTAAAAAATAATATTGTCCTTAAAAATATAAAATAATAATCACAAACACCATTGCGGTGTGACACCTTAAAATTTTACGCATCTGGTTTGTTGTTATACATTTAAAAAAATCTTTTATATAATGAGGCAATGTGTGTCTCAGGAAATTGAATTACTGTTGGTAACGAAGTGTATTATTATCGTGACTCTTTTTGTGTAATTGAAAATTGCCTGTGATCTATAAATATTGTTTTCCCTTACTGCAGGGTCAGTTCATAGCTATTGGACAATTACAAAATGCATTTGTGTTCCTGAAGTAGTAAATAAAAATTTACTTTGGCTCACTACAAGTTTTCAAGTGATTATGAAACACTTTAACAAATCTATTATTGTCAGTTTAATTAGTTCATACCCAGATGTCCTCTGATATGATCAACTATCTATTCGAGTCCCTTTTTATTTTTACAATGTTACATGAGATTCAAAGCCAGCTTTCTAGTAACATAGTGATTTTATTGTTGCATCATTGCTGTCCACTGCACAGAATGGTCTGTCGTTTCTGCGGAGTCCGTGGAGTGAAGTGGGACTCCAATGAGCGTCATTTGAAAAAGCGCACGTTTCTGATAAAGTAGAGCGGCTATCACGTCTAGAGTCTCCTGTCACTGTAATCGATGAAAGGACGACTTGTTATCAATATTACTAGATACACATTGTACATTTGTAATCCCTGAGCTGTCTAAATACGTTCGAATTCTACAGCTCCCATCCTTACGAATTCATTTTTCACAGTGTTGAGTCATTGTCGTATTTTATAAAGAATACTTGCAGTAGAAAGTCAGAAATCAAGAACACACATAGATAGGAATAAATTACTTTATGTAACTGTAGAAGAAAAGAAATTAAACGTGAAGAGAGTTCTTCAGTAATCGCTGTGGTTATTTATAAAACCGTGCCATTACACAGAGGGCCAGGAATAACGACCGCGCTACCGTCACTACTGAGAAATTCCGTCATCTTTTAAAGTAGCCACAGAGCCTCTCGTATTTATGTTCTCATGATGGAAGTACACACACCGTTACAAATGTACAAACTTCTGAACTAATGTGTTACTGTCGAGTGTACAACCGCTAATGGACTTGTCCGTTATTAATTCAATTCAGTAGTGTATGTTGAACCGTCGCGTGAATAACGTCGATAGCCAATGACCATATTATTGGCACGCATTTCTAGCAATGTCCGAAGCTTAAGAAAATTGGTCGAAACCAGACTTTTTTAAAAGTTTGTGTGAATTTTCATTAATTATTCAGCATTAATTACACGTTTCTTACGACCTCTGTAGTTTTGATCCCCTAAAACATCCACACGTTTCTTATTTTACAATTTTCCTTTCGCGTTCTCACTACCCCCTGGATATTATTTTTACATAAATTCAATGCGACACATGTTATAATGCAGAATGATTATGGCAGTGCCCTTATAAGTGTGGATCATTGAAGCCTATAATTTTCGAGAAATTATAACAACCCTGAAATATAGCAACATGTCTAAAAACACAATTAAATATTCCCACGTAGTTTCCTACATGGCATGTTTTAAATTTATTCGATCTTATACGACTGAGTGTATTAACGCCTGAAGATCGTGTAATACGTAACCTAAAATCTGTAACTTATGTGAAAAAATATTAAAATTTAATAATAGGAAAAAGAAAAATATAAAGCGTAAGGAATTACCAACTTTTAAATAATAAGGATGGCAAGGAAAAAAATGATAGTTATTTGTACTGCCCCTTGGTGGGAACATTAGAAAAATTATTTTCCGATGTTAATTAGGAAAACAAGGGTAAAAATAAAACAGAATCGTTTTATGAGCTGTGAATTCTCTTTGGATAGAAATACTCGTACTTCTCAAAGAAACCAATAACTGTTTCACCCCAAACGTGGGCGTCTTATTAATCAAACACGCTTAATTCTACGATATTTATCCTTTTAACATCGATAAGCAAAACAGTTTGCTTTCAGCTGTACGTGGGTAGCTCCCAATTACTGACTCATACAATCCAAAGAAGACATAAAAGGGAGGAGGAAGAAATCATTCCATGCCTCAACCAGTCAGGTATAACCAGTAGAGCACTAACTATCAGAAACGCGAGCAACTGCGAGACACATATTTAGACTTCATATTCGTTTTACAGTTTAATTCATAAGGTCTCTGCATGTTTTTTGTGTTCTGAATCGCGTTCAAAATGTTCAATAGTCTGTCAATCCATGGGATTTAACTATTCTGGTTATCAGTTCCTAGGCTTACAAACTACTTCACACACACACACACACACACACACACACACACATGCACACTTTCCAAGTTGGACTCGAAACTCCGACGGTGAGTAACCGCGCGCTTCGCAGCAAGTCGCCTTAAAGCGCTCGGCCAGTCCACCGCAACCATCGTGTAATTCTTAATAATCTTGCGTATCGAGTTTTGTACCAAGTTTATCGTCTAAATTTCCTTTTGTTCGTTGTTTTGAACATTAATTTAGCTTTAAAAAAATGTGCAAATGTTTGAAATCCTATGGGACCAAACTACGTTGGTCATCAGTCCCTAGTCTTAGAAACTACTTAAACTAAGGTAAACTAACCTAAGGACAACACACACATCCATGCCCGAGGGAGTATTCGAACATCCGACGCGGGAGACGGCGCGATCCGTAACGTGGCGCTCCAGACCGCCTTTTTTTTCAGGTAGATCGATGGTTCGCGGTCATTACGTCAAGTTCGTCCTCGGTGATCGTTTTAGTATATGGCTGAGCTTTTTCATTACAGCCCCCTGACCGGGCGCGCTGAGCCATGGCGCCCGGCACGACCGCTTGGTTACTCCCGCGCGACATTAATTTAGCAATGACCCCGGTTCATCCAGCTGTCAAACACAGTTAATGAAGCACCAGTGTGATAACAAGTTTAATTTTCAATTCTTCACAGTTAATTATTGCGTTAGGTAATGTTAGGATGGACGTGGTGTGTGCGTGTTACGTGCGAGCGCAGGAGCTGACCGGTTTGCGAATTGGCTTACGTCAGCCAGGGTTGCCAGAATACTGTTAATTGAAGTCGCCACTTCGAGACGCTACAGTAGGCCAATGTCGCCATTTCATGTAATTCTATAAAATGACTACTACGCAACAAGTAATCTTACAATTCAACATTTATGTGGGAATTAATTCCGTCTTGTTGTCTTCTGTCCGGACAATGGTTTGACGCAGCTCTCCACACTATTCTATCCTGAGCAGGCCTCCTCATCTCCTCATCCATTTGAACCTGCTTACTTTGTTCATCTATTGGTCTCCCTCTGCGGTTTTTACCCCACACATTTCCCTCGAATGCCAAATTCACGATTCCTTTACGTCTCAGAATGTGTCCTACCAATTGATCCCTTCTTTTAGCCAAGGTACGCCAGAAATTCCTTTTCTCTCCAATTCTGTTCAGTGCCTCTTGTTACACGATCCGTCCACCTAATCATTGGCATTCTTCTGTAATACTACATTTCAAAAACCTCTATCCTCCTCCTGTACGCACTGTTTATCGTCCATGTTTCACTCCAACACTCCACACAAATGCCTTCCGAAAGGACTGCCTTACGCTTAAATCAATATTCGATGTTAACAAATTTTTCTTTTTCAAAAACGCTTTTCTTGCCATTGCCATTCTGCATTTTATATCCTCTATACTACGACCATCATGTGCTATTTTACTGCCAAAGTAACAAAACTCATCTACCACCTTTATGGTTTCGTTACCTAAACTAATTCCTTCAGCATCGCCTCATTTTCTCAGACTGCACTCCATTACACTTGTTTTGCTCTTGTTAATGTTAATCTTGTATGCACCTTTCAACACACTGTCTATCCCGTTCAACTGCTCTTCCAGGTCCTTTCCTGTCTTTGACAAAATTACAATGTCATCGGCAAAACGCAAGGTTTTTATTTCTTCACCCTGAACTTTAATTCCTTCTCCAAATTTCTCCTTGCTTTCCTTTATAGCTTGCTCAATGTACAAATTAAATAACATCGGAGAAAGGCTACAACCCTGTCTTACTCCCTTCCCAACCTCTGCATCCTTTTCATACCCTTCAACCGTGATTACTGCTGTATGGTTTTTGTACAAGTTGTAAATAACCTTACGCTCCCTATATTTTACTCCTGCTGATTTCAGATTTTGAAAGAGTCTATTCCAATTAACATTGTCAAAAGCTTTTTCCAAATCTACAAAAGGTAGAAATGTAGGTTTGCCTTTCCTTAATCTATCTTCTAAGATAAGCCGGAAAGTGTGGATTGCCTCCCATGTTCCTACATTTCTCCTGTATCCAAACTGATCTTCCCCAAGGTCGGCTTCTACCAGCTTTTCCATCCTTCTGTAAATAATTCGTGTTAAAATATTAAAATTTCCCCCCGTTTCTGTCAATTGTTGCCTAAAGCTGCCTCTAAAATTCTCAAGAACTTAGGTTCCTTCAATTTATCCAGGTCCCATCTCCTTATTTGCCTACCTTTCTGCAGTTTTTTAATTTCAACCTACAGTTCATGACCAATAAGATATGGTCAGAGTCTACATCCGTCTTATTGTTGTCGTACTAAATCTGAAGGATGACTGCATCCTGTTAGCTGCTGCTCAACGCAACCTCTGGCCAACACGATGGCTATATTTTATATCCTACATTTTTGAATACTTCTTTTAAGCCATAATTTATCTCTCTAATATTATATTGTCTGTATTATTTACAGTTGCAATAATGTAAAGATGGCCATTTAAAATGGTAAAATCCGGTGCCCAATAAATAAATTATGAATTGGCATCTTGAATGCTTTTTAAGTGAATAAATGTTCATGAGTAATTAGAATTTATTTATGTTATATAACAACAGAATACAATCAACCTAATGAACTAAAATTACGGAGAGATTATAATACTAATTTTTAAATATCTCTTCTTAGAACTGCTCATCCGCCAGTGAAATTATATCGAAAGTTTCGTCTTCTTGTACTGTCACCTCCGACATTTTCGCATGGTACGTATTGGAGTCGCGGCGATTTAGCCGTGCGCACTGGAGCGCCTTGCTACGGTGCGCGCGGCCGTTCGCTCGTCGGGGGTTCGAGTCCCCCCTTGGACACGGGTGTTTGTGTTGTCCTTAGGTTAGTTTACCTTACTTTAAGAAGTTTTTAAGCTGCGGGCTAATGACCAAGCAGTTGAGTCCGATTGATTTACAAACATTTGAACGTATTGGAACTTATTTGCAGGGATGTCACTTGATAAATGTGTGCAATAATTTGAAGTGAATAACATCAGCATTTTTCCTCTCGGTTGAAAACTGTTTACACTATTGACTTAGGCTATTATAAGATGCGACATCCTATTGATGCCTTATTTTTCTATGAATGGTGTTCTCAAATTGAAAGACATGCTGCAACAATTACTTAAATGTAAAGGAACACAGTACCGGTTGAGTTCGCTACGCAATATTAATAAACGAGAATACTTTTAGTTTAAAAAAGTGATATTTGTTGTGTCTGAATGGGCAGCTGTATGTGTGTTATCATGGAATTTAAAATGAATAGATACAAAGCTCAGAAAAAGATATTTACGTCGCCCAAAAGTCGCGGGTTTTCGGGACAAATTTTGCCCAAACGGCGTCAGTTGCATTAGCTTCTTAAAATGTCGCAAAGTTCCATATTATGTACAGCAGCTCAAAAGGCTATTTATCGCCCACGCTGGCCACCTGACGTCAGCCTTGTAATGGCTGCGGGGTGTATCGGCGGCGGAGCTTAAGTCAAATGGGGCACAGCAGGTGTTGCGTGTTTTCTCAGGATCTCTGCTGCGTCACGTGTACCGGATGAGGTGGAAATAAGCAGAGACAGTGGCGGGTTGTGAGCCGTTCGTGTCGCTCAAGGCGGAGGGCCAACGTGGAGGCCTTACACGTGGCAACTTCTTCAGCAGGGTCCGAGCAGGCTCTCGGTGGACGGTTAGGTTAGGGAGCGTCCATTAATTACGTGAGCTCATTCTGTCTCTTTCTCGACGCCCCTCCCTCCCCAGGCATGATGTGAGATTTTGTTAGACCGCTACTTCCCCCCCCCCCGCCATAATCTCACGAGAGATTTTGTAACGTTTCTGCTATTATGCGCACTCTTTACAGATCTACTGCCAAAATCCCAAACTCAACATTTTAGAAGCCATAAACAGAACTTTACCGCCTGACATGTAATATTCTCATACTCTGTTTACTATGTTGAACATACAGGTACATGTATGTACATGGTACTGTAATGTTTATTTAAATAACTTACACATGTAGTAAGTAATATTAAGTTTTGATATTTTCGTAAATAACAATTACAAACACTAAAAATACATTACGCATAGTTATGGAATATGCTGATCCCATAAAAGTGTTGCGGTTGCTCGCCGTCGGAGGTTTGAGTCCTCCCTGGGGCATGGGTGTGTGTTATCCTTCGGTTAGTTTACCTTAGTTTAAGTAGTTTGTAAGCTACGGGCTGATGACCACGCAGTTTGGTCCGATAGATTTACAAACATTTGAACATAAAGTGTGTACTAATATAAATGTAACATTACTAAATTTTGTAACTATTGCGCAACATTATTACATATTTAATCTTCTGTTTAAATAAATTAGGCCAGACCACGTTTCATATATCACTGGATCCTGAATCAAATATATATTACGATTTTGTCACTATCTGTCTGGTAGTGCCGAAATTAACAAAATTACTACAGCATAAAACAAATCCGTATGTATAACAGAATAAACCACAAATTGAAATACAGTAAAATTACAAGCCCAAAGAATAGTACACCTAAACAATATTATCAAAACATATATTTGTGCACTTAGAAATCACCAATACAGTTAATAAACGGAGTAAATTTAACATGAGTCAAAACACAATTTTTAGCTAGCGTATTAGGATATTGTCTACAATCTCACGCAATGACAGAAAAATATTCCAGCATTGAAATCGATTTTTGCAAACGACGATTGAAATTTTACGGATACATCATGATATTAGATGACAACCGACTGACAAAATTTTGATGTACCTACAGGAACTAAAAACAACCATAGTCATTGAAGATGGAAAAGCCTTCAGACATAATATCTACAGCTAGGAAAATTTACCATAAGTTAAACCAACACATTGAGGAGAAAATGGACAGAAGAACATCGAGCCAAACATAGCGAGATGATAAGATTTGTAAGAAGAAGAGAAGAAGCAAAAAGATAACAGCAACAGAATATAATTTGTTTTATGTAATCCTCTATGGCTCTAAACAATATGAATAAATAAATAGATAATCGGAAAACTCTGAGTAAGCGAACTCAAATACATTTCAGATTCCAAAAAGAACAAGAAATTTAATTCAATCATAAGTTAGTATAAATACGTGCGTCTGTACGAAGGCTAATGCGTGAAGCATACAAAAACTACGCCGGCCTCGGTGGCCGCGGGGACTGAGGCGCTCCAGTCACGGTCTGCACGGCCACTACGGTCGGGGGTTCGAAACCCCCCCCCCCCCCCCCGGCCATGGATATTTGTGCCGTCCTTAGGATTAGCTAGTTCATAAGTAGTTTGTAAGTTTAGGGACTGATGACCCCGTTGTTAAGTCCCATAGACTTTACAAACATTTGAACATTTTGTATTATGTTAAAAGTAAATTTCATGAAACACGTACTCACATAGAGCTTAATAGTTAAAACCTACATGTAATGTGTTAATTTATATATTTTGGCCTACTTTAAGTAAAAAAATGGTGTTTAATTAAAAACTGCAAAACATTGTCATTAATCTTATTATGCAGTTCCATTATGTGGAAGGTATGTTACGGCAGTCTGTATCTGAATGTGAAACTGTAAGCAACTCTGTAATCTACTGCTGGATTTTCAGACATTGTTCAATCAAATTAAGATGGAAATAGTTTTTTTTCCATAATTAATTTCATCAAGTGCTATTGATTTTCTTTTTTGATCCTGAAACACGTATTGTACCATTTAGTGGAAAGCAGACATCGTAACAACGTAATGTTCGTCTGCCAGAAGATAAGAAGGTAAGTAAAGAATTCTTTTATGTTCCTCAATTACAGTGGAATGGTATTCTTTTAAGGCTCTTACGTAAAATAATTCTCTGTAGTTTAAGAGAAAATCGTCGGATCAGCTTAAACTATTCCGAAAAGAGGTGGTGCAGTTTCAATTTCAAAATGTGTATTTTAGTGTAAATACGTTAACCTGTGCTTGATTGAACTGGATTTATTAAAAACACCATTTAGTTATTTTCATTTTATTATAGAATAATTAAGACTTGCATTCATCGCAGAACGTATAGAATCACAGAAAAAAATCGACCGACTAGAAACTCGGAATGTGGGGAAGGCATTGACTGATCGTAGAAAAATTATTTCATAACAAAACATACAAAACTGTATTATTTTAAGCAGGACGTCTGTAATATTTTTATTAATTATGTTTCGGCAATAAAAGTACAGAAGATGTAGAAGAGTATGAAAAATTTATTTCAAATACATCGAAAACTGAAGAGGAAGTAGTGACTGTGTGTCATTCAGGAGAGCATATGTGTTTCAGAAGTAGGAGTCTCTCCTTGAAGTAGTGCTACAGTAAAGGGCATACCTTAACTAAGGCGCGTGGAAAGGACTCGCGTATGGTCGTGGTCGAGCGGACTGGCCTGGGCTTATATTCACCACTGTTCCGGCCGCGCCAATATCCTTAGAGAAACCATCGAAGGGCTACTGTGTTACTATGGGATGTTTGCATAACCGCGATAAATGTTACTACTTACGATTTAGGCAGATTTTAGACGTGAAACAGGTTTTACTCAATTTAATTCATTTTCTCGCAGTTTTACACTATTCATTGCAGAAAAACATTACGTGATATTTGCCTCTCCCCCCTAAACAGGTCAAGTAATGAATGGAAGTCCCTTAGATATTGGGAGCTCCATTGTTAGGTGCATTATGGAGTCCCTTACGCAGATAGACTTCAATTCCGAAATGAATTCCGAAATACACTCGGTACGTTTGCCAAGGGACCTCATCCGAGGCCTGGTTAGGTGTAAGAGAGGGACTGAAGGTCCTAATCACGCCAGGTAAAATAAACGAATAAGTAAAATAAATATGGACGAGGCCTCGCATGCGGCAATCAAGAGTACAGGGTGCAGTCGTTTGCAAGTTGTCACACGCGTCCGAACAAGAGACGCCCGTTCCGTGAGTTCTGAGGCAATTCAGAGGCCTGTACCATCGAGTGCAAACAGAACTCACAATTTACAATATTGTTCCGAGAGTTGATCGTGGTCCTTTTGCTCGGAGCGAAGTGGTGGTTCTCAGTCAAAAACTTCGTCGACGCTGAGCAGATTTCTGGATGTACGTTACACGAAGGTGAATTTTAGGACTCCCCTTGATGGGTTCGGGGTGCACTACACAAAGGAAGCAACCACTCCGGTAGCAGTGTGCTTTTGGAATGCACGTTCGGGTTTTGATGAACACTCGTTAGTTGACATCGCAGACAGCGAAATCAGGCCGCGTTTAAACGAACGAAACTTCGACTGTCAAATTATTAACAGTAAATTTTCCAAGTGTTCGTGACATAGTTTACTGCATGGCAGGAAACTTGTGCTCAAATTATTATCGGAACCGAGATTGCTGTGAATTTCGATGTAGGAAGCTCTGAAATATTTTGTGGAGCGTGGAATGTATATCGGGCAGAGAGAGCAGGTAAAATTTGGGGCATGCGCTCACTTCAACCGACAAAAATATTCTATCTACTGACGTTGAAGCCGAAAGCGACTCATTTTATTTGGACAAGTATTACAGATGTAGGAGAAAACACGTTAATGGCTGGCTGTTTTTACCGACCGCCCGTTTCCACTGTCACAGTTCTAGAGTCATTCAAAGAAGTACTACAGTTAGTAGCAACAACGTTGTTAGTTGGGGACGACCTAGACCTACGGAATATACACCAGGATACCTGTGATTTCGTTTAGGCTGATATAGACAACAAATCTTCTGAACTAATGTTTAACTCATTAAACTGAAGGAGTGGCACTGAATTAAAATTTGTGGCAAGGCCGGGATTCGAACCTGGGACCTCCTACTTAAAAGGCAGGCACCATAACCACTATGCCATCACGACGTAATAAATGTTTCGAGGTCGCCTAATGGTAATAGTACCTGCCTATTAAACAGGAGGTTGTGGGTTCGAATCCCAGATGTGGCATAAATTTTAATGTAATGCTCCTCCTTCAGTTTAATATCCTTAATAGATATAGAGACAAATATGTCTTTAGACGTTGATCATTTGATATTTGTACTATTGAACACGTTTTCCGAAAACGTGCCCTGAGCATATAAATCGACAGCTGACACGCACTGGAACTATTATGGACCTTGTCCCTACAAACAGGCCCGCCCTATTAACCTTTTTAACTGCTAACGACGTGTACTTGCGCAGCAGTCGACAGTGCCACATCGCATATGTACATTTCGATGTTTTGTCACTATGTACATGCACAAGCTTAACAACAGCGCCTCATATGTTTGCTAGTTGTTCTAACAGCTTCACAATAGAGCTCACAGATTCCATGAGACGCTACTTTTGTTAACCTTTCGCTGGCTTTGGAGGTGTTACACTGTCAGGGTATGTACAAACCAATTAGAAAAAGTAAAACGTGCAAGCTCGGCTTATCGAACGCCGAAGTAGAAAGGTTTCTTATGAATAGTGACAGTGAGAATGAATTTTATTTCATCTTCTGATGAGGATTTTTGATCTTAAACAATCAGGGATGAGAAATCGTTCTTCATGTGCCACGTGTTCGCTTTCCACAAGTGAAACATGATAATGATGAAGATCAGGACGACATCACAGAGCGATCGCACCGAGTTAAAAGAAAATGCAATTCTTCACACAGTGTTACCTGGCAGAGACTCTGCAGCAAACAGCTCCACAGTGAAAGTCAGTGTAGAGACAGGTGTCTGCGATTACCATGTCATCTTAGGAACTATGGTTACCAACCTCAGTAAATCAATCACGAAGGCTGTGAGTGTGTTTTCGCTAGAATGAGCTTATAAACAGTTGTTACCGTCCCATTGAGAGAATTAATGAGAATCGTTTAGTTATGGCACGATTGACGTAAAGAAATATTAGAAAAATTTAAATGTTTTGTAAATCAACAACTGGAAAAATATGTGCCTGATAAGTGGATTAAGGTTGGAAAAGAAATCAAATGTTCAAATGTTTGTCAAGCTTAAGGGACTTAATTGCGCGGATATCAGTCCCTAAACTTCACTACTTCACGGTCTGTACGGCCACTACGGTCGGGGGTGCGAATCCCCCCTCGGGCATGGATATTTGTGCCGTCCTTAGTCTTAGTTAGTTCATAACTAGTTTGTAAGTTTAGGGAATGATGACCCCGTAGTTAAGTCCCATAGACTATACAAACATTTGAAACATTTTTTTGGCCGAGCGGTCTGCACGGCCGCTGCGGTCGAGGGTTCGAAAACCCCCTAGGGCATGGATGTTTGTGCCGGCATAAGTATAAGCTAGTTCATAAATAGTTTGTACGTTTAGGGACTGATGACCCCCATAGTTACGTCCCATAAGCTCTACAAACATTTGAACACTTTTTTTGCACAAACATCCATGCCCGAGGGGGAATTCGAACCTCCGACGGGGAACAGCCTCGCGCATAGTAGCATAGCGCCTCAATGCGCTCGGCCTTACCGCCGCGGCGATAGAAAAGACCCGCCGCAGTTTAATAATAATAATAATAATAATAACAATAATATTTATTATGAACAACAGCCAAGATCGCATATAATTTTAATTAGATTATCGGTTTTAGAAGATTGAACTGAGATCTTCAAATTATTCATTTCATTCATCACATCAGATATAAAAACTTTTATAAACATTCTTCTTCACCAACATTATTGTTAGATGTTGGTGAATACATTTGTTTTTAAAAACTTTTATTTGTGATGTGATGAATGAATGAAAGATCCGAAGATCGCAGTTTAATCTGAAGAAACCACAATTACAATAAAAATTAAAAGCGATCCTGATTGTTTTCCATAATAAATTGATTGAACGGATTGCCCCACCCCCCTCCACCACCAAAAAGCATGATAAATTTTTATGAAACAGTAATAGTGATATACGGAAAACTGTTCAGGTTTGATGACCCTCTATGGCAGCAAAACTTTAAACCTCAATTACAAAGGGGACTTCGAGGACATCAAGGAGGATGAAGTACTAATCATCCGAAAAACCTTTCCCTCAAAACTTAATGACGAAGGATATTGTCTAAAATCTCACGCAATCACAGAAAAATAGTCCAGCATTGAAATCGATTTTTGCAAATGACGATTGAAATTTTACGGATACATCATGATATTAGATGACAACCGACTGACAAAATTTTGATGTACCTACAGGAACTAAAAACAACCACAGTCATTGAAGATCGAAACGCCGTCAGACGTAATATCTACAGCTAGGAAAATTTACCATAAGTTAAACCAACACATTGAGGAGAAAATGGACAGAAGAACATCGAGCCAAACATTGCGAGATGATAAGTTTTGGTAGAAGAAGAGAAGAAGAAAAAAGATTACAGCAACAGAATGTAATTTGTTTTATGTGATCCTCTATGGGTCTAAACAATATGAATAAATAAATAGATAATCGGAAAACTCTGAGTAAGCGAACTCAAATACACTTAAGATTCCAAAAAGAACAAGAAATTTAATTCAATCATAAGTCAGTATAGATTCGTGCATCTGTACGAAGGCTGATGCTTGAGGCATACAAAAACTACACCGTCATACCTTAGCAAAAGATCTTGGCAGCGAAAGGAGAGCTCAAGTTTAAATTGAACACTTAAGAACTTGTTCACGCAGGAGGATCGTAATGTCCGTCATTTAACCATCGGCGTAGACCAGTGTTTGTCAGCCTGTGGGTCGCTATCCCCAGGGGAGTCACCAAAGCTTGCTCGGGGGTTGACATCACAGGAGGAAGTACTGTACTCGCACCTTAATGTAACTAGGGGTCAGTAATGCAAAAACGAATGCCTAAGTGAAATATATTCAACGTTAAGACTACGGAGCTTCTTGTGAAACATTCAACATGAATTAATCATAGATTGTTTTATAATAGTGTGTTAATGATGAATAAAGCCAAAGTCTGGAAACTTTTTTCAGGGACCAATCATAGGTGAAAGAACATGATACAATAAGCTATCCAGAAAAATTCGAAGAAAGGTCTACTTCTTCACCAATTGTCTATATAATGGGACCTTTCTTAATAAGTCGCTTCTGAGTGTTGCTTAAAATGTGAAACACTGGGCCGGCCGCGGTGGCCGAGGTGACTGAGGCGCTCCAGTCACGGTCAGCACGGCCACTACGGTCGGGGGTTCGAATCCCCCCTCGGGCATGGATATTTGTGCCGTCCTAGTTCGTAAGTAGTTCATAAGTAGTTTGTAAGTTTAGGGACTGATGACCCCGTAGTTAAGTCCCATAAGCTTTACAAACATGTGAAACCCTCGTTAAGGAAAATAAATTTTTCTGCCGAAAATCGTGTAAAATGGGATAATGTGTTCCGTTCCAAAAAAGACACACAAAAAATCTTGGTCCAACAATTTAAAAGAAAGCTGAAGCAAAAGATAGATGATTTATATCATTTGAGATATTATAGTTTTGTTTCTGTTCGTGGGGAAGAGGGGGGGGGGGGAGATCGCCAGACTGTTTTTACTTGGAAGGACGTCGCATATTCGAGAAGGTTGAAAAAAAAAACTGGCGTAGAGAATCACCGAAAAACAAAAAAAACAAAACAAAAAAATTCGCCAGGTACGGATGTAATTTTACAAACAATGCTCTACCGGAATGAAACTTTCACTCTGCAGCGGAGTGTGCGCTGATATGAAACTTTCTGGCAGATTAAAATTGTGTGCCGGAACTGGGACTCGAACCTGGGACCTTTGCCTTTCACGGGCAAGCGCTCTACCACTGAGCTACCCCGACACGACTCACGATGCCGCCTCACAACTTTACTTCCGCCAGTACCCGCCTCCTACTTTCCAAACTTCACAGAAGCTCTCCTGCGAACCTTGCAAGACTAGCACTCCTGGAAGAAAGTATGTGGTGGAGACATCGCTTAGCCACAGTCTAAGGGATGTTTCCAGAATGAAACTTTCACTCCGCAGCGGAGTGTGCGCTGATATGAAACTTCCTGGCAGATGAAAATTTTAATCTCAGAATCGCCTTCTTCAATTGTAGACACGTCATTTGAAGTTACTCTTTGCGATTCAATATCTTATATACAGCTTTTTATGCACCTTTAATAAAAAAAGGGAGTTGTATATTTATCTCATTAAATCATTTTTAAACAATGAGAATAAAACTATATTGTCTTGTTGGTTCTAGTGGTTTCGATATTATTGTAAACCATAAAGTAACACTTCTCTACGTTTTAAAAACACCTACCTATCAGAAATTACAATTACTATAATAACAAAACATCTGAAAGTACTACATATTAGAATGTTCACTAACTGATACGAAAATATTGAATTTCACATCTACGTATGAAATTCGGTAAATCTTCGTATTTATATAAAGAGGTTATTTTCATGAAACCTCATAGTCACTAGAAGACTAGAAGTCACTATTGACTTTCACTCATTAAAACTTTAATTAAAATCATACCGCATGCATTCTTAGCGAATTACATTTTCGTATGTTCAGAATTTTGTATTGTAAATTTCCACATTTTGTTGATATGTAAATAATGTACAGTTAATGATATTGAAGACTCTAATTGTAAAACTATTTAGCTCGTCGATATCTTATTCTAACCTGTAATGTAAAACATTTATTTAATTATTACCAAACAAGGCCATTGTTCTGCAAGATATAAATACTTATCCAACGAGGCTGTGAGGTAAATATTGCCAGAGTTGTAGTTCTTTGAGAGTTGTTATCGGCCAGTGTATTGGAACTTTGTATCGTGTACTTTAGTTAAATAAATACCAGACGGAATCTGAAACGACGAGTATTAACGTTTTACATCTTGCAGTTATTTTAAGAAACCTGTGAAAATTTTTGCAGCGACATAAAGTACTAGCTACCCTTAGCAATGGAACGAATTAAATGAAGTGCCGCGTGGTCTAAGGCGTCATGCTACGGACTGAGCGGCAGTTCCCACCTGAGGTTCTAGTTCTCCCACGGGAATGGGTGTATGTGTGTTGTCCTCACTGTAAGTTAGTTTAAGTAGTTTGTAAGTTTGGAGGCTGATGACCAAAGGAGTTTGGCCCAATAGATTTCGAAGAATTTGATTTGAACACACAAAATACTAGTATACACACGGCTGACGATACCTACTACAAACATAGAAACTCAAAATGACTTCGAAGCTGTCGGAAGATCAGTCATTAAATTTCACACATAATTAGAGGTGGGAAAGTTAGAACGTGCCCAGCGATGATGAGCGACACGACTGCCACATGTAGATACAATAAGCGTACGTCAATTAAAAGTTCTGTCGAAATTTGGTATTTTCAGCCAGTAATTCTGTATTCTCTTTATAAAGTTTGTTAAGAAAACGCAAACAGTACACGTTGTATTTTAGGTATGACCACATTTGTTGATGTAGCTCGTTACTCAAGAAGAGGCTGCTTTACGTTATAAGGGGCGGTTAATGAAAAACGGGACAATATAGAAATACGGAATGTCTGGCCTCTAAAATTCGTCCGTCAGGATTAAAATCGACTCAGCGGACGCACCACTACCGCCGACATCGTTCGCCCAAATTGAAGGCAGCGCGAAATGGTGAAACCTAAAGCTGGAGTTATAGGACAGGGAGAGATATTAAAACAGTAGGGCCTGGGGCCGGTACGAAATGGCGCGTTGTGAAGGCGCGGTTATTTTTACTGCGTCGGCGACACGTGCGGCAGCCGGCCGCGCTGGTGCGTGCGCCATCTGGCGGCCGCCCCGCGTACTAGCTGCTGCCGCTACACACGCACACCGCAAACAATGAATCACGGCGCGCCCGTCGCCAGCTTCCGTAAATTTTGTCCTCAAAACCCGTCCCCGCAATTTTACCCTCCATTTTCTTGTTTGCTAAGTAGCAGCCGTTTTTGTTTTTTTGTTTTTTTGTTTGAGAGTCTCAACAGCCGGTGCATGAAATCACTGGGAATTCACTACTTTTACCTATTATACTGTACTACTTAACCCGTGGAAATTCTTTCCACCATTAGTGGCCAGTCATGTGAAATGGATATAAGTAAAATTAAATATATATAATTTAAAAATATTTTATTACAGATAGTAACAGTATACAGAATATTGTACAAGCTTGGGTTTACTTAAATTCATTTTATAACACTTATTTAAAATCAAGTGTAGTTATAAAATATATTCTTTTAATATATATGAAAGATAGAGGACCCGTGCGATTACTTTGCACCGTTAGTTGAATGACAAAAAAGTTGGGAAAAATGGAAGTAAATTTGAATGTTCACACATAGCTTTCTTCTGAATCAAACAATGCAAGCGTTTAAAAGCGCAAATGAAAGAGCTTGATCCACTGAGAGTTGTTAAGTTAAAAAGAAGTGCGTACCTTAATTAGAGCCGAAGATATCGTAAGACAAACCGATTACAATACTCATTGCAAGGACAGAAGGATACCGCGTTTGAATAAAAATAAAGGATAGAGAAAATGACGTTAGTTCTGATACTTGATGACAAATCTGCGAATGACTACCTTTCGTTTAAAACAAAAATGAAGGAAATCGGCCGGGTAGTTTGGTCTGGCCGACTGACTTTAGTTTTCGTAGATCCGTTTAATATGTAAGATTCTTTTCCCAAATAATTGAATCGACGGGCTCGAAAACTTGTCGTCTTCATTTTTTCATTTATTTACTTTTACCGTGGACACTTGATCTCCGCCACGATGGGGAGTAATACGGAAAGTCCTCTGACAGTCAGACGATTCGTATAAAATGTGGCAGGTCGTCTGTGTGCAACCTAAAACGAAGAAACTTAATATATTTTGGCTTGTAAAAAGATATAAAATAGCCAAGATCGCTTATCATCAGTTTTTATTAATGGCGACCGGTTTCACTGATCTATGTCAGCATCATCAGGTCAAATAAAATATTTTACAAGGCCATAATCTTGTAACGTCAAATAGTTGTTATATAAAACGATTTACAGTGCATAAGTGCACTAAGTCATTATAATAAAACGTAATTAACACAGTGAGTGACAAAAGTTTGTCAATCTATCTTTCTAGACAATATGTCAGATTTTGGTAACCTATTTTGTAATTTTAATACCAATTTTTTTAAGTGATAGAATCGATTTTAGCTAGTGGTAATTTTACAATGCGGCTGCCACTCACTTTTCTTCGAACAACCAGATAGATGGTACCTGTCATAAAAACATTCAATACAAATGTACTCGCAGCAGCAAGGACGTCCAATGAATGTAATCTTTCCACAGCTGCACGGTTCATTCCGAAGAGTCGGTGAAAAACAAACTTGGTTTACATTTGAAAATGTCTTTCCCGGGAATTAATTTGCCTACCTTATTATTGCTCTGTATTAAGTTGCGAAGCTTATTAATACTCCTATCTGTAAGAATTCTAGTACGAGAAACTACAATATAAAGAAATGAAAGCTGTACAGTTTCCTCGAGATTCGAACACGGGTCCTCGCTTCCCAGCCAATTACCTTGTCCGTAGCTCTGTCGGCGCTTTTAGCGAAAAGCGTTTACCATCTGCGTACGTAAGCGGCAGTTGTGAAAGTTTCTTTCCTGGAAAAGTATATGTGTGCAGACTCCATACATGATGATGAAAAATGCTATGTTTACAATTATCTATGGATTCCGTCATTTTTGAGTCGATCGCTCGTCATAACGTTTAGGGGTCATTTTCTAAATAAAAAAAAAAAAAAAAAAAAAAAAAAAAAAAAGAGTCAAAATATCTTTGAGTAATCGTTTTAGTTTGTACACAAGCGACCTGCCAAATATGAGCCGAATCGGTTGGTCGTGTCTGAGGCCTTTCCCTTTTAAGATTCGTCCATGGGGTCCATAAAATAACCGAAAAGGTTTTCCTAATACGTGTTACAAGTTTGAAACAAATCTGAGTATTTAATGTTTTATCTGGAATATATGAGTCAGCATGACTCGAAATCTGCAGTGATGATGTTCCATCATGGGAACGAAATCGATATGCAATTTTTTAGAATAAATATCCCACCACCACGCTGGAAAATTATTGTTTTTATTTACAAAAAACTTATGTTCGCAGGCAAAAAGAAACTAGTAATAAGGAAAACTTTTACTTTTATGGAGTGACAACAACCAATAATACGAAAGACGATTTTGGATTTTCTGCACGTTTTACATTAGACATACTTATGAAGGTATGTGACCCGCTACAGTATTTTCCCCTTCCCGAGCTGCCTGTGTAGTCGAGGACGCCACTGTATGTGACTTCTGTAATATCCCCTTCAAAAACGGAGTTTTTTTTATTTTTTTTATTTCGGAGTCAATATTTTGTGTCATAAAATGGCCAACAAGAGAAGCAGAAACGGAGTTGTAAACATTAATAGCACATCTACATCAATAACTAGCAAATCGCATTGAACTGCGTGGCAGTGGTTTCATCCAACCACTTTTATATTTCACTATCGTTCCATTCTCGAATAGCACACAGGACAAAGAAACATCTAAATCTTTCCGTTTTCGATCTGATTTCTCTTATATTATGATGATGATAAAGGCTCTTTATGTGGGTGGGTGCTTACATAATATGTTCGTATTCGGAAGAGAAAATCGGTGAAAATGTTCAAATGTTTGTTAATCTTAAGGGACTTAACTGCAGGGTCATCAGTCCCTAAACTTACAAACTATTTATGAACTACCTTATACTAAAGACAACACAAACATCCATGCCCGAGGGGGGATTCGAAGCCCCGACCGTAGCGGCCGTGTAGACTGTGACTGGCGCGCCGCAGACACCTCGGCCACTGCGGCCGCCCAGAAAATCGGTGAAAGAAATTTCGCAAATAAATCGTATCGCAACGAACAACGCCTTTATTTTAATAATTTACACCCCAACTCGTACATCATTTTCGTGACACCCTCTTCCCTATATCGCGATAATACAAAACAAGTGTCCTTCTCTGAACTTTCTATATATCATCCGCCATTCCCAATTGATGGGGATACACAATGCGCAGAAATACTCCAAAATAGGACGCAGAAGTATAGTGTTGGCAGTTTCTTTAGTAAAACTGTTGTGTTTTCTAAGTGTTCTACCAATGAAAAGCATTCCCTACAATACAAAGTGCGCCTGGAAGTTCGGGCCGGCCGCGGTGGCCGAGGAGACTGAGGCGCTTCAGTCACGGTCTGCACGGCCACTACGGTCGGGGGTTCGAATCCCCCCCTCGGGCATGGATATTTGTGCCGTCCTAGTTCGTAAGTAGTTTGTAAGTTTAGGGACTGATGACCCTGTAGTTAAGTTCCACAGACTATACAAACATTTGAACATAAGCTTGACAAACATTTGAACATTTTTTGAAGTTCGGTCAGTGGTCTCAGAAAAAATAGGAAGCCAGAGTTAGAAACAAAATACTTTTTCTGGCTTTCAAAGTAATTGTAATTGGCTACAATACACTTCTGACATCGGTTGTACAGCTGCTGAAAGCCGTCAGCAAACGCTTTTTGCGGAATCGCTCGAGGTCACGCGTTGTTGGATCTCCGCAAGCACTCACACACACTTTTTAATCACTACTTGAACACCATACACTTGCACTAAAGTCTCATTGGTCTCCGTTGCCATTTTGCCTAATTTGAAACAAAACTTGATGTTAAGGAGTTGCTCCATTGCTCCATTTTGGGCTCCCTGGTGCAATGGCACGAGTTCTCACACTGGCCCTGTTAGCTGGGTCGCAGCGTCTACCACCGCTTCACTGCATTCCTTTGCAGGATAGGGGGCGCTTGTTGATATGTCCCTCAATGTGAGAGCGCGGGCGCCACATCCGGGTCATTTATAGGACGCAATCTCACCAGTCGGCTTTGACCACCACCACTAAAGAGAAGGCCGCGGCGCACTCGTGTGACGTCAGGCAGAGTAGGTTGCGCGCGCATAGCTGACTGGCTCGCTGCTTCGGCATAGTGGGCCGTGCCCCAGCGGCTACCCAGTCAGCCGTGCGAGAGCAACCTACCCTGCCTGACGTCACACGAGAGCGCCGCGGCCTTCTCTCCAGGTGGTGTTGCTTTGACTCGTGATATCGGCGTGTTGTCGTGTGTGACGTCATCGCTGCGCGTTAGTTTTGAGGTGCGTGCGTGTTGTAGGTGGTATGAGTAATTATGTGGTGGCTGAGTTAAAGACGATAGTTTGTTTACAAGCAGAACATAGATTAAGGATTTAAGATTATGTGTTTAAAAAGTGATCTGTAGATTCACTCTGACAGTGAGGTATAGCTTACGAGAGAGGTTTTAATGTGTTATTTTTATTTTTGGCAATTGATGTGATGGCCAGCAGCACACCAGATCTGCTAATAACTAACTGCATGTCACAGTAAATTTGACAGACTGAATACAGATTCATAATGTAACCAATATTGATACTGGGAGAGCATAATCACTAATTATTGCAGAAATAAAAATGTAATTATATACATAAAGTTACGATCTACCATCTTTTGACAAGTCCTTCTTCCTTGTCTCTTTAGTTACACGCACTTGAGATTAAATACTTAGGTAAATGAAAAGATGCTCTGTAACTCTACACTATGTGATCAACAGTATCCAGACACCTGGCTGAAAATGACAAGTTCATGTCGCCATCCATCGGTAATGCTGGAATTCAGTATGGTGTTGGCCCACTCTTAGCCCTGATGACAGCGTCCACTCTCGCAAGCATATGTTCAGTCAGGTGCTGGAAGGTTTCTTGGGGAATGGCAGCCCATTCTTCTCGGAGTGTTGCACTGAGGTATCGATGTAGACCGGTAAGGCTTCGCACGAAGTTAGCGTTCCAAAACCTCCCAGAGCTGTTCTAGAACATTCAAGGCAGGACTCTGTACAGGCCAGTCCATTACAGGGATCTTATTGTCGTGTAAGCACTCCGCCAAAGGCCGTGCATAACGTACAGGTGTTCGATCATATTGAAAGATGCAATCGCTATCCCCGAATTGCTCTTCAGCAGTGGGAAGCAAAAAGGCGCTTAAAAATCATTGTAGGCCTGTGTTGTGATAGTGCCACGCAAAACAACAAGGGATGCAAGTCCCCTCCATGAAAAACACGACTACACTGTAACACCACTGCCTTCGAATTTTCCTGTTGGCACTACACGCGTTGGCAGATGACGTTCACCGAGCATCCGCCATACCCACATTCGGCCATCGAATCGCCACACCGTGTACCGTGACTCCTCACTCCACACAACATTTTTCCACTGTTTAACCGTCCAGTGTTTACGTTCCTTACATCAAGCGAGGCCTAGTTTGGTAATGACCTGCGCGATATGTGGTTTGTGGGCAACGGCTCGACTATGAATTTTAAGTTTTCTTACTTCCCGACTAACAGTCATAGTACTTGCAGTGGATTATCCTGTGTGATAGTCTGGATAGACGCCTGCCTATTACACTGTACGCACTCTTCAACTGGCGCCGGTCTCTGTCACTCAACCGACGAGGTCGGCCTGTACGCTTTCGTGCTGTACGTGTCCCTTTACGTTTCCCTTTCACTATCACATGAGAAACAGTGGACCTAGGGATGTTTAGAAAAGTGGAAATCTTGCTTACAGAGTTGTGACACAAGTCACACCCAATCACGTGGCCCCGTTAGAAGTCTGTGAGAACCACGCAGTACCCTATTCTGCTGTCTCACGATGTCTATTGACTATTGAGGTCGCTGATATGGAGTACCTGGCAGTAGGTGACAGCACAGTGCACATAGCATGAAGAACGTTTGTTTTCGGGGGATGTCTGGATACTTAGTTGTGGCATAGTGTAGTTGGGCAAGTAAAAAGAACTTACGCAAAGAGAAGCTAGACAGTTTATGACAAACGTTGTAGCTGACTATCACCTTCCAGGAAGCTTCTATGTTCGTAATCCAGCTAACAAAATGCTAACACTATGGTGAAGGAAATTTGTATTCGTTCGTAGTGACTCACTGAGAGAAATGTCCCCTACATCTACATCTATATGGGATTCTCTGCAAATCACATTTAAGTGCCTGGCAGATGGTTCATCGAACCACCATTATACTATTTATCTCCCATTCCATTCTCGAATAGAGAGAACACCTGAATCTCTCCGTTCGAGCTCTGATTTCCAGTATTTTGTTCTGATGGTCATTTCTACCTATGCAAGTGGGAGTCAACAATATATTTTCGCATTCGGAGTAGAATGTTGGCGATTGGAGATTCGTAAGTAGCCCACGCCGAAGCGATAAGCGCCGTTGTTGTAATGATTCCCATCCCAGATCCTGTATCATTTCCGTAACGCTGTCTCCCCTGTATCGTGACAATACGAAACGAGCTGCCCTTCTTTGGACTCTTTCAATGTCCTCCGTCAAACCCACCTGACAAGGATCCCACACTGGACAGCAATACTCCAAAATGGACGAATAAGCGTAGTGTATATAGTTTCTTTTCGAGTTCTGTTGCATCTTTTAAGGGTTCTGCCAATAAAACGCAGTCTCTGGTTCGCCTTTCCCACGACATTATCTACGTGATTTTTTCCAATTTAAGTCTGAAGTAATAGTAATTCCTAGGTATTTTGTGGAGTTTACGGCCTTCACTTTTGATTGATTTATGTTGTAAACAAAGTTTAACGGATTTCTTTTCATACTCATGTGGACGAATTCACACTTCTCATTATTTACAGTCACTTGCCAATTTTTATACCATAGTGATATTCAGATCGTTCTGCAGTTGGTTTTGATCTTCAGATGATTTTACTAGACGGTAAATGACGGCGTCATCTGCAAACAACCTAAAAGAGCTACTTAGATTTTCTCCAAAATCGTTTATATAAATAAGGAACAGCAGAGGACCAATAACACTACCGTGTGGAACGCCCAATATCACTTCTGTTTTAGTCGATGCCTTATCATCGATTACTACGAACTGTGTCCTCTCTGACAGGAAATCCCCTATCCAGTCGGAAATTTGGGGCGATGTACCATAGCCACGCAATTTGATTAAAAGCCATTTGTGAGGTAAGGTGTCAAAAGCCTTCTGGAAATCAAGAAATACGGAATCGATAGCGTCCATCACTTCGTGTGAATAGAGAGCTACTTGTGTTTTGCATGAACGATATTTTCTAAATACGTGTTCACCTTGGGTGCATGTCCAATTTATAAAATGGATTATACAATACTGTCAAAGTAAACTTTCCTCTAGAAAAATATAACTGAAGCCTCATCAGTTAAAACTTCCGGGCTAAATTTCCGTGGTCGATCGATGAAACGTCTTCCCTCTGACGTTCCGCTGTCAACTGCAGACAACATCTTCCGAAGTGAGTCGACGACTGGCTGATTCTACGCCTCTACGGAGAGGGTATGTCGGTTATGGGACGACGACTGGAGAATCTACGGAAAGCAGCCAGTCGTCGACTCACCTCAATAGATGTTGTTCGTAGTTGACAACGAAACGTCAGGGGGAATACGTTTCACCGATCGACCACGCAAATTGAGCCCGGAAGTTTTAACTGATGAAAACGCCGGCCGTGAAAGCCTACATGTTACGATAACTGAAGCATATTTGTATGAAAGAATGGAAAGTATTTAAATGATGTCAGTGGTTGCAAGAACTGTTCCTGTGATGCCGTCGTTTAGGTATGAAGTACAGCTGTTAGTTCGCAGCCATGTAAGTCCTGTGAGGTGTGACGTACTTGATGGAGAAACGAGATTTCGAGTTAACATTAAATGTTTTTACTCAGGCAGCTTCTAGAACTGCTACGATCGAAGTCGAATTTGATTAAGCTAACTCGGTCTCTCTATTGAGTTAAGGTGGTTTATTTGGAGATAAATAGCTGAAATGCTGTCGCAGAAACAGATTTAGAAACACTGCAGCCACACTAATTACGTCATCACGTAGTCAACCGCTGAAAAAATCGATAATATGGAGATGCAGTGTTACAAATGAAGGCTAGTAAGATATGTTACGATTGAATGTTTGAAGTATAGGTTAAAGTGTGTAGACAGTTCAAGAAAACTACGCTATTTGGAAATAAATAAATGAAATGAAATGAAATGAAAAAAAAACACCTTAGAAAAGTTCTGTCTATTGTAGGTGCCACGATTGTTGTCATCTATTGCAAACAGAAGAGAGAAAAGATTGAAACACGGATCACTGAGCGTATTGGAGAGTACATGTAACATTTATGTAGACCCAAGACCTGGTGTGATCACCACACTTCAACAATCCGAACAGAAGACATATCGTGCAAGAGTTCACTTAAATTACTACAGTTAGGACAAATTTTGGTAGCTATTTTTTGGGATTTCTTTGTTTAGCTTTGGTAGACGCCTTTGGAATTAGTAATATCTGAATTTGTTGGTGTATTATATCACTGTTAGACAATCAGAGAGAGAACCAAAATGAAAAACAACGAAGGCGGCAAATAAAATGGTCTTTAACCACAACACCGTAAAATAAAACTGACTGTTGACAATACAACCACGGGAATTAGAATGAGTTCTTTGCTTATTTTGCCGTTATGTTTCAGCCAAAAGTGATGTGTTATTATTAGAAATTTGAAAATTTTATTTGGTGTAAGGAAATTTGTATTCGGCGGCGAGAATGAACTTCATGGAGGAATAATTGTCACACTTTCATAAAATGTGGTATTACATTGTGACGAAAAGACGTTGCCACATTGTAATTAATGTAGGGGCTTCTTAGAAACAATAATTTAATAAAAATATTATTTCACTTTTAGCTGACCTGTCAATCTTGTTCATGTACTATGTCTTACAGACGTTTGAATGTCATCATCTGTTTGAATTTAAGAAGCTTGAATTTGTCTTTGTCTTGTACGGAGCAATGGATGGGCACCTTTCTATTTGGATTATTGCTGAGGCATGTAAGTGGCGACACTATTCATGTGCCACTGCGTTATCGACTTCATTTTATTCCCAACTTGCTAAATCAAAATGAGGTCATTTTTAAACATATCTAAATAGCAGCAAAGTGTATTAAGATTTCTAGTTTAAGCTTGACGACTTCAGAAACTACCACCCAGTGACACACACACACCCACACGCACATGCACTTGCGCGCGCGATGCGTTTATCTTTCCAAATGAGGTTCTGCTGACGTACGCCTAGTTATCTTTCATTTACGCGAGGGAGACCAATGTATCGATTTTTCCTTATCGCGGTTCCATGGAGATAATTCGCCGCTGCCCTAAGCTTGCTACGTGTGACAGGCCATGCATTTTGAACATCACGCTGACGTTCATTCGTCATAGAATGGAATGGCGGTAAGCACAAAGGAAAGGACGAAGAGATTGAAGTCTTGTCAGAAGTTATGTCATTAGGAACGGTGAAATTTCTGATAAATGAATGAAGAGACACAATTGTTAATTCACCCAAAGTTAATTGAACTACGGTAAATCTAGTACCAATGAGAGCATGGATACCAAAATGTCTTTTCAACAATACTGGTCCTTATGGCTATAAACAAAGGAACAATGTGGGAAGCTGATGATGCAGTCTTAAGAGCGCATTTGTATTACTCGCATCTTTCAATAGAGACCTGCTCACGTACAGATCACGAGTACCATGTTCAAATTTAAAATAACTATTGAGTCGTTTTTAACAGAAGAGATGTTTTGCCAGGCTTTATTGTACAGTTTTTGCCAGAATCATGCTCCCTTATGACAAATGCTTAGGTGAAAAGTTCTACTTCTAACTGTACGCCTCATTTACGTAAACGTCATTGGCGAATATACAACGGATGTGTCAATCCATTTTCTTAAAGTTTCCGTCTGTCTTTAGACAAGGGCTACAGGAACAAGTAATTATTACCCAAGTTTCTGTTCGCTCATAGGACATTTCGAAGTATCCGCCATCAGTTGCAAGCATATTGAACCTCCTAGTAGCATTGGGATCAATATGACCCTACAAGCACTGTGGAAACATTTATCTCCATTGCTGTGAATGTCAGTCTGGCGTCTGCCTTACTCACGATTTATTTTTGTGGTCGTTCCACTTCAAATCAACCCTCTTGCCTACTCCCAGGTAATTTATCGAAGTAGCTACTTCCAATGATTGTTCCGCAATCCCTTAATCATATAATACTATTTATTGCTTTCTCTCTCTCTCTCTCTCTCTCAACATTTTTCATACCAATTAAGAACACATACCTCCACCACCACCAAGCAGTACTAAATTGTCGAATTAAAGTTTCCTCCGATTCCTCGAAGTTGTAACACTTTGTTACAGCAATGAACTAACGGACGATAATCGTTTTAGATTATGTAGAGGTAGATTTCTATAACTGACCATAAAGCTTCTACCCAACGGCAGAAACAAACACTTTCACAGGCTGCAGCAACAAAGAACTTCGTATGAATCACAATATGGCCTATAATTTTAAGACACTGGGACAAGTTCGATTAGCGATTCATTCTGTAATGCATCAATCTGATGATGAACCTAAGTTAGAGCAATGAAATGTGTTAAAGTCATTAAACTATTGGTCAGTAGCCGTTTTTATATCCATCTTATACCACAACCAAACATCCCTAAAGGTGTGAACTAGTGACAAAATACATCTATGAATATATTATCTATGAAGTCCTATTGCGTATATAAAACAATATTTGTATATAAAATGAATGCATGTACGTTAACATCGCTAAAAATCACAAATCGTGGCCTATTGTTTCGTTCGCTTCCATACTGGGGAGGTTAAGAAGAAAAAAGACTATTAAAAATCGAAAGTAATAGCTGAAATATCGGAAGAATCTAACAAGGAGACCACATGGGTATCGGATTTTAGAATTTCTTTATATTTATGGTAACTGAAGTTCAGAACTTACATAACAATCAGCCAAAGCCATTCGATGTAACTCTAAAAATTCTCGAGAAAATCGACTTCGAAGTTTTACAACTAAGCGTAAGGACCAATTGTTAAATGACCCCTAGCATCTGTAGGTGTAGCTCGGGTGGTAGCGTTCTGGCCTTACAACCCTAGGGTCGGTGGATCGAATCCTGTCATAACAGATTTTTTAAATTTTGTTGTTGTTGTTTTGTTTAAATGTTTGCACAATTTTAATATCTGATGGTAATTTTTACGAAAAGTAAAATTTTTACAAGTAATTTTCTATATTTTATAGAAGGTTGCTAATAATGATTGTTTCAATAAAAAAAAATAAGTTACATAGCTTCACTATTAGTTGACGACGGTAGTCTCTGATTGTGAAGAGCTACGACACTGTTTTAGGAAAATCATCTCCATGGCTTTCCAAGCAGCTAACCTACTCAACCACCGTTTTATGGGAGGATAAGGTTTTCATCTCGTCTACATACACGTAAACAAAAACTGACAACATGTGGAATTAGACATCCCAAATTTTTTTTCGTAAATGAATTCGAAAATGAAGAAAATATCGATCACAATGGGATTCGAACCATCCACTATATGGTAGTGAGGTCAGAACGCTACCACCTGAGCTACACCGACAGATGCTGCGACGGCTTCAATTATTGGTGCTTACTTGTGCTTGTAAAACTTCAAAGTCGATTTTTTCGATAGTTTTTGAGAGCTGCGTGGAATGGCTTTGGCTGATTGTTATTTAAGTTCTGAACTTCACTAACCATAAATATAAAGAAATTCTAAAATCCGATACCGAAGTGGTCTCCTCATAATATCCAGCGCCTATCGTCCCCTCGAAGAGCAACCCGCCATAGGGAACTGTTTGGAACGTGTAGTCCCTGGAAGAAAGAGAAAGTACGCTCTTATATGAATGTTTTCATAGAGAGGGTTTTATAAATCGCAAGTTAGCTTATGGTCCATGGCACAGGGCACCTTGAAATAAACTTTGATGGTATGTCATTGATCACCACGAAAGTTGATCGACAAATGTGAGATTTCATAAGTAGACGGAGGAGGAGAAGAAATGAAATGAACAGAGAAAGGACGCCGAGAGGGGAAAGGAGAGGGTGCGCAAGAGCTGGGCCGAGAGAGGGGAAACAGGGCATGGAGAAAGAGTTTGAAGAAGAGAGAGAGAGAGAGAGAGAGAGAGAGAGAGAGAGAGAGAGAATAATCAACGGTGCTGCCTTTTGTGTTGATAACCAGAAAGAAACCAAGCACTGTATTCGCTGATTATATTTCAAATTTTTAATAGTTACTCCGAATGTAAAGGTGCCTGGAGCCCGTCAGCTCGCTACTGAAGTGATGACTGGCGTCCTTGCGACTAGGTGACTGTGCCGGCTAAGAATAGCGGCATCTGGCGACCAGTGATATCGTTTGAGATGACGTCACAAGCAGCCGGCGCCGGCTGCCACCTACAGTCGGGCGTGCGAAGCAACTCCAGCCGGCATTAAATGTGTCGCCCGGCGGACGCTGCCTTCCGCAATTACATCTGCGTCTACCAGCCGCAGTGTGTGGCCGAGCGCAGCTACCTTTTTCATTTTGCCCGTTCCACTCGCGAAAAATAGTCGTTCGTAAAGCTCTGCGCTCCAGTTTCTCTGATTTTCTATTCTTTGTCATTTTGCGAGACGTGTGTGGCAGGAAGTAATATGTTTCTCTCCCCCCTCCCCCCCACCACTTTCATAAAAGTAGAAGCTCGTGCAATAAGTCGCGGCCCTTGCGAAGAAGCGCATTCTCGTTTTGTGCGCTGGTTGAGTCTATACCTTTGTTTTTTTAAAGGCGGGCGCCTCAGTTGCCTGCTGGTTGCGGATCGGCAGGCGAGGCGCATTTGACAGCTGACAGACGAAGCGAATGGGTCAGCAAGCAAAATGCAACTAGGCGGCCGCCCCTCCACAACAAAGGCACGAACTACCCACGTGCACAAGACGAGAATGCTTATCCGCGCATTGACTACGACTTCTTGTACGAGCTCTACTACTCGGATCTCACAAGGAGTCCTCCCGGTCTCGGAAATTCAGTTGCCGCAGCGGATTAGCTGTGTGTACTGGAGCGCCGTGTTGCGGTGCGCACGGCCGTCCGCCGTCGGGGATTCGAATCCCCCCTTGGGCATGGATGATTGTGTCGTCTTTAGTATAGGGTGGTTCATAAGTAGTTTGCAAGTTTAGGGGCTGATGACCCCGCAGGTTAAGTCCCTTAAGCTTTACAAACATCTGAACATGTTTTGAAATTCAGTTTGGAATGAGACTTCGCATGTTAGTTGTAGACACCTAGTGTGTCTACTCAGAAATTTACAAGCGCACTGTCCCGAAAATTCTGAAAAGAGGGGGTTTAAAGTATAAGCGCTACTCCTATACACCTTATATAGTAGCCAATGAATCTGAACCAGTTGTATGACGAAACTGATGAAGTAGTAGCGTGGCTGACTTCCATGCAGATAATGTGAGTTTGATCCTACCTCCAGGAAGTACATATTTTTCATTATTTATTTTAAAACTATTACAATTTTAAATGAAATTGATAATATAAAAGTTATCAATTACATCGTAAATAACTTTTTTTCATTTACGAAAGCCGCGCGGGAGTATCCGAGTGGTCTGGAGCGCCACGTTGCGGATCGCGCGGCCTACCGCGTCCTCCCTCTAGCATGAATGTTTGTGTTATCTTTAGTATAATTAGTGCATAAGTAGTTTGCAAGTTTAGGGACTGATGACCCTGTAGTTAAGTACCATAAGCTTTACAAACATTTGAACATATTCGAAGTGACGGTTGCAGCTACTTAAAACTTTTATTACAATATTTTATTTTTAAAAAGTCCAATAATTCCAAATGCTCGTTGTAATTTCGAGGAACCGGTTTCTCCATGGGAAAGCAGAGTACAGTAGTTGTCATATTGCATGTATACAAACTGGCATACGGTCACGAAATGTCAAATAACTGATAAAAGTTTTAAAAAATATTTCTTTAAGGTAGGTTCGAACTTGTATCATCGACATGACTGGCGTACGCGCTACCACCTGAAGTAATTGACCGTACATCATTCACTAACAGTGTATCATTTATTTAAGTGATACGCTTGTAACTATACTACCCTGTTCCACGGAATTTTATGCATAGTGCGCCTTAGGACATCTGTGATTGGACACACTTCAGGTATATTATTATCCTGCGAAGTGCAATCCCGAACTGAATTTCCGGGACATGGAGGTCTCCGTGATACAAACCATCTCTCTTGTAGGGTCTCATGGTGAGAAACTGCTCCGCTGTTCGTTGAATTCTCTCTACATGTTACACTCCTGGCCATTAAAATTGCTACACCACGAAGATGACGTTCGCAAATGATTAGCTTTTCAGAGCATTCACACAAGGTTGGCGCCGGTGGCGACACCTACAACGTGCTCACATGAGGAAAGTTTCCAACCGATTTCTCATACACAAACAGCAGTTGACCGGCGTTGACTGGTGAAACGTTGTTGTGATGGCTCGTGTAAAGATGAGAAAGGCGTACCATTACGTTTCCCACTTTGATGAAGGTCGGATTGCAGCCTATCGCGATTGCTATGCATGGTCCTGTTTGGAGATAGAATACCGTTGCCTCCGACCTCCGAACTCACTTATCCAGCCAGTTATAGGAGGACCTACACTACAGTTTCACGCAGATTCCGAACCATTGTGCAACTCGACATTTTTCACATCCGAAAAATTGTCAGAGAGGAAAGAAGTGCCGGCCGCGGTGGCCGAGGGGACTGAGGCGCTTCAGTCACAGTCTGCACGGCCACTACGGTCGGGGGTTCGAATCCCCCCTCGGGCATGGATATTTGTGCCGTCCTCAGTGTTAACTAGTTCATAAGTAGTTTGTTCAAATCAAATGTTTGTATAGGCTATGGGACTTAACTACGGGGTCATCAGTCCCTAAACTTACAAACTACTTATGAACTACTTACGAACTAGGACGACACAAATATCCATGCCCGAGGGGGGATTCGAACCCCCGACCGTAGTGGCCGTGCAGACCGTGACTGAAGCGCCTCAGTCCTCGCGGCCACCGCGGCCGGCTAAGTAGTTTGTAAGTTTAGGGACTGATGACCCCGTTGTTAAGTCCCATAAGCTATACAAACATTTGAACATTTAGGAAAGAAGTGAATAGTGACAGTTAAAAGGGGGCCGACCTTTGGATTCATAGTCTGGCACTATACCTCTGTGCTACCGAGCTACACAGTGTAGAAATGCAGTTACTTAAATGCTACCAGGGGCAACAAAAATAGAGACTTCCAATATTTTGCGTAGTAATTAACTGAATTCAAGATTTTAAAATCCTGTAATACTCTGCTCTTTAAGAAGTATACACTTACATTGAACTTTTAAAAGAGCAAGACAAGTATTAAAGTCAAAAACTATGTTTTTGTCTTCAGGCTGCTGCACTGACTTTGTTAATACCTGGGTTTTATTCAACCAATATTTGAAATTGGGTATATTTAGCGAGTTCCAGTGAACTTTTAATATAATAAGACATTTACGTGCTTAGAGTGGAATTTTTATCGCATAAACTCATATGGAAGATTATGATTTAGCATCCCGACGAAATGGTGGCCATTTGTCAGGAAGCATACACACCGCTTGTATTTGCCCTCGACGGGTTTATGCAAATCGGTCAAAAATCGATATTCTCACAGGTCTCGACAAAAATGCAAAATTGTGAGCTTTGGGGGCCGATGATTCAATGTAAATGTACATACTCCGCAGACCATCTCGCGGTGTGTGGTGGAGGGTACGTTGAAATCATTACACCCCCTCCTGCTCTCGTCGCGAACGCTGCGCGCAAAGAACGATTACCGGTATCCCTCTCCAGTTTTGTCCCCGTAGTTTTTTCGCAACATATACAATACATGGTTGACTTTTCGAGAAACTTATGCTCTCTAAACTATGACAGAAGCCTGAACTGCGATACAGTACGTCCCTATTGCAACCTCTGCCACTGGAGTTTCCCGATCATCCCTGTGAAGCTTTCGCGCTTACTAAATGAGCCCGTACATCCAGTTCTATAGGGGACGTGCGACACGCACAAGAAAGTCGTTGTCTATAGCAGAGCTGCTAGCGACTGGCCGTCGAACTACAAAGAAGCGCTGAAACCGTACTCGTGTGTCCAATCGTCTCCTTCACTTGTTTACTTTGATTGTTGTTCACTTTTCGAGACAGTAAAATATGACTTCTGTAATGATTATATCATTTATTTGTATTCTACATTGTGTGTGTGTATCTATATTTAATTGCTTTTGTACAGTTAGCGAGAAACCAAGTACTCACATGTGTAAACGTCCCAACTATAAAATCCGTTTGAATACTTCCAGGCCGCGTGGTATGAGGTGTAAATGTATATGATGAACAATCTCAAGTTTCTACAAATGTATGTTTATACGTTTGTAAAGCTTCAAATAATGCTCACAGAAAACATATTTCATCTGTCAACTGCGGGGTTTTCAGGAGAAATAGTAAAAATATTTTCGATTGCTCCTAAAGGAGCAGAAAACTACGCCGCAGGGGAATAGCCGTGCGCGCTAAAGCACCTTGCTGCGGTGCGCACCGCCTTTCGCCATCGGAGGTTCGAGTCCTCCCTCGGGCATCGGTGTATGTGTTGTAATTAGGATAAGGTAGTTTGTAAGTTTAGGAACTGATGACCACGGCAGTTAAGTCCCATAACTTTACAAACATTTGAACGGCCAACAACGTGTCTTTGAACGGGAGACAGGTACACATATCTGTAACAAATACGCTAATTGGCTCCATTCGTTATCTCGGATCCCCACTCGATGGTTTGCGATTGCGCGAAGCACATTCATATGCTTGATAATATTATCCATGTTATTCCGTCTACAGGCGATCGTACGCGTGCATCCTTAGGGCCGCTTCAACTAGGGACTGCCGCACGGGAAAGGGCGTGGCAACGGCACGGGTGCCACGGATACAAACCTCCGCCACTAAGCGGAAAACCTGGGCAAGTGACGACTTACGTAGTGCACCTTTCTACCCACAGGGTCCCCACGGGTAAACGAGACTGGGTATGTTGCGTTCTTGTTTGTACCGCATAAACCAGGAAGTGGAGCCGTCGCCGTTATCATGTTAAAAAATGTTCATATGTTGGTAAATCTAAGGGACTTAACTACGTTGGTCATCAGTCCATAGCCTTACAAACTACTTAAAGTAAATTATGCTAAGAACATCACAAACAGCCATGCCCGAGGAGGACTCTAACCTCCGACGGCGAGCAATCGCGCGCTCTGCAGCAAGGCGCCTAAGAACACTCGGCCACTTCACCGTAGCGTCTATTATGTACTCGTGTCTAATTAAAGATGCTGCTCACTGCCTCACATGTGCAGCATTTGGCCGGCCCTGGACAAAGGTTCGTTTAAAGAGCTGTAGGAAGCTGCAGCAGCAAAGCAGGTACTACCGCGCATGCGCGGTACCGATGACGTCAGTCAGGCTGCAGGAGGAAATTTTCCCTGCAGCTCATGCAGCCTGAAAGCTGCAGCCGGGAGCTTCCTTGAACAGCCGGTAGGCTGCAGCATGCTGCAGGATTGCTCTTTGAACACGAATTTTAGTACTGCGCATGCGCGGTTGCAGCCCTGCAGCTCTTTGAACGAACCCCAAGTGACTGGTGTGCAGTAAACATCGCGGCAGCGGCAGAGTTGCCACGGGAACGCCCTGTACTGCGCGCTGCGGCGTGGCTTGTGAGTGTTGAATGCTGGCGCAGGTCTCCAGCCAATCACAGAAGGCGCTGCGCGTGACGTGAGCAGTGTCCACAGGCTCCCGAGAGAAATACGCGGCCCCATGTTCACAGCGGCTAGCGCTGACCGCATTCTCCGCCAAGAATTGCAGCCAACGTGGCGCCTCAGCTGAAATACTTGCCACACGGTTTTCAGAAAACTAGTCACTGAGAAAGATTCTTATTTTACAGATTGATACATTTGCTCAATAAAGGGGTGCAGGTATTCGCCACACTTACTGTACTACACATAATGAATGTAAAACAACTTAGCGAGTTTTTATTCATTGCATAGACTTTGTTGCGTACGGTTTATTTTAGATCATACATTATTGCGAATGAAACGTAGACAACATATCGGAATAGTATGTAAAACTGAGAGCAGAAAGAACCTCTTTCCAGTTTCGAGGTGTCGGTATTGATATGCCACAAATGCGTGGAGCGCCGCGGCGGATTAGCCGTGCGCATTGGGGCGCCGTGCTGCGATGCACGCGGCCGTCGGGGGTTCGAGTCCCCCCCCCCTCCCCCCTCGGCATGGGCGTTTGTGTTGTTCATAGGTTAGTTTATCTTAGGTACGGACTAATAACTCAGCAGTTGAGTCTGTTGTGGCGTAAAGTCAGCGCCACACTCCAGACGTAAGAGAACGATAGTGGAGAAGGCAGCGATCGACCGCAAGCAGGCGCCGCGCATCCTGGAGGGAGTAACCGAAGATGTGCGCCCTCTACAAGCGGCTATATCTAGGCCGACATATGTGTGGACGCCCGTCAGTTACTATTCAGGAATACGTCAGTTACTAGTGAGAACTAAGTCAGTTACTATTCAGAACTCAGGCAGTTACTAGGACAGTACTAAGTAAGAACGCGGCTACGAACTTAGTAGTAGCTAGGTCACAGCGCAGCTAGCATCATACGGACGACGTCGCAGGAAGCGAGAAGAGAGAAGAAACAGACATACGTTCTAAAGTTGAGTATTGTAAATGTCAGTCAATACATATCTTGTAATACTAACTATATCAATGTTTTAGATGCCAAAGGATCCTGCACCAGTACCTTTATCGACAACTAGACCGCGACGAGTACTAAACAAAAAAGGGACTAGGTCACAACAGAGTCCGATAGATTGACAAACAAACGATGGGTCGAGCCCTATTCTGTTGTCGCAGCAGTCGTCACACTTCATTAAAGGTTCAGAATATCCAAATGAGGTTTTTTGTAAAATATAGCACACATAAACAGTCACGTATTTGCTCAATAAGTGATACTCGAAATATTTTCATTCGTAATGATATACTACTACTTTTCCCCCCTAAGCAACTATCTCCTTTCTCATTGTAACAACTTAGAATAGGTAAAGTAAGAATACAGTGGAATAGTCCACCTCAAGGTTTACGCTGTATTATGTGTGCTACGGATATTTAATGCTAACCTGTTGGTTGTTGTTTCACAAGCTGTAATTGCATTGTAACTACATTTTTCAATTATTTTAGTTTACAACGAAGCCTGCTATTTATTATGGCTACATCATTATTTATTTGTGACTTTCCGAAAGAAGAGTAGTTTGATAGATTTCTCCAGGTTAGTATATCTGGTGCAACCAAGCAACTGCCTTCTTTACACTTGTACGTTCTATTTTGAAGTATTCCTTTCAGCAACTTTTTCCTCCGAATCCGTTAGCACCCATCTCCTTATGGAGACATGATAATGATAAAATCTAAAACGGAAAGATTTAGGTGTCCCTTTTTCCAGCGCGATATTAGGAAACAAAACGGCGGAGAAAGCTGTTCGATAAACCCTCTGCCATTCCCTTAAATGTTATTCGCAGGGTAAATATATAGATGCAGATATAGCATCTTCATCTCTGCCCCCCCCCCGCCCCCCAGGGGCCTCACGGCTCTTTCGTGAGTACGTGCTTAGCGAGCACGGGTCCCCGAGCTAATGCAGTCTTCCTTCTTTACTTCCCGGACTGAATTTCCTTTCCCCTCCCCTCCTTTCCTATCCTCACTCCTTCTCCTCCCCACCGGGAAACTGACACCCCCAGTAGTTCAGTCCTCCTATCCCAATCAAATAACCAAACCTAACCAAATCTGCCCAGTTACTGAAACCACGTCTCTTTCAGTCTGTTAATATCGTCAGTTGTTGGTCTTCGTCTGCTATCTTTAAACTCATCCATGCCTCTATTACCAATTTGACTATTGCTAAAGTCTTATAATATGTCCTATCAAAGAATCTCTTCTTAACGGCCATAAATGCCACACGGAATCATCAGCATTACTCGAAGTTGGCAATGATGGTGTACCGTGGCTGAACGAAGCGTCCATAAAGAAGCGGTCAACTTTGAGACACGACAGATCGTGAGGATTTACAAGGGGAAGGCCTCAGAGACGGCCAACCGATTCGCCTCGGATTTGGCAGGTAGCTTGTGTACAACCAAAAACGAAGGACCCTAAGACATTTTGCCTCAACGCCCCCTCCCCCATTTATTATTATTATTTTTTTTTAGAGAAGCCACCTTAAAGATTACAACGAGCAATCGACTCAAAATTGACGGTATCGATCGATAATTGTAAATAGATAATTTTTCATCATCATGGGGGGGGGGGGGCTACCGTTGACCTCTCACAACCAAAACAACCGTTTGAAGTGGTGTGAGCAAAAGTCAGTGTGGAATCCCCTTTACAATCGTCGATGGGACGCTTAACTTTAAATATTCTGTCACTTGAAGAAACAACGAAATAACAGCAGCAATACAAATGGGAAAATAAGTTGACGAAGAGATCATGAGAGGAGAAGCTGAAGCTCAGATGAAGAAGGAAGTCGGCACTCATTCTCAAAAGTGCCATCCCGTCATTTACCTGAAGTAGCTTAGGAGTAGCATGTAAATATAGATCTGGGGTGCAGTACATTCAACCTCTGACAAAGTTAGTGAACGAAGTCAGAACGTCGATCGGACAACACAGTGGAATCACAACAGTGTAGCGGCCAGCACTGACAACCTGCCTGCACCGTAGTTTAATTGAACATCGTGTGTGTTTCCTGTTAGACCTGTCAGACGGAGTGTTTGTTTAGTGCGTTGGTTCTGAATGGAGAACAGAACAATGAACGAGCAAAGGATCCATTTAAAGTTTTGTTTTAAACCTGGCAACACACTTGAAGAAACGCATGCGATGAACTTGACTGACGATCAGAAGCAGGTACTTTTAGAGGCTTCACAAGATTTAATCGAAACGACGGATGCGACACCCAATTTATGAACCTTATTGTCACTGAGGGTGAAACCTAGTGTCTCCGGTACGACCCTGAAGCGAAAGGACAAAGCATGGAATGGCGTTCTCAGACATCACCTCTTCGGAAAAAGGCCCGAGCCAAAAATCATGAATCAAAACGACATTCATCGTCTTTTTCCCTAGTCAAGGCACTATTCGAAAGGAATCTCTGCCTGAGGGAACGACGGTGAACGCTGCAAGGTACGTTGAAATTCTGACGCATTGCATGCAACGTCTACTCAGGGTACGAGCCCAGTACGTACAACAAAATTCCAATTTTTTTAAATTCACGACAACGTTCGCCCACACATAGCCAATATCGTCAAACTGTTGCTGGCTAAAAATGCGGTGGTACAACTTGAACATTAACCATACTCTTGGGACCTCAATCGTCCAGACTTCTTCCTATTCCCTCGACTCAAACTCGCCTTGAAAGGAAAGAGATTCATCGATATTCCTGCCATCCAACGAACCGTGACGAGGCTTTTTGGACGCCATCTCGAAGGAAGACTTCGTGAAACGTTTCCGGGACATGCATCGCAGACTTCATCGGTGCAGAGTAATGGGAGGTGACTATTTCGAAGAAGAGTAACGTAACTGTAGTTGATAGTTCATCTATGTTATTGTCACAGGTCTTTCACCAAACTTTGTCAGAGGTTGTATGTTTTAGTTTGTGTACATAGTTAGGATATTTGAAGACGATCCGAGCTAACGCCTTACGCAGTACCATCCACGTGGAACGGGCTGATCTAATTCAATATTACAGCTATTGAATTTGAGTAGAGATTGCGGAGTAAGGTCCGTGTAGTCTTGCTCAGCGTGGCAGCAAGATCTAGCGTATATTCTAAAAAGGCGAATTATTAAATTAGTCGTTAAATTAATACTCCAGGTCTACAACTGGATATGAGTAGATTATCATGGAAGCGATTACAAAGTTCAAGGTATTTCACCGGTAGTTAGGATAATTCTGGAACGTTCATCGACATCGTTTCCATGAAACTGAATGCTAATTATGAAATCTCGATGGTAGCGTGCATGGTGCCTGATATTGCGTTTCATGATTTTAAAATCAAGTGGCGTCCTGTAATTATAACCGACAGTGAAAGTTGGTAACTCTGCCGCTGATACTTTAGACGGATCGGCGGTCAGAATCCAGTCACCGTTAGCGATGTGCTTAGCGCCACACAGATTACCAGTCGTATTTCACCGCTTATCACCATGGAAACCTTTATCGACGGACTCTCATCAATACTCGCCACTGCTGGAGAGTAAAAATCTGCTCTCAACAGGGTCGCTAGGTTGAGCCGCTGGAAGCTAAAACAGTCGTTCATTCAATACTAGTTATGAGCCACATAGCACTCAAAGATGTTCTGAAATCCCACCGAAAGACTGAAAAAAAATCATTTCGTCCCTTCCCAAATCGTACGTTTCGGTTTCTGTGGAATCTTCAAGAAAGTAAGACATCTACATACTTTCCCCGGTAGTCATTGTGTGGTGCATTGTACCAATATTATTTATTGCAATTCATTTCCTGTTACGCTCTAAAACAGAAAAGTCGATTTTTTACGTTTTTCAAAAAGCTTTACTGTCCGTCCAGGCGGTAGTACTCGCGTCTTGATCGAATCTACCAGTAACAAATCTAGGATGTGCCTCTGAATTTATTCGGTGTCTTCTTTTAGTACGACCTGTTTGAAATCCGAAACACACTGATAGTACTCCACGCTTTGACGTGCTCGTTCCATTTCGTGGCGCTTTGCAACGCTCTGTCTACGTATTTAATTTGCGTGACTGTTCCAAGAAAAACTCCACTAATGCAGTAATCGGACATTAAGAGTTCCCGTATTCGTCTTTATTAACTTACATTCAGAGAAAGCGCTCATTCATCTTCAAAAACACGTGGTATAGTCAGAAAGGTTTGAGACACGGCGCCTGTAGGATAGGCACTCCCACGTCTCCGTGTGTTGCACACGCTGCCGCATTCCAGGTGGCTGATGTTTCAGTTGCGGATCGTAAAGGAAACACTATGTTTCGTACATTTCTCCATGAAAAAGTATGTAACTTTTGTATGAGACATTTCTTTCATTTCATGATAGATGAGACTTTAACGGGCAACATAAAATTAGAGAACATAACATTTTCCATAATCTTTGTTAGCAACATAAAATACATTCCAAGCGCGGTAAGCAATAACGTCTCTACTGTTGGCACTCTCCAATCCTGCTAATGTTTGTACAGTAGCACTAATGATTTTACAGTAGCACCATTACATCGAAGAACAGCAACTGTTAACCATCCGTTCCCTGGCTTACAGTCAGCACCCTTAGGCAACACGCTGAAATTCACAACACATCCACAGAATATAGTCGGTCCTTGTACTTGAGCACCGATGATACTATTACTGTCAATTTGTAAATTGTCAGTTGCTTTATACACAGTAGCGCGGCGTCTTCTTGTGCGAGGCATCTTACTTAGCTGTAGCACACTGCAGCGGCGGCTTGCAGTTCCGCGTTATATACACCAGCCGCTTACAAAAGAGTTGGACTCAGCGCGAAAAGTCCGAAAAATTGCTATCCCGTACGCGCTCTGAGAACATACTGGCATATTAGCACAGCGCGTACTCGTTGGTTTGTTTATATAGCCTTTGGTTTAAAAAAACGGTAATATGTCGAACACACAGACATCGGACTCTTCCTCTAGGTTAAACACTTCCAGTTTGAGCAAAGAGTTCGACAATACTGCGGAAATTCGTTGCAGAAGGAACATTCCTTTGACGAGCTTCTTAAAACATTTCTATGAGCCTAAAAGTATAAAGAAATGATATCCATTACCTTTCTGCAACCACTAACATCGTGGAACAATTGCGTAGAGATGTGTACTGCCCGAAGCATTAAAGCAGATGAAGTCTGTCCATAGATTGAGAGCATGATCGCAGTCTGTGGTTCATTTGATTACGGAAGGTGTCACATGAAAGCGTGATCAGAAACATCAAAAACTGTGTTGTGATTTTCCTGATCTTATGTGTATTTGTTTGAGATATTACAAAAATTTTCAATTCAGTTTTAATTCTGCCGATTTCATCGCCATGTATCACGAAACGAAGATTTTTCATACAAAAATTACATATTTTCATTGGAGAGTACAAATCTGCAATAAACAATTTGGATTGGCGTTTAAGATTTCAAAGTCACCTCCCCCCCCCTCCCCAGCCCCCGGTGGTGGTGCAGGTGGGGTGATTTTTATGTTGCTGGCTGTCTCTCTTGGAGGTGAACAACTTGAATTGCAACATTTTTTAAATCCTATTCCAATTGTTCTATATATTCCGAAAACAAACTACTTTAACTAAGTTAAACTAAGCTAAGGACAACACCCACAGACCCGTGCCCGAGGGAGGACTCGAAACTCCACGGCGCACCGCAGCACGGCGCCAAAGTGCGCACGGCTATTCCGCCGCGGCATCATCACATTTACTTGCGGCGTTAATATATACTTACCACATGAGTTATGTATAATATCAAAATTTCATAGGCTGCAAAAGACAACGGAGATGCCAATGACCCAACGGACAGTCAACAATTGTGAAAAACAAAAAGTAAAAGTGCATAGACTGGAGGAGGTTTGAACACGGACCTCCAGCATCGCCACACAACCACAACGCCACGGCTATAGGTCCATGCTGTATGTTGCACTTGGACCGTTAAGTGCTTACTATTGTCCTTTTATATGTCAGAGTTCCGTACAACTTCTTCCTGTTTTCGTGCTTAACCTTTTGATGGGGGCATAACTGTAGACTGGGATACCACCCATCTGCTTTGACCCATGACGTCATCAAGATGTCGGAAAACTAGTATACCGGATATCTTGATACTTCTGTATTGTAGATACAAATAATCTGTACGTATTATAGATAACAGAATGTACCATCGATCACAGGTCTTAGCCCAAAAATTCGCGGCTTCGCCGCTCACATAAGAAAAAGAAATAAATAAATAAAATGAAATAAATTCTCTCGGTTAAACTATACCTAACTATCAGAGAGAAGCTACAGATCACATTTTAAACACAAAATATTAATCTGTTTTGTTGTAAACAAACTATCGTCTTTAACTCAACGACCACATAATCACTCACGCCTTCTACAAACACGCACGCACCTAAAACTACCGGGCTGCGATGACGTCAAGGGTCAGAGCTGACGGGCGATATCCCCGTCTACAGATGAGCCTTGATCCGCTGCGTCACCTTATCAAATGCGATGCGGAGATTCCCTTGTGAATGATCTCTTGAAGTTCTCTTGAGACATTCGACGATAATTTTAAGTGTTGGCCCGTAAGCAAGTGAAGTCGACTCGGAGTCAGTAGTGATGAGTCTCGAGGCAGACTGTAACACTGTACACTCTCTGACGAAGCGTCGCATTCTTCCCTACGTGGCGTATGTGCCGGCTACTTAACTATACTTCAACCAGTAAACATTTTACGCAAATTATTGCGCGGTCTCTGACGGTAATATAGGAAGCGTAATTGCCGACGTTGCGATGTTTCCGCGGCGGCAACTGTGACGGAATCGATAGTGGTGTCATGATCGCTGGAACTACTCCGAACCACAACACCACAGTTGCTATTTTGATCATTCCTAGTGTAGTGCAACTATCATTCTTTTCGCACTTTGCCGCGGTGGAATAGCCGAGCGGTCTAAGGCGCCCCGCAGCGGAGCGCGCGGTTCGTCGGAGGTTCGAGTCCTCCCTGGGGCATGGGTGTGTGTGTTCGTCCTTAGGTTAGTTTACCTTAGTTTAAGTAGTTTGTAAGCTACGGACTGATGACCACGCTTTTTGGTGCGATAGATTTACAAACATTTGACCATTTTGTTTAGTTCTCACTTCAATATTTCTCTTCAAAAGTAGTTTTAGAGACATAAACCTCTTCTGTCGTATTGATATCCTTGAAGTATAACCGTATATAATTTTGTATTTCACTCTATATTAAAACACTCTTAACGGTATTAGTAATGGGCACGAAAGATCGAGGGGATATATAAAAGTAAGTAAATGGTTTATTATTTGAAAAGTAATCGTTGTTCAAAAATGTTCAAATGTTTGTTAAGCTTATGGGACTTAACTACGGGGTCATCAGTCCCTAAACTTACAAACTACTTATAAACTAGCTAACACTAAGGACGGCACAAATATCCATGCCCGAGGGGGGATTCGAACCCCCGACCGTAGTGGCCGTGCAGACCGTGACTGGAGCGCCTCAGTCCCCTCGGCCACCGCGGCCGGCGTAATCGTTGTTACTGGTTATAAATTTGTCTCATTGTGAGGCAACGAGATGGATGGTGGAGTAACTAAACCGTTCGTTATTTCGAAGGTGATTTCCGCTATGCTAAAATTTTTATCATACTGTGAGAAAAAACAGCCGCTGCATTCATGGCGAAATGTTTGCTGTTGCCTTCAGATCCGCTTTTGTATCCAGGTGTGCACCTCTTCGTCGAAACCAAATAGAAGGCTTGCGAAAGTCTTTCTTCGTGGCTTCGAAAATATGGAAATCGCATTGGAAGAGGTCGAGTCCGTAGGGGAGGAAACTTCTGCAATGCAGCCGAAACAGCATGATTCTGTTGCAGGGTAATGCCATGGAGCCGAAGTTGTTTGGACTTCGCTACAGGGAGCTTCTCTGGGAGTCCCTTCACATTCTCCGTAAAGCTCCGCTCTTGCCCTATATGATTTTCGCACATTTAAAGCCCAAAAAATGACATTCGAGTCCGTTGATCTTTTCTGACAGATGTGCCACATGGATATGATAGTAGCTTTGCAGTATAATATTACATATGACCTCAGTCCTCAAGTACTCGAAACCAGATGATAAATGGATAATTCACTTGTTCTTCGAAGCTTTTACATTTTTTGAGGTAATTATACAATGTGTCTGTGGATTGACACAAACTTTGTAGACAACTTATTTATACTTTTAAACTATTTCAGAATGTTGAACACGTAATTTAAATTTATTGTAGATATCAAAATGTTTTTCTAACCACTTTTTAAAAGTAATACAGTTATGTAAATAAGGGAGTATGCACTTATTGAGAACTTCAAAATGACACGAAAAGTATTAACTTACTACTTCGCAAATAAAGGATTGATTACGATTCATTTACCAATTTAAGCCATTTCAAGCGTAAATTTGATAGTTGCACTTTATATATTATTTGAAAACACACCGCAAGGATCAAAACAAAAATCTTCACGAATTGTCAGTTAAGCCATTTTACTGAACACTATTAACTGCAATGTTTAAATATATCTGCGTATGTCGTACTGTTCTTTGACTCACAGTTTTACATCGTAATTTTGCGTGTAAATTTAGTAATTGTATAAAATTTTCAGTCTAAAATTTCGGAGATAATACCCATAAATTTGTAAGTTATGTAAGAGCGAATGAGCAAAGGTCTGAAGGGGCAGGTTGACGTTTGGAGCGCTAGGGTAAAAATTTTTGTGTATTTGTCAGGAAGTTGTATTTGAGTGCAAAGAACAGAAATTGTGAAAATGTATCACTTGTTTTAAGTTTTTTTGCCACGATAGACACCATAGAAATATGTTCCGTCAGCGAGTTTCATCGATTGAATTTTGATGTTATTCACATCTGAGTTTGTTGGAAAACTTAAACATCTTTGAAATAATTATCTGTTCCTGTGACGACGAAAGTTTCATTGCGAATACGAGTTGGAGAAGTCCTAAATTGTATTAGAAACAAAATACGACTATTTCTGACTAGAGTCACAAATTCCACCTCATTAGTTATGAAATGATCACTGAAATGTAGTACCATTAAAGTACGTTAGGTGACTTGTAGTGGTACAGTAGACAACTGCACACAGTTTGGAATGGATGTGTTGGACATCTTGTCTGACGTAGGCAGACATGTAGTAACATTTATGTAAATTACTTTTGGAATAACAAACAGTTCACCTTTCTCCAACCATCTAGTTTCCATTTGATTTTCCGTTATAAGAAACAGCGCCTCAATGAATATTTATTCCGTTTCTCTTTTCTTTTTTTCATACTTCCTCATCTCCTCCAGTTTTGGAGTAAATATCAGAATTGTTAAACTTCCTGGCAGATTAAAAATGTGTGCTGGAACCGGGGTTCGATCCTGGGATCTTTGCCTTTCGCGGGCAAGCGCTCTATGGACTGAGCTATCCCGCTACGCTTCACGGACCATACTCAGAACTTTACTTCTGCCAGTACCTAGCCAACTACTTTCAAAAATCAAATGTTCAAATGTTTGTAGAGTCTATGGGACTTAACTACGGGGTCATCAGTCCCTAACTTACAAACTACTTATGACCTACTTAGAACTAAGGACGGCACAAATATCCATGCTTGAGGGGGGATTCGAACCCCCGACCGTAGTGGCCGTGAAGACCGTGACTGGAGCGCCTCAATCCCCTCGGTCACCGCGGCCGGCCAACTACTTTCCAAACTTCACAGAAGTTCTCTTTCGAACCTTGCAGAAAATGTTCAGATGTTTTTAAGCTTATGGGACTTAACTGCGGGTTCATCAGTCCTTAAAGTTACAAACTACTTATAAACTAACTTGTACTAAAGATAGCACAAACATCTATTCCGAGAGAGGATTCGAACCACCGACGGGGTGGCTCGCGCATCCGAGCATAGCGCCTCAATGCGCTCGGCCACTCCGCCGCGGTGAACCTTGCAGAACTAGCACTTAAGGAAGAAAGGATACGATGGAAACACGGCGTGCCCGGATAGCTCAGACGCGTAAGGCAAAGGTCCCAAGTTCGAATTCCGGTTCTGGCAAACAATTTTTTTATCTGAAAGGAAGTTTCATATCAGCACACATTCCGCTGCAGCGTGAAAGTTTCATTATTATTATTTATTGAGCATTACTTTTCATCGACCTTTCCCTAATTTATATTCGTTAATATTAATCATTGTTCGAATCTTTAGTTGGTACCGAGCGAGGTGGCGCAGTGGCAGCACACTGGACTCGCTTTCGGGAGGACGGCGGTTCAGAGCCGCCTCCGGACAGCCTGATTTAGGTTTTCCGTGATTTGTCTAAATCACTCCAGGCAAATCATGGGATGGTTCCTTCCGTGGGCACGGCAAATTTCGTTGTCAATCGCTGACAAATTCGATCCGACCGTATGCTCCGACTGTAATGACCAAGATGTCAGCATTACGTTAAACCCTCATCTTCCTTTCGTTAGTTTGTCTTCTGTTGTAATGAGCGTGAACGTAATAACGTAATATTGTATTTCATCACAGTCAATATTTTCCCCGTACAATAAACACGAACATCTCTCTGAAGGAATGGCCGCGTGGTCTAAGGCGTCATGCTACGCAGTGGGCTGTCGTCCCCGGCGGAGATTAGAGTCCTCCCTCGTGCGTGGTGTGTGTGTGTGTGTGTGTGTGTGTGTGTGTGTGTGTGTGGTCGTTGGTATAAGTTAGTTTAGATAGTTTGTAAGTCTAGGGACTGATGACCATAGCAGTTTGGTCCAATACGTTTACTTATATTTGAACAGTTTTGAAGGTATGTTGTCTCGTGACCAAGCTTACGGCCTTCTACCACCTAGACCACCACTTCCTACGGCACAAAAATAGTCATACATACTTTCACAAGGCGCATGCAGTATTAGTGCATCTGAGGAAGAGCGCTTGCAGTTTTGAACAGCTGCTGGACTCCAGCGTGGCCAGGTAGTGTGCTGCTGATTATGTGCCTCGTCAGAAGCATGTCGCATCGCCATTTGCAATTCTAATGCTCTCTCATCCGCGTCCTCGACTCCGCCCTCCCCGAGAACATCAACGCGGTATCGTCACTATCTTTAGACGGGGCCTTTCCAGAGCAACAGGGGCTAACTGTATTACCTGCTACAAACTGTCAGCTTCCTAATGGAAGGTAAAACATGAGGATGGCGCGTTACGTGGCCGTCCATTAATTAGGTGTGGTTTTGGCGGTTCTTGACACTCCTCCCCCTGCTGCGATGCGTGAGATTCTGCTCCATCACTTCCCCCACTTAACCTCACGTGAGATTTTTCAAAATACGTATTTCAGAGTAAATTCGTTAATCTGTGTTTAATTTGCTGGTTGTATTATGAAACCATAATTTGCTTATTTTTTATTTTAAATTAATTAAGATCTGTATCTAACGGAGCACGTATAAAAATCGAACAATAAAATACTCAAGTAAATGGACCTCCTAGATTTAGTATAACAATGTTCATTCAAATTTAGTCCACGGGGACACGTGTGTTCCCAACAGTCATTCAAATATTCAAATGTTTGTAGAGCGTAAGGGACTTAACTGCGGGGTCATCAGTCCCTAAACTTACAAACTACTTATGAACTACCTTATACCAAGGACGGCACAAACATCCATGACCGAGGGGGGATTCGAACCCCCGATCGTAGCGGCCGTGTAGACTGTGACTGTCGAGCCGAAGACCGTTCGGCCACTGCGGCCGGCCACCACTAGTAGTGGAATTTTAAACACGGCACTTCATGTACCAACAAGTATTTTAACTAATAAATTCTGTTTTTGCGAATAAAAAAATGTTCAAATGTTTGTAGAGCTTATGGGACTTAACTATGGGGTCATCAGTCCCTAAACTTACAAACTACTTATGAACTACCTTATACCGAGGAGGGGATTCGAACCCCCGACCGTAGTGGCCGTGCAGACTGTGACTGGCGCGCCGCAGACGGCTCGGCCACCGCGGCCGGCTTTTGCGAATAGCCTTTTTGTCTTCTGAAATAGTCTGTCATAGATTGAGACACAAAATTTGATGTCAATTTACACGGTTCACAAGTGTCAACAGGAGTAGAAGTTAGAATTAAACATTCGTATACGTACCAGCTCTGTGGTTGGCGTTGTTACTGACAAACTGATAAAGGATATTACTTTAAACAATTTTTTTTTCACGTACGTACGTGGTGTGAGAATAATAGCACGATCCAGAAAGTACTTATCACTTCTTTCTATGGTGTTTTATGAACTAAACGTGCACTATCAGGAGTTTTGGTGATTTATCAATGGTGAAACAATTCTTGTTGAGGTTACGGCATTTTTAATTTAGCCTTTACCTTGCGACGATGAAGGACAGCTTGACTTTTGGGTTATTTTTGATCACAATACCTGATAATATTATTATCTTCTTCACGTCTGCTACTCCTCTGGTGAGGTTTTGAAGATATGCATAACGTCACTTTTTTAAACTCTTGAAATGTGGTTTTCTGACACTTGGCAAAATAATGTGAAATCGTGCGAAATACTGCATATGAAGGAAGCTGGAAGTCTCTTACTAAGTGATTCACAGTAAGGTTTATCAAATGCTTAATGTGGACTCTAAAGTTTTTTTGTGGCTGTGTCATCAATCATCATACTTACGATGCACATGTATATGTGTTATTGGTCGTCAGATTGAAGTAGAATAACTAGACGCTGACTAGAAGCTGATGTGGACCATCAGTAGAAATATGGTTGTTTCTAAAACCTCTGCCACTGCGCAAACGTTAGAAACATCAGATAATGATAATGTAAAACTGAAATCAAAAGCAGCAAAGATAAGAATTGTCCACACACTCTTCTGTCGTCTTCGATGATCCGCAAAATTGCTCCCCCCTTCCCCTAATATTAGTTCATTCCATAACTATAATATCCAGATGAAGTTGAAGATCTACAACTTCTAACTTCTTCTTGTACACAGTTACTGAACATACCGTAGTTCAACAATACTTTTAGTTGACTGATCGTCAACAAGTAATATTGTCTAAAAATATTGTTATGGGGTAGTTTGACTGCTTCCCCTTTCCGACTGTATTATATTTTGACTGGCGCATGTTTTACGTGATTCTTCTCTTGTAAAGAGTAGAGGACAATAGACGTTTATACACAAGAAACCCATATTTACAATCTTCGTCCCATAATAGATAACTGAATTAGTACTTCAATTTTACAGTCGCAAAATTCCAACGAAAGGATGCTTCGCAATCTGGACTTTTCAATATTCTGCCCTCCTATTGTAAATCTTTCTGGTATATTTGATTTTGGAGAGACATTCCATCTTCTCATTATTACTCTGAATATTTTTAGCACAAAGTAACAGAAAAAAACTGCTTTAACCCGCGAAGACTCGCGCGTGAGCATTTTGCTCACAGTAAGTTTGAAACAATCGCCATCTGTTCAATTTTAAATAGTCAAATATGTGTGTTTTCTTATAAATACAACTAGAAACACTTATTTAAACATATTAATTACATTACAAAATGTTCTTTGACTATCAGAAAAATCCTATACACGAGATAGATCGCGTAATTTTAAAGTCCCGAGTCCTCGCTGGTTAATATTATCGTAGAAAGGAACAAATAAAAATATTTGGAGGATGTGTGAATTCGTGGGTAACACTGGTCAGAAAATACTGTACCTAGTGTAAGTACGTTTTTGATAACCTTGTTTTCTAGTTCCTTGCATTAGGAGTATCTGTACAAAGTTCTGGTTGTCGGTTAACTAAGTACCATTCATAAAACAAGTCTGCATAAAACTGAATACACAATGATATAAATATGCACAACTGTTGGATGGTCGCTTTTGTAAACAATGCCACGGCGTAGGGGCCGAGCGCATTGAGGCGCTATGCTACGATGCGCGAGACCGTTCCCCGTCGGGGGTTCGAATCCCCCCTCGGGCATGGATGTTTGTGCCGTCTTTAGTATAAGCTAGTTCATAAGTAGTTTGTATGTTTAGGGACTGATGACCCCGCAGTTTGTCCCTTAAGCTAACAAAGATTTGAGCATTTTTTTTGGAAACAATGAAGAAAGTAAAGGGTGAAATTTATGGCCCGTAGACATCAAAGCTTTTCATAATGCCCTCGTATCATAAGCTCAATGAGACATTTTGCGGTCGATACTGTAGTTTATCGAGAAGTCACGACACTGGAGAATGGTAGGGAAATGGAGGAGGATCTGCAGTGTATTGACGTATGGTGCTGGGAATGGCAACTGAGCCATCAACATAATATGTCAAGTGCTGCTTTACATAATAAGACAGATCATTATATAACTACACAATATCAGGACAAACACTGAAAGCAGTTAAGATATCTGGGAGCAGCGTACTGAAATGGAATGGCCCCACAAAATTTATTGTGGGTGAGGCAGATGCCCGCGTGAGATAGACTGGGAGAATCCTCAGGAAGTGTAATCCGTCAATAAAGGAAGCAGACTATTAAACCCTCGTTCGGCCAGCGTTTGAGTATTGCTCATGAGTGTCGAATCCGCACCAGGGACGGTTGAGAGGTGTGCTGTATCACGGTACGGGCTTCGATCAGAGTTCCGGCTGGAATGGCCGCCCAATCCCTAGCATGACGCCTTAGGCCATACGCCAATTCCGTGGCGGCGATACACGATTCAGGCTCGTTATAATTATTAATCGTAGCTTTCATGATTTCTTCCGTTTAATGTTATTTGTGCAATACGACCAATATTAAAACGAATGCTTAAATTTGCACCTACAGGTATATCGTTTTGCTTCATTCTGCTGGCATATGGTAGTCGCAGTATTTTTGAAGCTTTCTGTCTGATTTTTGCGTTATGATGTTCACAGTATTTCGCTTGTGTTCTTATGGTTTATGGTGACGTGCCACACTATATTCACTAAGGATACATATTTCACCTTCTACTATAGTTTCAAAAATCAAGGAAACCTATATCTGGCCAAAAACAGTAGTAGCAAGCTGCAAGTATTGTTGCAGAAACTCATAGTAATGCTCCATCGTCTATCATCGAGAAAGATAGCCTTTAACTAACTCTGCATAAATTCGTGGAATCTGCTTTTCCCCCCAAACGGGTAACAGAGACTGTCCAGTAACAACATATATAAACAGACATCTAATACGCTGAGTCTAACATTTACAGATTTTAGTTATATATAAATGTTATGGATTCATGTCCGAAAGAACAGACCCCGCATATATATGTAACTTATACATGGTGGTCGGAAATTCTCGTTACAAACTTCTAGGACTTGTGGAGGGTGCCGGCCGCGGTGGCCGAGGGGACTGAGGCGCTTCAGTCACGGTCTGCACGGTCACAATGGTCGGGGGTTCGAATCCCCCCTCGGGCATGGATATTTGTGCCGTCCTAGTTCGTAAGTAGTTCATAAGTAGTTTGTAAGTTTAGGGACTGATGACCCCGTAGTTAAGTCCCATAAGCTTTACAAACATTTGAACATTTTTTTTTTTTTTTTTTTTTTTTTTTTTTTTTTGTGGAGGGTAGTGAGTACATAACATCTTGAACAGGAACCCCATGTCCGGAAACGTATCGTCTCCGTTCTACGTCAGCTTCAATTCAGATGATTATCTCATCCACTCCTACTTGACGAATGTAATTAGGCGATGAAGAGACAACAGGTGGGATGGAGAGAGTGTACCAGAACATGCTTCGGAGGTACAGTGTGTGTAACGACGTTGGTGGTCGCCACATAGAGCCGCTGTTGTAATGGATCAGTACGTTGCGGCTGGTGCCGAAGAAGCTGGGTACTTGTTGTTCACTTATGTAAACCATAAGGTGTGAATTGTAATGAAAATGCGTCAGTAATAACGGAACGATTCAGTATTCTTTTCAAATTGACTGCAACAATTGTAGTGGGTCAAGGCTAATTAGGAGAGGATGATAAGATAATCATCTGAATTGAATCCATCGTGGAACGGAAACGATACGTTTCCGGACATGGGTTCTTATTCAAAATGTTATGTACTCGCTACCCGCTACAAGTCCTAGAAGGCTGTAATGGGACTTGCCAACCACCCAGTATAATAATGCCGATGACGGACTGTGATCCATTCTGCAGTTGAGAATTTGTATCTGACTGGAGGCGAACTAGAGCAGTCCATGCATTTGTGATTTTCGCTGTGTCCTCAATGGTATAGCGATCAGCACAGCTGCTTAGCAAGTAGGAGACCCTGCTGGGTAGACATTTACAACTTCACCCATCCGTGTCGTAAATTCAGTGCATATGAATTTGCAAATTTGACTGCTATTACACATACATTCACGTGAAAGAGGTTTTCTTTTTCTCCTTACAGCGGTAAAATTGCTATTGTACACGGAGAATCATTACGTTGTCACACCACGCTTTATCCGCAGTGCTTCTCGGCTGACGCAACTGTGTGTGTGTGTGTGTGTGTGTGTGTGTGTGTGTGTGAATTTCACTGGCAGTGTTCGATATCTGGCTGCCCTTTCAAGAACAACAATGTGCCGGTGCAGAATGAAACTTTCACTCTGCAGCGGAGTGTGCGCTGGGACCTTTGCCTTTCGCGGGCAAGCGCTCTACCGACTGAGCTATCCCGACACGACTCACGATGCCGCGTCACAACTGTACTTCCGCTAGTACCTCGCCTCCTCGCATCGTGAGTCGTGTCGCGATAGCTCAGTCGGTAGAGCGCTTGCCAGCAAAAGGCAAAGGTCCCAGGTTCGAGTCCCGGTTCCGGCACACAATTTTAATCTGCTAGGAAGTTTCAATGCGCCGGTGGGCACCGTCAGAGATTACCTACCTTCTCACGTGTATTCTATAACTGGCCAACGCTGGAAACACCAACTAATGAGAGCCTGTAGCTGCCAAACGGAAATTAACATACTCGTGCAAATCAGTGGGTGCTTCTCCTGAAATCTCGCATTACTTTAGTTACTCCATTGTAGAGTCCGGCTGGAATTAACCTTGTATAAATTTCTCCTTTGACTAACGGAAACCAGAAAACATTAAAAACTGACAGTCAGGATTGGCATTGTAGTGGATTCTGATAGACTTGTTAGTGAAGGCTGTGTTGCAGCACAGTGGTAGCCTGTCATGTCGACGAGCCATGTTCAGAACTACCTTCAAGAAACACTTCCTTATTATTTACTTGGCTCTTCATGACTATCTCTCTGTCAGTGTACATAAAATAGACCAACAGCTGTACTCTGCTTTTCCATGAAGAAACCCGTTCCTCGAATTTACAGCGAACAAAATGTTCAAATGTTTGTGAAACTTATGGGACTTAATTGCGAGGTCATCAGTCCCGAAACTTACGAACTACTTATGAACTACCTTATACTAAAGACAGCACAAACATCCATGGCCGAGAGAGGATTCGAACACCCGACGGGGAACGGCCTCACGCATCGCAGCATAGCGCCTCAATGCGCTCGGCCGCTCCGCCGCGGCTACAACGAACATTTATAATCTTTCCACAGCGCACAATGTCACGTAATTTTGTAATAAATTTGTAATGACAGTAGTATTTAACGCTTTAATGTACTTACATTAATTGTAAAACACACTGGAATCATTCGACTTTTAAAAAAGAAAATATTGTAATTAAATTTTAATTACCATAAAACTGGGTAACTTTGGGACTGATATTTCAACTTTAGGACAGCGGAAATTTTCAGATTTCAAAGCTGTCAACAGTGATATTCATTTTGAACTAGTGCGTAGAAGTGGCGTTTCCATTAAGCGCCAGTTAAAAATGATTAGTACTGTTGAGAGCTTCGAAACCCGAAATTTTCCGCTGTCCCAACGTTATACCATCAGTCTCAAAGTTATCCCGTTTTACGGTAGCTGCAACGAACATTTCATAAATAAAATAAAGTTCTTTAATATGTAATTGGTAATATTTTATGTCACAAACTTTACTTAGAAACGAGCTTTTATCCACGGCTTCGCTCGCGTCGTTGTCCGTGCATACGGGTCAAACAACACCAAAAGTATAAATTTTCTCAACTTTGTTCTTAAGTTAAGACCGATCATCAGTATAAAACAGACGTTTCCAATTCTCCGGTTTAAATATAAACAGTGCGTAGAATGACGGTAACTACTGTCCTTTATCGAGATGAAAATAAATATTTTATTAACCACGAAAAAAGTCTGTTTTTTTACAGAGACACTAAACTGCTAACTGAACTGAACGGAAGCTTAGGTTTTAACGTCCCGTCGATAGCTTAGTCATTAGAGACGGAGCTAACGCTCGGAATTTTAGGTAAGGAACCCTTTCAAAGGAACCATCCCGGCATTTGCCTGGAGTGATTTAGGGAAATCAAGGCAAACCTAAATCTGGATGGCCGGAGGAGGATTTGAACCACCATCCTCCCGAATGCGAGTCCAGTGTGCTACCACTGCGCCACCACGCTCGGTAAACCGCTAACTGCAGATGTTCAAATGTTCAAATGTTTGTATAGTTTATGGGACTTAACTACGGGGTCATCAGTCCCAAAACTTACAAACTACCTATGAACTACTTACGAACTAGGACGGCACAAATATCCATGCCCGAGGGGGGATTCGAACCCCCGACCGTAGTGGCCGTGCAGACCGTGACTGAAGCGCCTTAGGCCCGGCGCACACTTGACGCAGCAGAGGCAGAGCAGAGGCAGAGGCGAGGCTTCCGTCCGTCTGTAACGCATGCTTTCTAATGGGGCAGCGCACACTTAACGCAGCCGAGGCAGAGGGCAGGCGGTTCTTCGGTCACGCCTCTGTCCTGTTGTCCGAGGCGCACAGTTTTCCTGCGCCTCTGTTCCACCTCTGTCGCAAAGTGAAATTTCATGTCATCCCATATGCTTCGAAAAAAATGGTTTTATGTATACGAATATAAGCTACATCCTTCTCTGTATTTAGTTTCTTTGTAACACTTTTACTTTCTGCATAAAAAAATTAAAAATACTATTTTCAGATTTGTGCGTGTTTTGCGCTAACGCAGCTTCCACAATCGATTTTGCAGAAACTACTCGCTAGAAAAAAATTATTTTTCTGTATCATATAGGCAAAAGCCACCGCATGACGTTGGGGAGGTTTTCTTTTTGTTACTGTACATAGTTATTGTTATAGTAAAACTAAAGTACAACGCCGCGCATATTTTGAAGAGTTTGCAGTGAAAAAAGTAGTCGCTGGCTAGTTTGCGTTTGCTGCGTTTTACATCATACATTACTGCGAACGAAATGTAGCTAACATATCGAAATTGTTTTTAACGGTGGAATGAGAGCTATATCTCTTTCGATTCTCGAGAAAATACGCGAGATACAAGTTTGACGCGCCGCGGTCGGCAACTACGCGCTACACGCGCGGCTGTTGCCGCCTGCTGTGCCGAGTGCGGAGCTGCCTCGTGTCTCTCTTCTTCGTATGCTGCCGATAGAGATCCAAACTGGAAACGAACAACTTACTGAAATAGAAAGGCACCGAGATTCATGAACCGAAGATGCTGAAGCACTATATAAGCTAAAATTCCCGTTACTACTGAATAATAAGTTCGGCGAAACCAGAATGGACGTGCAACAATTTTTTTTACTATCAGGGACCTTCTTCAATTTCTTGAAACAAAATGTCCACCCCTTCCTGGAGCGCTAGGAACTTCTCTCGTCAGTATTTCTCAACCTGAATTCTATACTACTTTCAGAAATTCAACATTTGCAAAAGTATTAGCATTAGCTTCACTAATTACTAACAAATATAATAGCTGCTGAAGGTAATTATCATTAGAAATGATGACAGAGACAAAATAGGAATGCAATGTAATAAAATACTGCATGTACATGCACAGCTGCCGTCATAGAAGAAGAAAAAAGCAAACGTCAGTATCTTAGTACTCAGGAGCATGGAAGAGCTACGAATAAAGACCTAAGTAAGGAATCTCTTTGCGTGCAAATTCAGTTAAACAAGAAAACTATGATTTGCAAAATTTTTCATATCAATATATCTTTCAATCTAAGACACATGAAAAGCATACCAGGTGTCACCGAGAAGAAAAGTGTTTCTGATCGTATATACTGCGCCACAATCATGATTAAATATGACAGTTGTATAAAGGTTCTTTCAATTATTGAATTTGTTGTGACACTTGTTTCACTGAATTATAAAAGAAATGAAAGAAAAATAAATCTGACTTTAATTAAATTCCTAAAACATATCCCTAATTTATCTTTAGTGGGTATGACGTGTCACACACTATTTTTCTTCTTTGTTAAGTCCTTCTTACTCAGCATGTGACTCTCTTTGAACTGTCGTCTGTTTAGTCCGAATAGCTCAAGAGCTTAAATGAGCTTCCATGGACCAGAGAAGTTCAGCATGTATTCGTCACTTTTGCCTTTGCTCAACAGACCTTTAACTGCTCTTATACTCTATCAGAACACACACACACACAAATTAAATTAACTGAGTTTTGAAGGAGATTCAGGAATTAAATCTGATTGCATGGAGAGGTTTGCAGTGGACATGGAGCACGTGCTGCTGCCTCCTCTGCCTGCGCTGCGTCAAGTGTGCGCTGACCAGCAGAGGCCCTGCGCCTCGCCTCTGCCTCTGCTCTGCCTCTGCTGCGTCAAGTGTGCGCCGGGCCTTAGTCCCCTCGGCCACCGCGGCCGGCACACTTTTATCAAAACTGGTTAAGCGACCTAGTAGTAAAAACGTAACAGAGGTTTTTCGAATTTATAGTATTTGTATGGATTGTTATAATTTTTAAAACACACAATATACATAAATTGTTTCGTACAGGCAACCTCGAACCCTGACGAGCTATTTCTCCATCCAGGTGCGTATAATTCATGATGCATATACGCTGTGTTTGAGTAGCGGGCGCTCCAGTCACGGTCTGTACGGCCACTACGGTCGGGGGTTCGAATCCCCATTCGGGCATGGATATTTGTGCCGTCCTTAGTTGTAGCTAGTTCGTAAGTAGTTTGTAAGTTTAGGGACTGATGACCCCGTAGTTAAGTCCCATAAGCTCTACAAACATTTGAACATTTGATTTGAGAAGCGCTTCAACTGTAGACCCCTTTTCCTCGGTATGTTCAGGATAGTGGGCTTTAAAACTTCTATTAGTTGACACCGTTGACGTAAACAACTAACATGCCAATTCTCACCCCGAACTGAATTTCCGATGCCGGAAGGTTACCTTGTAAGAGAGCATTAGCTGCGCCTGCAGAGCGCAACGTAGGCCACCCGCGCCACACATGTTTCTACACCAGACAGTAGTGTTTGACTACGCGCTCTCAAAGTTGAAATACAACTCCTCTGCAGTCACGGCTAGTTTATAATCTGCAGATTGCACAAAAATCATTGTAACTCATTTAACATGAACCAGGAAGTGGATTCCACTGCGTATGATACGGCAGATAGTGTTATCACTAATTTCGGCACTTTGGAATAGCTTACGTAACATACTGTAAAACGAAATTAAATACCGACTACAAGTTAATAATGTCGTTTGCAACGGCCAGGTACCATAACGGCGGGAATTTCGTATACAGGGTGGGGCACATAAAACTATTTTTTTCGGAATATTTGGAAAAATACAAACCGGATGGAAAAAATTGCAATAAAAGTTATTCACTTCCCCGAGGAACATAAACATCGACTCCCCTTCCCCACCCTAGTGGCGGAAAGGGGGTGACTTAAATGGTAACTCCTATTTTTCATTGCACTTTGGATTCTCCGTAAAAAAAATGTAACTTTTTATGAAATATTTTTTGTTTCATGATAGATAACGCTGTAATCGGCGAAAAAATGAATTGTTGAACAACATTAAGTCTCGAACAAATATATATCGGACTCGTTCGCTAGATATAACATTTCCAGTGTCAGGAAAGAGTTGGACAATACTGCGAAAAGTCTTTGCATAAGGGACTTCCTACCAGGGAACATACATGCATACCTTAGACTAGCTCCTTCAACATTTCTGTGAGCCTCGAACTACGAGGAAATGATGTACAGCATCTCTGCAACCGTTAACATCGTGGAACAGTTGCGGAGAGATGTGTACAGTCAGAATCAGTGACGTTCAATAAACAGTCAGAACACAAACAATGTACTTTAATTTTCCTAATCTGATATTGTTTGAGATATTACCGTTTTTCAAAAATTTTAAATTCATTTCATGTTTCATACAAAAGTCTTATATTTTTTTCCCAAAGCATCCAAATCTTGAATAATAAACGTTAGTTACTATTGAAGATTTCAAACTCACCCCCTCCCCCCTCCTGCCACGAAGGGTGGAGCAGAGGGGTCGATATTTTTGTTAACAGATGTTCCCATTGGAGGTGAACATCTGACATCGCAACTTTTAAAAATCCGATATATATTTTTCCAAATATTCCGAAAAACTATTTTAAGTGACTCACCCTGTATGCAGTCCAAAAGCGTACGCAACGACGTTATTGCTTCTACAATGACTTCTTGTGCGGACTATTCCTAGAAGCGCAGAACAGTATGTGCCTTCGTACTGTTACTGTCACAAGCGAACAAAACTTTGTTTTCAATATAGGGTTTTGTATAAAAGCGCTAGCAGGAACACGGACGGACGTAAAGCAATCACTGCACTTGGATTTGAGAGACGTGCGGAGTATTCGTATTTGCTACACTGCCCGCGCGGAAAGCTTCCACCTGGCCAAGAGGGTTTAGGTATCTGCAGTCGTCAAATCCCGAAGACGTGGTAAGGTTCAGGTTGTGTTTTTCATTAGTTTTTGTGGAACTCGTTACACGGTATAATCGCAAAAGAGAATTCGGGCGAATAAAGAAATGAAAAAAATATCTTTCAGAAAAAAAAAGATTAATATGATGTAAGCTAAGGTACAAACTCGAGGTCGTTTAAAACATAGCCTAGCTTGAACCGAAAGGTATCCCAGGTGAGGAAACACATTCTACCTACACACGAAAGCCATGCATTAACGAAACGTTTCTGTAAAGCACCCCTCAACTCACTCCAATGAGAAATAGTATCAAAAATAGTTGGCTCCACAAAGAGAAGAAGAAAGCTTTCAGCAAACGATCAAGTCACAGAAGTCCCGGTTACAGAGAGAAAGGGAGGGTAGGTAGCGTTCTTTAGAAAACAAAGGTTCCGGAAAATAAACTAGGTAGCCAGACACCCGAAGGAGCGTCTATTGTCTATACTCGCTCGTTGTTTCCAACGTGATAATTTTGTTGCATATCTTATTCGTTGTGTCTACGTGGTATGACAGTCTCAAGCAGGAGGCTTCGTTTCTTATATTCATCGACTGGTACTCTGTAAAGCCAAGAAATGTTCGTTAAGCTTATGGGACTTAACTGCGGGATCATCAGTCCCGAAACTTACAAACTACTTATAAACTAACTTATACTAAAGGTAGCATAAACATCCATGCCCGAGGGGGGTGGGGATTCAAACCCCCGGCTAGGAACAGCCTCGCCCATTGGAGCATAGCGCTTCAATGCGCTCGGCTACTTCGACGCGGCTAAAACCACGAGTCAGAAATATTTATTGGCACCAAAAAATCTTTGCGACAGGAGAATTAACTTGGTTGCTCAAACGATCTGTAGATAATATGAAGGACTGATTTACTGAAACCAAGCGAGATGTCGCAGTGGTAGCACAGTGGAATCATATTCGGGAGGATGGTAGTTGAAATCCATCTCCGTCCATCCATATTACGGTTTTCCCCGATTTCCATAAATTAGATGTCGGGATAGTTCCTTTGACATGGCATGGCCAATTTCCTTGTCCACCCGTATCCAAAAATTCGAGCGTGAGATCCCTCTCTAATGACAATGCCATCGATGGAACGTTAAACGCTATGTTTGCTTCCTTCCTTCACGTTTTACGGAACTGATATTGATGGAGTCAGTATATCTGTGATCTGACTCCTGCCGCATGTTTCCATGATGAGGCCGCGCGGGAGTAGCCTAGCGACCTGCAGCGCCATGTTACGGATCGCGCCACCTCCCGCGTCGGGGGCTCGAATCCTCCCTCGGGACTGGATGTGTGTGTAAGTTTAATTTAGTTTAAGTAGTTTGTAAGCTACGGACTGATGACCACGCAGTTGAGTCCGATAGATTTACAAACATATCAACCCATGAAAAGTGTTGACATTAATGAAAAAACAATGTTTTGTTCTTTTACTACTGCACTTGAAGATATTTGATGTTTAACTAAGATTTTAAACACTTATTCGTCCAGGAAACTGTGTTGTCCACAGTGGGCATACTGGAGCTCAAATGTGATAGAAGGAACAATGTGATGTGGCTTACGAGAGCTAACAAAAATTTTAACTAGCTAATTCGATTAGTTTGGAGAATCGTCACATTACATTACGGTGGTATCGGGAAAAATTCTCTCATATAGCTGTCGCTCTAGTACAGCCATATGAAAGGAAAAAGTATTCTATACGTCCCACTTTTGTTAAGTTAATGAATTTACCATTGAATTAAGCTGATGTATTGTGTATTACACTGAAATGTTTCACTTAATTATTGTAACTACAGTAATGACTTCTGAAGCTAACAAGTGACACAATCCTTTCTCTGAAACTCCTGTCACGTACGCCTATATTACATTACTTTAAAGTTTTTATAGCTGGCCGCGTTGACTGAGGCGCTTCAGTCACGGTCTGCACGGCCACTACGGTCGGGGGTTCGAATCCCCCCTTGGGCATGGATATTTGTGCCGTCCTTAGTTTGTAAGTTTAGGGACTGATGACCCCGTAGTTAAGTCTCATAGCCTAAAAAAAATGTTTTTCTAGAGAATTTAGAAATATGCAGTCTCATTATGGCGAGAAATTCTAGACGCCATACAGCAATTGAGCACTACAGTATCAGTCGCATAGGTAGAAGCTTACAAACTACTAAACCTAAAGACAACACAAACACCCATGACCGAGGGAGGACTCGAACTCCCGACGGCGAGAAACCGCGCGCTCCGCAGCATGGCGCTTAAGACCGCTCGGTCACACCACCGCAGCCGTAAGGTACGTACCCTCTACCATGCACCGAACGAAATTTTATACAGACAGTGATATTCCTCTTGTTTTTAAGGTAGTGTCTGCAAAATTTTATCAATATCGGAACAAAACTATAGATTTCTATGGAGTAGAAACACAGGGTCACATTGAAAAACGCACTTTGTTGTTTTTAAATATTCCAGTTTTTATTTCATACAACCCTTGTTCTGAGAATAACAAAAACAACAAAAAAAGGATCTGTGAAATCGGTCGAGCTTTTGTCAAGTGACCAAGGTATGTAGGAATCCATTTTTATCTTTCAAAGTAACCTCCCCAATGCACCGTATGAAACGTATGATAGAAGGTGATTTTCCTCTTGTTTTGAAGGTCAAGCGTGCGAAATTTCGTGAAGATCGGTTTGAAACTGTAGTTTTCCTAAGTCTGTAGGAGAAATGTGCTCCAGCATGCACCTATCACAAAATACTTTCCTAGCTGACGTTTTCTACCAATAAACTACATTCCTGCCAAATTTCAGCTTCATAGGTGCAGTAGTTTTCGAGATTTCGTGTTTCGTCAGTGAGTGAGTGAGTGTCCTTTCGCTTTTATGTAGTTATAGATTAAGAAAACAGATTGTTTAATTTTGGATGCAGGAGAATTAAGGGAGACTTGCAGACAAAAATAAATAGTAACATGCAAATCTGTAATGGTAACTGTATTTGATACAAGGTCATGCCTGATGCGACACTTTTACGGCATCTACAGCGAAACTGTTGTGAGCGGTAGACTTCTTTTCAAGATTTTTTGGGGGAGGCGGACGTCAGTACAAAACTCTTCATAAACGTCCGAAATTACATGCAAACTATTTGCAGGTCCTTAACTACTCTAATTTTCCAATAATTGACGCATAAATCTGGGTATTCTCACGCAGTGGCCTCTCATTATTTAAAACATCATATCTTCTGAGCTATGTGTCGTGCTCTTTTGTTTTTGGATCAGGAACCTTCGTGGGCGTACGGTGAACAGGTCACCGAAGTTTCGTTCCAATCAAATAAATGGCTTATGAACACAGAGGACATAGAGAAAACATTCATTTTTATATATACATGTTTCGATTCTCCGTGAACAATATTCTACTTTTGTATTTTGTATGAAACATTGTTCTTTTGTTTCATAATAGCGCTGTGACCGACAAAAATAAAAATGAGTTGAAAATTATTGGAAAAGAGTAATATCTCTAACAAGTACTTATCGGACTCTTTCTGTGTATTTAATATTTCCAGTTTCATCAAACAGTTGGGCAATACTGCGAAAAGTCGTTGCAGAAGCAGTATTCATATCATGGATCGTTCCTGTGAGCTTCTCGCTCTCTCTCTCTCTCTCTCTCTCTCTCTCTCACTCTGCAATTGTTAACATCATTGAACAACTGCGTGCTGGCCGCAGTTGCCGAGCGGTCTGAAGCACGCCAGTCATTCTGCACGGCCGCTACGGTCGGGGGTTCGAATCCCTCCCCGGGCATGGGTGTTTGTGTTGTCTTTGGTATATGCTAGTTCATAAGTAGTTTGTAAGTTTATGGACAGATGACCCCGCAGTTAAGTCCTTTATAAGCTAAAAAAAAAAAAAAAAAAAAAAAGACAATTACGTAGAGATATGTGCAGTACGAATTGTTGAAGTAGAATTCGTAAAATAAGAATAGTTAGAATAGTTTCTTCGTATCTCTTGGATTGCGACATTTTGTACGTATCCGGCAATAGAATACGCACGACGTAAATAATGCTTAACTCACAGAACACGCACATCGACGAGGTCGCACCGCTACACGGTACAAACTTTTGTCGTTACTTTTATGGACGCAGTCGACGGCAATACCAGGACGAATATTAACGACTTACTCTGTGAAAGTGGGTGCTCTGAAAAGTAATTTTCCTGCGGTCTCGTCTGAAATTTACCTTTTTCAGGAAATAACTTCCCCTTAAAAATGTGACACCGTTGTGGGGCAATAAAGTTAAGGTTCGTTAACGCCTCGTTTCCTCCGCGCCGCGGCGCTCGGGTGTTGCGGAAACGTCTGGCGGCAGGTAGGGAGCTGGTGATATTTGCGTGCGTGGCCGCGCGCCACGCAGTATTTCTGTCGCCAGCACGCCTACGGCTTATTGTTCCGCTGCTACTGCTGCTGCGACCTAGTAGTCCAGTTTGGAACCACCAGCGCCGGCAAACAAGCCCGAGCAACCGCACGGCGCCCTTGGCCGCTCACACACACACACACACACACACACACACTAGCCAAGCCGAGGGGAATGGACCCGTCTAAGCGTCACTCACGAGGGGAGGCCACGCGTTCCCATCACGGACTTCCCTCAAACTTTGTTCACTTTTAGCACACCATTAGCACAACATCGTGTGTAAGGACTAAAGCGAAATACTTAAACGATTTCGGTAAAATCACAGCAGTAGTTTCAAGCGTCGAACATGTAACCGTGTGACGCGCCTATAACTACGCTATAAGCAAGAGAAAGCGGTGGGTCAGTGGTTCTGTCGAGTAAAATCCTAAGCCAAGAACTGAACTATGATCCACGAACATAATCGAACGAACGTCAACAATGGACCGAACAACACGAAGAACAAAAACTGGTTCACGTTCTGCCTTTTAAATCGGTGGATCGCCAGTCTGATTCTAGCTCATACCGTCGCATTTTTCCTTTTTTATTTCTTTTCTGCTACACTGGTCACATTAGTTCATATACATAACATTTTAAACGGAATATAACGAAAAACTACGTGTAGTTGCATAAACATTTATTGAATGATCAATGTAATTTGTTTAAATACGTTTATTATTACAATCAATATATTTATAATATTCGACAAGTAAACGACCAAACACATAAGGTTTTCCGGAAGCTGTATACATGTTGTGATTTCCGGAATCCCTTGCACGTGCATTCGGGACTGCACTGGACACTTGGACCAGCAGACACATTTGCACTTGTCAACGCCGCGGCCGATCGCATTGAGGCGCTATCCTGAATCGAATCCCCCTCGGACATGGATGTTTGTGTCGTCTTTAGTATAAGGTCGTTCATAAGTAGTTTGTAAGTTTAGCGACTTGATGACCCCACAGTTAAGTTCAAAATGTTCAAATGTTTGTATAGCTTATGGGACTCGACTACGGGGCCATCAGTCCCTAAACTTACAAACTACCTATGAACTACTTAATACTAAGGACGTCACAAATATCCATGCCCGAGGGGGGATTCGAACCCCCGACCGCAGTGGCCGTGCAGACCGTGACTGGAGCGCCTTAGTCTCCTCGGCCACCGCGGCCGGCACACAGTTAAGTCCCTTAAGCTTAACAAACATTTGAACATATATGCACTTGTCAACAACTTGTCAGACCCCATCCGGCAGTGAACCAGCATAGCGTTGAGAGGTTGCTACTGTAGCAAGAACAAACAGTGTAAGTACGACGTTTTCACAATCACAAGATTTGCATTTTCCTGCGGATGGTGTCTGCCATGTGCATAATGCGGTTTTCAAATGTCAGTTAAATGTTCAAATGTTTGTTAAGGTTAAGGGACTCAACTGCAGGGTCATCAGTCCCTAAACTTGCAAACTACTTATGAACTAGCTTATACTAAAGACGGCACAAACATCCATGCCCGAGGGGGGATTCGAAGCGACGGGGAACGGCCTCGCGCATCGTAGCATAGCGCCTCAATGCGCTCGGCTGCTCTGCCGCGGCAAACGTCAGTTAAAAGACGCTTTTGTGTACTGTGAGAGTCTTGCACATGCTCGCGTTGTTTTTAATTTTTCTTAACATGATAAAATATTCACATGTTAGTAAATCTAAGGAACTAGGGTTATCAATCCCTAGGCTTACAAATGACTTTAACTTAACTTACACTAAGGACAGCACACACACACACACACACACACACACACCCACACACACACATACACACACGCACGAAGGAGGACTCGAACCTCCGACGGCGAACAACCGCGCGTTCCGCAGCATGACACCTTTGAACGCTCGGTCAATCCGCCGCGGCTTAATATGATAGCTTTTTAATAATATGACCAGTGTTGATGAAAAAATGAATAAATACAAATAACGGTATGTGTTAGGATTGAACTGGTGATCCACCAATTGAACAGGCAGATTGCCAACGACGGGACCACCGCTTTCTTTTGCTTCTGGCTTACATATATCTGCAACACATGGTTACATGTTCGACATGTGAAAATACTACTGCGGTTTTCTCGAAATCGTTTACGTATTGAGCCTTAGTCCTTGCACACTATGTTGTCCCAACGGTCTACTAAAAGGATTCAAAGTTTGAAGAAAGTCCATGATCCCAACGTCGTGGCTTCCCCTTGCCAGTTCCGTGGACTAAGGTAAGCCTGCTGTCTGTAATATTACAGCTCTGGAATAAAAAGTATATACTACGTACTCGTAATCACGTACTGTACTGTTGGTACAATTCAGTAACAGTATTACTGTGCCGCGGCCCGCCGGCACAGATCCTCCGCCAAGCCGTGCTGGCTCCCAGGTGTTTCAGCAGCAGCGAACACCTCAAAGCCATTGCTGAGGTATCATTGTAAATAGAAATTTATAAACCCTGAGACTGTTTTTCGTCTCTAATATGTCAAAGACTTTAAAGGTAAAGTAATGAATTAAAATTTGTGATGCGGTCGGGAATCGAACCTGGACCTCCATGCTTACTAGGCAGACGCATCAAAAATTTTAATTCATTGCTTCAACTTTATCTTTATGTCTTTGACATATTCGTGACGAGAAACAGTTTCAAGGTTTATAAATTTTTATTTATAATGATATTTACATCACCTTAGCCTAAGGTTAAAGGCAGGAATGTTCCATTATGTCCATTGCCGAGGTGCTATTCCGCTACATGGAAAAAATGTTCAATTTTTGTAAATCTATGGGACTCAACTGCTTGGTTATTAGTCCCTAACGTACAAACTACTTAATCTAAGGTAAACTAAACTAGGGACAACACAAACACCCATGCTCGAGGGGGGAATCGAACCCCCGGCGGCGGACGGCCGCGCGCACCGCAACACGGCGCTCCAGTACGCGCGGCTAATCCGCCGCGGCCGGCCGCGGTGGCCGAGGGGACTAAGGCGCTCCAGTCACGGTCTGCACGGCCACTACGGTCGGGGGTTCGAATCCCCCTCGGGCATGGATATTTGTGCCGTTCTAGTTCGTAAGTAGTTCATAAGTAGTTTGTAAGTTTAGGGACTGATGACCCCGTAGTTAAGTCCCATAGACTATACAAAAATTTTTTAATCCGCCGCGGAAGGCTGCACGGAGAGCCTTGGCAGTTGTGGCAATATTTCAGGGAACATAGAGGCTGAATTAGAGTTTGTCATGTGGATGGAAATCGTGATTAAATTATTCCAAGGCGCCTTAATCACTAGTGATGCTGTGGTCTAGTGGTTGCCGGGCGCCGTGGCTCAGCGCGCCCGGTCAGGGGGCTATATGCCCGCTGTAATAAAAAAGCTGAACCAAACATTCATCGAACAACCACGAACGACCTGAACCAAAAACCGCAAAGTATAGATCGAACTCAAGGAGAGAAAAAAAGTGGTAAGACATATGCCTAGTAAGCATGAAGGTGCGTGTTCGATTCCCGGCCGCATTACCAATTTTAATTCATTGCTTCACCTTTATCGATTGCTGAGGCGTTAGGCGACAGCCTTATGGCCGGTTCCCGGCTTCGCCTTCTGACCAGAGTTTCGTGACTGGATATGGGCTATGATCCAGCTCGACAAACCCATGACGTTAAAGCAAATTCTCGAGACATTATGGAGTACTTTCGAGAAGTTGTCGACAGTGCTGCGCTCTCTGGAGGCTGAGCGAAACTACTGTACAAGGAAGCATTGAGACAGAGCAGACGCAATCATTCTTCCGTACGAGCAACTTACAAGTTGTACTTTTTTACACACTGGTGCCAAGTACACGGCTTTAACAGCTTCCTTTTATCTGTACTGAAATAGAGGTGGTGGTGTTAGTAGTAGTAGAATATTTCGCAAAGGACAAAAATGATAAGACTATTAATAAAACACGTATTTCACACAAAACGAAAACATCTTTGTTACTTAAACTAATTGTCGGGCTCGGTGGTCTTGGGGTAAAGCGCTCGGCTGGAAACAGAAGGGTCGCGGCTTCGAAACCCGGTCGGACCTCGGCATTTTTCAGTATGTGCTTTAACCCAACGTTCACCTCTCAACGATGTGAGGAGTCGCCAGAAACGACACGTGGCCCCTTTCCCCGGTTGGCTAACTGGAGTAGGCTAGGGACACGCAAGTCGCGTCCAATTGAAAGACTTGCATTATTATTGTTATACTTCAAATAAGTTTGCATTTCGTGTGTATTTTTACTTAAATGTGAGAGAAACGCTAAAACATATTACACGCAAAATCTTCTTGAATCAATTTACTTATTGTAGAAAAAAATTCGCTAGAACTTAACAGTATCGTTGGTTTTTACTTCCGTCTTTATGATTTCAGCTTAAAGCTCTAATCACAATTTACTCTACAATATCAACTGTTGTTTCTTCTATCCTCATTCTGGCCAAAAGTTTGGACAGCGTTAATTTTGATGCATGTTGTATGCTATAAGAGCTAAATTAAAAATTTAAAGTTTTCGAATACTAGCAGACTGTTTCTGGAACTGTAAAACTTTTTTTTATCGAATTACCTTTTCATCTAGTATGAATGGAAAACATACATAAAACCATGGGTATTTTGTTCGACTTTCATGAAGAGAAGAATGCGTTTCTCTGTTCCTGGATGTATGTGTTTGATTGCTGAATATATTGTGTAATTTTAAATGTCTTACCATGCCTGTTCCGTTTTTTGTTACATTATGGAGCTTCAAAAGACATGTTGCAATAGACGTTATCTCCATTCTCTGCAAAGTACTGCGCCAGGTCCGAGACCTTCGTTTTCGTGTATCCGTATCTGAGTGACAATCACAGCGAGCGTTGGCTGTCAGCGTCAGTAGTCAGCTCAAACAACCGAACACGTGTTGCCCCAGTCAACTGGCGCATAGCGGCACGCGCTGCAGCGCTGCTTCTCGCGAGCTTCTCGAGAACTGCTCGAGCGCCGGTAGCTCGAGAAATTCTCGATGCGCTCGAGTCGCCGCGCCTCCCACTACCATCCCTATTCGCGACCCCTGCACAGTTCGCCGATCACCGTCGGGCAACTATCGCCCTGCAGGGATGTCGGAAGCTATATCAGTCAAGCGCGGGTTTCGGCGGGGGGGGGGGGGGAGCATGCCCCCCCACACAAGGCCCGACGAAAAATGAGAGAGAGAGAGAGAGGAGTTGGGAGAGAGAGAGAAGGGAGGGAGGGAGGGAAGGAGATAGATAGATAGAGATAGAGATAATAGATAGATAGATAGAGAGAGAGAGAGAGAGAGAGCGATGGTGAGGAACGGAGAGAGGGAAAGAATCTTAGCATTAGCAAAGTTAACTCTTACTTACGGGCAGCATGTAATCCTGAGTTTAAAACTGCAAACTTCCTTGTAATTAACTTAACGTAATTTGACTTTTTGTGTTATGATTCCATTTAATTGCTTCTTGCTCTTTTTTGTCAGTAATTTACGATAAAAATAAATAAAAAATTACGAAAAATCCACCGTAAAGATGGTTTAGGATTCGCAACTGGGAATATTTTGTAAAACAATTTATTTTGTCCGTCGCAGTGAGTGACTAGTTTCGGACTCTACCATCCATTATCAAGCCGTTAGCCTTTTTCAGACTGTGATAATACAACGCATGTCTAAATGTCTCATAAAATCTTGTACATTATCCTCTGCCGGCCGCGGTGGCCGAGGGGACTAAGGCGCTCCAGTCACGGTCTGCACGGCCACTACGGTCGGGGGTTCGAATCCCCCCCTCGGGCATAGATATTTGTGCCGTCCTAGTTCGTAAGTAGGTCATAAGTTGTAAGTTTAGGGACTGGTGACCCCGTAGTTAAGTCCTATAGACTATACAAACGTTTGAACAACATTATCCTTTGTTAATGTATGTCACTAGGTACATTAAAATTTAAATAGCAGTTTACAATGTATGTCTGGGTGTGCACTGATATCTAACTTCCTGGTGGGTTAAAATTGTGTCTTTTACGCAGGATTCCAACCTGCGATCTTTGACTTTCGCGTGCAAGTGCTCTGCCGCCTAAACTATCCCGACACGCTTCACAGCCCATCGTCACAACTTTACTTCTGTCTGTTCCTCACCTCCTACTTTCCAAACTTCACAGAAGTCCTCCTGCGACCCTTGCAGGACTAGCACCCGTGGAAGAAAGGATGTGGTGGAGACATGGCTTAGCCACAGTCTAAGGGATGTTTCCAGAATTAGGAGTGCTAGTCCTGAAAGGTTCACAGGAGATCTTCTGTGAAGTTTGGAAAGTGGGAGGCGAGGTACTGACAGAAGTAAAGTTTTGTTGACTGACCGTGAAGCGTGCCAGGATAGCTCAGATGGTAGAGCGTTTGCCAGCGAAAGGCAAAGGCCCCAGGTTCGAATACCGTTTCTGGCTCACAATTTTAATCTGCCACGAAGTTTAAAGTATAATTTTGTTGATCGCGAAAGCTTTATTGAAAATTTACCTCGTCTTGCATAGCAACTTTACAAGGAATGAAGAAGAAATTGATTCAGTACAACGTAAACACGGGAAATCTGATTTTAGGTTTTGTGGGAATATCAAAGTTAGCGCGACGTACTCGTATTTACTGGCTGTTTCTGACCCGGTATTGGGCGACCATTTAGGATACGCTGTTTTTCCAATTTCTGCGCTGTTTGGTAATGACACAGCTACTCCGGTTACTGTACTGTTCATCCCCGGTAAGTTGACAATCCGTGCGCTGGCTGTTGGCAGCGGCAGGAGGCGTGTACTATGGCTGCCGGGGGGGGGGGGGGGGGGGGGGGCAGGGCGAGCATCAGCGAGCAGAAGGCAGCGTCGCAGTGTTGAAACGTTACCCGTAACAATGTGTGCAGTAACATTTCGCGAGTAGGGGCACCGTAACGTTGACAGCAATCCGAAATAAATGGATGTCCTTCAAGTAGTGCAGATGTTTTGTGCTGCTGCATCACCAGGAAAATCGTCTTCACTTGTCAAATTGATATACTTCCATCTAATTACCAACGCACTACTAATTTCGACGCACTATGGCGTCATTCTCAGGTTGCTATGATTAAAAAAATATTACAATGATTCAACCACATTAAACAGTGAAAAATTTGATAATTTGTCAAACTATGTGCGCCGCACGGGAACGGCCGTGTGATCTGTGGCGCAACGTCGTGGAGAATGCTGCCACTCCCACCAGAGGTTCGAGTCCTCCCTCGGGCATCGGTGTGTGTATTGTCCTTAGAATAAGTTAGATTGTAAGACTAGGTACCGATGACCTTAGCAGTTGGTCCCTTCGGATTACAAACATTTAAAGTTTTTTCTGAAACAATTTGTCCTACATTTTTGTACAGTCTCCATTAACTCATTTGGCTCTTTTAATATGTACATAACATTTTTCGACCATATTGAACAATTGTTTGAATTTTCAAGTGATCAGTCTTATTCAGTCTTATAGATCAAATATTCCAAAGATGTATCTATGTAGAGAAACCTATGCCAATTTCGCATAGGGATTCGCATATACCCACCTGTTGAAGCTCAGAATCAGTTACAAAAAAATGTTCAAATGTTTGTTAAGCTTATGGGACTTCACTACGGGGTCATCAGTCCCTAAACTTACAAACTACTTATGAACTACTTACAAACAAGGACGGCACAAATATCCATGCCCGAGGGGGGATTCGAACCCCCGACAATAGTGGCAGTGCTGACTGTGACTGGAGCGCCTCAGTCACCTCGGCCACCGCGGCCGGCAATCAGTTACATATTGAATTAAATTCAGAGCGTGAATGCACTCTTTACAGTGTTCAATGTGATTCAATGATTATAATATTTTTGTGATCATAGGCATTTGAAAACGACGCCATAGTGCGCAGAAACTTATAGTGCATTGGTAGTTAGATGGAAGTAAATTAAAAAGTATTTTTCTAAGAATCGACTGTGGCTTTGGAACCTATTTTTTGTTCCCTATAGCTGCTATACGTTACAATAACTGTAATAAAATCTGAGTGTGTGTGTGTTTTTTAATTAGTCTCACAAAGCCCTTAAGGACATGTTCACCCGCCTCAGGCTTGCCCTCCCCCCCCCACCCCCAGAAAAAATTTCTGGATCCGCCAGTGACCACTGTGGCATCAGGGGTGGGAGACTCTGCAGCAATCGCCTTAGGTGCCCGGGTGACACTGCTGACCGTGGCCAACCGCCCATTTGTACAATCTTTTATCACGCTCTTGTTTGGTTTGACGAAACCAAACGAGAAAAACCTTCAGTGACACCGTCACTAGCATACAGCTTGAATTTAATCGCGCAAAGTCATGACTGGCTATATTTAATCCTAAGTAAATCGGAAACAGCGCAACGTATGAAACTACCTCTTAACGATTATTTCCAATCACGACTTACCCTGAATACCCTTACAAGCTTTCCAGACTGTTCCTGACATCCTGTATAACAAACAAGTGAGACTTAAAACCAACTGCAGTTTTACACATTATATAACGTTCTTGATAAGAAACATTCGTGCAGTTATTATCTACGACTTGGGTAGATACGAGTCAATAAAAAAACAAAACGAAAACAATAATATAGTTCTGAACAGCGGACGCCAAAGTTAGCTGCTTTGCCACCAGTTCTGAACTTGCCACGTGCTGGAAACGCCTCAAGTGCATCGAAAACTTCTCCAGTTGCTTCCTCATAAGCGCGGAGAGTCGGCGGCTAGCCTGGGAAACGTGTTCTTTTATTTTGTCGCTTCCTTCGCTGAGCAAAGTTCTCGGGAAATCGTGTCGTGGCTCCTGCCGTGTGCTTGTCATGAGCGCATAAAACTCGAGTACTCTCAAAGAAGGGAAACATTTTGTCATAAAAGTAGTTAGAAGCCATAATATCATCCAGTTAGATAAAAGAACTTAGAATGTTTATAATTTTAAGTCTCTTTTTCGTTTGTACTTTTGAAATTCTTTGTGTTGCCTTTTCAAACATACGGAACTGTTACAATTTCTGCAAATTTTGATGGAATTTTCTTCCATTTGATTGGTACTGGGGCTTTCTAATTCGTCACCTTAACATTATATTACATATTATTTTCTTGCATTTAAAACTTTTTGCATATAGTACTTTGCATGAAACCGTGAAAAATTTGCAAGTTAATAATATGGGTGAGCTTTTTTTATTTTTTAATCCAAATGCTATTGTTGTTTCAAATTTGAAGCATTTCGGCTTCAACTATTTTTGTGAATACATTCCGCGATAACCAATGACTCCACGATTTGGTTTGACAATATAATGACATTTTCAACAAGGAAGAAAAAACATTCAGAAGTGATGGAAAAAAGTTTTCAGCATGCCAAAATATTTTACGAAACACATTTTCAGTCCCTTGTGATTTTTATCTGTTTATTTTTTTGTTTTGTTTTTAAGACCGCGTTGAAATGTCACCGGTAAATTTTATTTTATTTTTATTTTTTGTTTTTATGGGACTTAACGAAGGGGTCATCAGTCCCTAAACTGACAAACTACTTATGAACTACCTTATACTAAAGACGGCACAAATATCCATGCCCGAGGGGGGATTCGAACCCCCGACCGTAGTGGCCGTGCAGACCGTTACTGAAGCGCCTCAGTCTCCTCGGCCACCGCGGCCGGCACACCGGGAACTCCCCTTGAATCAACAAATCTTCACATATTCGCTCTTCTTTTATTTTTAGCGAGATTATCAATGCGACATGTTAAACTGTGCCCCTTATGGTATATTATGTCCTACATACTAAGTCACGTCTTACGCCTCAAACAAAGCGCCAGGAAAGTCTTGTCACATTATGATCTGACGTTTATATATCTCATCAGGCATACACGTCTTGACTCGTGTCAAGTGGGATATAAGGTTTTGGCACATAACACCCTGTTGTGGCAGGTGAGATAAAGAGCTAAAATTTGTACAGTTACTAATGTCTACCCGGGGAAGGCTTTAAGCACGGTTTTATGGCTATCCGATAGCTGTTTATCTATATATATATATTAATGCGAATTTCTGTTCGGTGTACGCTTATCACATCCGAGCGACAAGACGCAGAAACATAAAAATGTGTACAGTTACTGATTCTTATCTGAGGAAGGTTTTAGGCACGGTTTTATAGCGATCTTAGAGATATTTAGTAATTTGAAGAATATAACGCGAAATGCGGAACAAGAATTAATCTTTGAAAATGGTTTTATTGGTTGCATTGTTGCTTGAAGGTTGATAATGATAAAAGGGTGGAGTATATTGGGAACTTAAGTCTCCCGTTGTACACCATAACAGTTCTATGCCGATAGCTATAAAGGGTTGGAAGATATGGTGGTTGAAAGTCGTCAAATAAAAAAAAAAATCGGACTGAAGGTCAGCGATGATGTTTGCGACTCTATAGCAAAGAGGTTACATACAGTGAAACGTGATGCTACAGACCATATCTTTGGTCTATGCGTGCTACAATGTCTTCAGCTCTTTCTCTGTAAGGATAAGTATACGAATAAGGATTTATAAGAATAAATAAATAGCACACTACTGAAAGATAGCTTATCTATCATAATCAACCAACACGCGAGCGGAGCCGCGGGTTTAAGCTAGCTTCATATAAAGATAGCAAGCATGTTAAAACTTGCAATATGACACTGCATGTCAATGAAATTTAGGATACGTGTATCACCATTCTGCGATACTCAGTACAGAAAATGCATCCCTCCCCCTCCACTGCACTAGGTAAATAGGATTGATTCGTAAAAAACGCGAATATTGGAAAATATTTTCATTCCCAAGTATGTGTTCCTGTGCTAGGAGCATTTTTCATTCCGGCCTTTATATATTCAACCATTTCCCCTGTGCTTTGCAACTTATTCACTGAAACTGAACAGAGGGGCTTCATTGTGTTCTGTCGTGACTGATTTTATTTGGTTGCTGTAAGCTTTTGAAGCTGAAAGCGTAAAGCAGTTTCTTGTTCCCGTGACAAAGTGTACAGGTGTATTCAGAGGAAAGGGTTTCGATATTAACCCAGTTCTAAGGTTTTTACATATTACAAAATTGTAAAAGAAAAGCATCGAATCGTTTGAGGCATGATGTCGTGATATGATCTTTAACGTTAGCAAAATAAATAATAAAAATCAAATAAAGGCTACAACTTCTCGCGGAAATGGAGGCGATAGAGAGTCCACGAACAGAGGACGGTGCACGGTGAAGTTCACAAGTGCCGGTGTTCTCTGACGGTCTGTGGGGCTTCAGCCTGGTGTTTACATCGTCAATTAGAAGCAAAACAGTCGTTGGGATACAATATATTTCGAGATTCATTCTAATTTAGCTTATAGTATAATTTCTTTTGAAATCATTATTCGTGCACGTAGAAACGGTTAAATATAAAATCTCCACTCCGTATAATTGCTGCAGAAAGTCTGGTTTCAGATCTTATTCAGTGACTGCGTGGCTGGAGTGATGGTTTTTTGAACGTAAAGGACGCTCGTTCGAATCTGACTGCAGTTATTTTTTATTTACATCTGTACAGCTAATACTTTAAACCTTTATTCGCTTCAAATCATGCAGTGTTAGGCTTTTCTAGTTTCCGTATTCTTTCAAAAGACTCAATTTTATATGAGACCATTATTCAGACAAATAGGCAATTTCCATAGAAAAATATTGAAAAGTGATGTATTCATTTGTAATTACTTCGACTTCTATAGTTTTTAGCTAAGAGAAACGTATCACTTCTTCGAAAAATATTAAAGCCAGGATCGCTGATGATTAATTTTATTTTGGTCGACCGGTTTCGCTGGTCTCTGCCAGCACCGTCTGGTCCAAAAATCTCTTTACGAGGCCATTAGCAGTTAAAAAAGGGGGATGACGGAAATTTATAACATACATGTCATTACAATAAAACGAGAAGATATATCAATTACATTCATAAGAGGAAAATCGCCCATACTTAGAGAAGAGACATACCTTGTAAAGTCAATCAGTTGCTACATAACATAATTTAGAGTGCATAGGTGTACTATGTCATTATAATAAAATATACTTATCACTGTGAGTGACAATAGCATACTGACACATGATAAAAGTCAAAGATAAAAGAATATGGCGCCAGATGTCAGCACAAACTAATGTAATATTAAAACCACAAGGGGGTTAAAAAGCGTCGTATTTTCGTGGTAAGGACATTGGGAAGGGGGGTCAAGGAAGATTATTTATTGTAATGACATGTATGTTTTAAATTTGTGCCATCCCCTTTTTTAACAGATGACGGCCTTGTACAATGATTTTTGGACCAGACGATGCTGGCAGAGATCAGCGAAACCGGTCGTCCAAAATAAAATTAATCACCAGCTATCTTAGTTTTAATATTTTTCGAACATGTCATAATTGGATCGCCTCCTGTAATATAAACAAACTCTAGAAACGTATCAGCTGATTTGCATGTTTTTGTATGTCCTTACCCGTAGTTTACAAGAGCAATTGGCTGTGCCTTCCAGTATATGTCGTTTCCAATTTAATTGCCATTCTTCAAATACTGCACGTCTATTGGTCAAATCCACTGAAAAGAAAAAGGCCTGTACCTCATTGATAGCGCGTGAGCTGATTATACTGGCAGCTGTGGCATCGAATCATACCGCAGATTATTATTATTATTATTTTAGTCGTGTCGCAAACGTTGGGTGCTTAATTTTAGCATAAACGGTCGATAAGCCCAACCGCAGTTGAAGATCATTATAGTCGACATGGTCTATTGGAGAGTGTCCGCAACTGCACTATGTTATTTTAAATGTGTTTATTTCCGTCAACAGTTGCAATAAAATTGTTTAATAACATGTTTCGATCACTTGGATCATCTTCAGATCTTATAGTTGCGTCCGCAACTCGTCTGGCTGAATACTAATTGGTACTGCAGTTGAAGATGGTTGGTTGGTTGTTTGGGTTGGAGGACCAAACTGCTAAGGTTATCGGTCCCCCAGTGGGGTGGGGAAGGAGTGAGGACAGGGAAAGAGGGGAAGAGAAAGGAAATGCAGTCCAGGGAGGAAGAAGGAAGAGAGACTGCATTAGCTCGGGGCTCCTTGCGCGCCACACACGTACACAACGAAACAACCATGAGCCCCCTGGGAGGCACAGTTGAAGAACTTATATTGAACTGGAAAGACGCACTCACAAGCTTGTGTAAACCGCTGGTAACGACTTAAAAATGACCAATCAGCTGACATGTTTCTCTTAGCTTAGAATTATACTAACACTAGGTTGCGGTCCAAGTAATAACAAAGATATACATCTATTTTCAACATTTTTTCTATGACTAATTGTCTCTTTCTTTAAAAATTGTCTGTTATGAAATGAAAAAAAAACTGGAGACACGAAAAGCCCAACTGCTCAATTTGTAGCCAATTAAGGTTTAAAATATTACCTGCATGGGTCTAAATAACGGGAAAAAATTGACTTCACTTAGATTCGAACGGGAATCGTTTTCGGTCGGAAACTTTTAGCCTGCCAACTTGTTGTAATCCTACATACGTGTTATGTTACCACAGTCTCTACTTGCTCGCATAATTAGTTTCAAAAGACGTCCTATGATCAGGTAAATTGCAATGAATCTCGACATACACTGCATTCAAACGATTATATCGATTCTGTTTCTTGAATAGTCTAGATCGGATTCTTTCAACAGCTATCTTTCAACCTACCAGGTAGCTACTTTTGTAGCTTTGAGCACAAATTTATATGGAAACTCCACGTTCACGACGAGTTGTGCACTTTGCCTTGTTTATGATAATGTTGCTAGGAAATCGTATCTCAATGAGAATATGCCTTTTCAATAAGGGCTCATGACGGCATGACAAAAATGGTATCAATACTGTGAAAAATAAGATTTGTAAATTCTGTATGTAAAATCTAAAATGTACTTTGTAAAATGTTTACACAGGAGTGGCATACCGTTAAAAATGATAAACTTCTTATGACACGAATGTAAGTTGTATGTATTTCTACGTTCACTGTAAAATGCCTTTTGCGTAAGGAACAAGGACAACAACAATTTAACTGCACGGCCACTACGTTTGGGGATTCGAATCCCCCCTCGGGCATGGATATTTGTGCCGTCCATAGTTGTAGGTAGTTCATAAGTAGTTTGTAAGTTTAGGGACTTATGACCCAGTAGTTAAGTCCCTTAAGCTTAACAAACATTTGAACAACAATTTAACCAAACACAAATTCGTAAATACACTCCTGGCCATTAAAATTGCTACACCACGGAGATGTGCCACAGACGCGAAATTTAACCGACAAGAAGAAGATGCTGTGATGTGCAAATGATTAGCTTTTCAAAGCATTTACACAAGGTTGGCGCCGGTGGGAACACCTACAACGTCCTTACATGAGGAAAGTTTCCAACCGATTTCTCATACACAAACAGCTGTTGACCGGCGTTGTCTGGTGGAACGTCGTTGTGATGCCTCGTTTAAGGAGGGGAAATGCGTACCATCACGTTTCCGACTTTGATGAAGGTCGGATTACAGCCTATCGCGATTGTGGTTTATCGTATCGAGACATTGCTAATCGCGTTGGTCGCGATCCAATGAGTGTTAGCAGAATATGGAATCGGTGGGTTCAGGAGGGCAATACGGAACGCCGTGCTGAATCCCAACGGCCTCGTATCACTAGCAGTCGAGATGACAGGCATATTATCCGCATGGCTGTAAAGGATCGTGCAGCCACGTCTCGATTCCTAAGTCAACAGCTGGGAACGTTTGCAAGACAACAACCATCTGCACGGACAGTTCGACGACGCTTGTAGCAGCATGGACTATCAGCTCGGAGACCATGGTTGCGGTTACCCTTGACGCTGCATCACAGACAGGAGCGCCTGCGATGGTGTACGCAACGACGAACCTGGGTGCACGAATGGCAAAACGTCATGTTTTCGGTTGAATTTAGGTTCTGTTTACAGCATCATGATGGTCGCATCCGTGTTTGACGACATCTCGATGAAGGCACATTGGAAGCGTGTATTCGTCATCGCTATAATGGGGTATCACCCGGCGTAATGGTATGTGGTGCCATTGGTTACATGTCTCGGTCACCTCTTGTTCGCATCGACGGTACTCTGAACAGGGGCCGTTGTATTTCAGATGTGTTACGACCCGTGGCTCTACCCTTCATTCGATCCCTGCGAAACCCTAAATTTCAGCAGGATAATGCACGACCACATGTTGCAGGTCCTGTACGTGCCTTTCTTGATACGGAAAATGTTCGACTGCTTCCCTGCCCAGCACATTCTCCAGATCTCTCACTAATTGAAAACGTCTGGTCAATGGTGGCCGAGCAACTGGCTCGTCACAATGCGCTAGTCACTACTCATGATGAACTGTGGTATCGTGTTGAATCTGCATGGGCATCTGTACCTGTGCACGCCATCCAAGCTCTGTTTGATTCAATGCCCAGCCGTATCAAGGCCGTTATTACGGCAAGAGGTGGGTGTTTTGGGTACTGATTTCTCTGAATCTATGGACCCAAATTGCGTGAAAATGTAATCACATGTCAGTTCTAGTATAATATATTTGTCCAGTGAATACCCGTTTGTCATCTGCATTTCTTCTTGGTGTAGCAATTTGAATGGCCAGTAGTGTATAAAGCGTACATGTAGCTGGAAGTGATTTGTATTTTATGAGAAGAAGAATAATTTGCAGCAAGATAGCGAGTAGCCATATTTTTGCATTTTATTTCCCTGTTTGATAAAATTTGGCTGAGACCTTCAGAAGCACAATTTACAGAGAGAAAAACTGTTACTAGGACAATCTGCACAATCGTTATAGTGTACAAATAGAAAAAAAGTATTCAAACATCACAGTATTTTACATAACTCATAGAAATAATTTCAACGGTGCACGGGCGTCACAACCTTTTCGAGGCCGCAATGCAGTCGTAAAACAACGCCGTTGCATAGGCGTGTCAATTACATACAACACGACACACACGAGATCGATAGCATCCCCAGCGTGACCAGGTGTGCAGGCGAGCCAGTCATTAGCGAAGATACGGCCAGCCCAACTCTGAGCGGGCGACAACCTGAAGCCGTAATGGGCGGATACACGGGGCCATTACATCCATTACTACACCCACTGTCAGCTGCACGAATGGACGCCCCGGACACATTCTCACAGGAAAAATCACCTGTCGGTCTAAGCAAACAGTGTCACACTGGATAAGAGCTCCATCGTTGTGAATTGCATATTAAAAATGTTTCATAAGAAGATATAAATATCAAACAAATCAATTTCCTCAGACATATATTGTCTCATAATATCAGAGAGAGAGAGAGTCGTTGAATTAAAACTTCTACTGCAGCGTGGATTCGAATCCGGGACCTCGTGCTTACCAGGCAGACAATTTGCGTACTCAATAGGAGCAGGAGGACACGAAAAGAAACGCTACTATAAAGGTCGGCATGCGACCTCTAACCAAGGTGGGGGGGAAGACTCGGGACAGGGTAATGTCCCACGCGTGGGGCGCCGATGTGGAGAAGGCAAGCTTCCTGCTGTGCTAAGAGTGTTACAACGTCCCGATGGTCTTGGTTCCAACCCACTAGGGGCGGTGGGCATTGAAGTCCCCCAGTGGGAGAAATGGCGGGAAAACTGGCCGAGCAAGGCATCGAGATCAATGGGAGAGAAAACCTCATATGTGGAAAGATAAACATCTACATACACACTCCGCAATCCACCGTAAGGAGCTAGGCGGAGGGTACACTGTACCACTACTAGACATTTCCTTTCCTAATACACTCCCAAATAGAACGATGAAAAAAAGAATGCCTATATACCTTCGTACGAGCCCTAATTTTTCTTATCTTGTCTTTGTGATGACTACGCGAAATGTAAGTAGGCGGCAGGAAGATCGTACTACACTCAGCTTCAAATTCCGGCCCTCTAAATTTCCTCAACTGAAATTCATGAAAAGAACATCGTCTTTCCTCCGGCGATCCCCGACTGAGTTCCTGGAGCATTTCCGTGACACTCGCGCGCTCGTTGAACCTACCAGTAACAAACCTAGCTGCTCGTCTCTGAACTGCTTCCATGTCTTCCTTTAAACTGATCTTCTGCGGGTCCCAAACACTTGAGCAATACTCAAGACGTGGTCGTACAAGCGTTTCATACGCGGTCTCCTTTACAGATGAAGTACATCTTTCCAAAATTCTCCCAATAAACCGAAGTCTGTTGTCCGCCTTACATCTGTCCTTACATGTTCGTTCCATTTCATGTCGCTCTGCAATGTTACGCCTAGATATTTGAACGACGTGACTGCATCAAGAAGCTCAGTACTAATGCTGTATTCGAACATTATGGGATTGTTTTTCCTACCCATGCGCATATTTTTCTTCATTGAGAGCTAGCTGCCATTCTTCGCACAAACTAAAATTTTGTCTAAGACGACACACTCCAATACACCATAGCATCATCAGCAAACAGCCACAAATTACAAGTTACTTTGTCCATCAGATCATTTATATAGATAGAAAATATTAGCGGTCCTATCACACTCTCCTTTGTCATGCCTGACGATAAACTCGTCTCTGATGAACACTCGTCGTTGAGAAAAACGTACTGCGTTCTATTACTTAGGAAGTCTCCCAGTCAGTCACAAATCTGTGAACCTATTCGAAAAGTTCGTATCCTCGTTAGCAGTCTGCAGTGTGGCAACGCGTCAAACGTGTTTTTGACGTGGAGAAAAACAAAATCCGCCTGTTGCCCTTCATCCATGGCTCGCAAGATGTCATGTGAGAAAATGGCAAGCTGATTTTCACATGAACGATGTTCCGTAAACCCGTACTGATTCATAGAAAGAAGCTTTCCCGTCTCAAGGAAATTTACTATATTTGAACTGACAATATGCTCCAAATTTCTACAGGAAACTGATGTTAACGATATTGGCCTGTAATTATGCGAGTCAGTTCTTCCGACTATCTTATAAACGGGAGTCACCTGCGCTTTTTTCCAATCACTAGGAACTTTGCGCTGAATTAAAGGTTCGCGATAAGCACACATACACAGCATAAAGAGAACAGATTTAAATTACTGCATTGCCCGGATTGTAACAGCCAGTGCCTAGAGAACCATATGAGTGGCATAGGGGCACTGGGGACAGTGGCGAAGGCATAGAGGCACACTCCACCGGATCCCTTCCCAGAGTCTGAACGGTTTTTAATTCACTGCTATATACAATTATGGGGTCAGATGAGGTATCATACACAATATACATATGGAAACGTATTTTATTCACTTATTGGATACAACTGTAATTTGTGTGTAATACAGTACGATATTTTAAGGTCTCAACTCTTTACTTGAGATTTTACCCAGCGTTTACTTACAAAGTGGCAACATGGGGCTACCATAATAGTGATACACTAATTTTTGGTGCCAACTAATATAGTGTCTGATCACCTTTAACGGCCAGTACAGTTGGACAGCTGCGTGGTATGGACATTTTAAAAGTTATCAATCGTCTCTTGATGGTTACTTGGACATTCTTCCACGAGTGCAATATCCAGCTTTGCAACCATTGTTGGAACTGCTGGTCTGATTGCAATACTGCAATACTGCAAGTACATTCCACACGTGCTCAATCGGGTTTAAGTCCGGCGAAGAAGCTGGCCACTCCATTCATTCAATTCCTTCAGCTTCAACCGTGTCGTCCACCAGTGCATCGCAGTGGCGACGAGCGTTATCATTAACTAGAAGGAACCCATCTCCTATGGCACCAGCGTAGGGCACAACAGAAGCTTCAAGAACCTCGTCTCTATACTTTTTGAGCAGTCGAAACGCCATTCTCAACGGCATAGAGGTCCGTACGACCGCCAATACTGACTCCTGCGTGCACCGTTCTTCTACCACCTTGATATGGTGATGTTTCCTGCACATGAGCAGAATTGTTTCGAGTTCCACGTTCTCTCCAGGTGAGGAAAATACGATTGTCCGTCGAACAGAAAATCTTGACTATCTGTGTACAGAACCCGGCGCCATTCGTTACGGCTCCAATTCTGACGTTCCTTCACCCAGTTTCTGCGGTCTAAACAGTGCCGTCGTTTAATGGTTCACACACCATAGGCCTCCGTGCGTAGATGCCACATTCGGGAAGGCGATTTCGGACTGTTTGTGTTGATACTGCGCGTCCTGTTGCTGCCTGGAGGGTGTATTGCAGCTGAGTTGCATTCAATGTATGTGTCGCTGTTGACAGGACATAACGGACTTCTCTTGCTGATATTACCCATGGACGACCTTGTCCTTGATTTCTTGTAACGGTTCCTGTTGTCTGAAATCGCGTTCAGGTTGTGGAATTACAATTTACGACACTCCAATAGCTGCAGCCACCTCCGTCTGTCCCGCTTGCAACCTTCGTATGGCGCACCTTGCCATACCTTCGAGTAAGTCAGGTCGTTGTTTCTTTGCACTACCTGCTCACCACACTAGGTACCGAGCGAGGTGGCGCAGTGGTAACACAAATGACTCGCATTCGGAAAGACAGTGGTTCAAATCCACCTCCGGCCATCCAGATTTAGGATTTCCATGATTTCCCTAAATCACTCCAGGCAAATGCCGGGATGGTTCCTTAGAAAGGGCACCGCCGATTTCCTTCCACATCCTTACCCAAACACTCCAAGCGCAAGCTTCGTTTCTAATGACCACGCTGTCGCTGTGACGTTAAACTCCAAGCTTCCTTCCTTCCTCCACCCACTATCTGAACGCAACTGCTTGTGTAATTCGTTTGGTAGTGTAAACACAAGTCAACACAATCCCCCTTCTGCAGCAATTATCTGTTATTAACACTATCTCTGTTACCGTAATGTTGTTGTCTCTACTACGTAGAACCGACAGAATGAGGTCCAACTATTTTAGTTCATTATGCCGGTGACATTACTTCAGAACCTAGATATCTCAACTGTTCCTCTAGTTGTTTTCACCATTGTAGTATATTCGATAGGTATGGAGGGTAGGGGTCCGCTGCACAGGAAACCAGGTTTTCAGTAGAGCTAAACAGAGCGCAGAGAAACGGCAAAATAAGTGTATCAACTCAAGCATATGGTGGGAAAAAAGCCGATATTCCACTGAGGAATAATGCTATCAGCGTTCTGAGATGCCGTGAATGAACTGAATGGACAGTTTATGCCTCTATGGCACTCGCTTTTCCTTCGGGTTCATAGGCTGGGAGGGCTTATCTGAATTGACTTCAGGGAGTGATGAACATCGGCGAACTCTTCTTCCAAACATTATTTTGTGCACGAAATGACCTGTTCATTATGTCGAGTAAATGTTTAATGAGATTCATGTTGAGAGATCCGGGTCACTAAATTATTCGGTCGAGTTGTCGAAAAATCCTTCGAATCAATCGCGAACACTTGTGCCATAGCGACATGGCGTGCTGCCGTTAATCGTTGTTTGTGAACTGTTCACGATTGACTGCAAATTGTCTCCAAGTAAACGAACGTTACCTTTTCCAGTAAATGATCACACAAGTTTCACCAGAGGAACCAGTTCATTGCCAGTAAAAGCGACCCATACCATTGTAGTTAACACGAGCCTGCACAGTGCCTTGGGGGCAATTTGGGTTCAGGACTTCCGTGGACTTTGCGCCACACACAAACCCTACCATTAGCTCTAACCAACTTGGGTAGTTACCTACCGATATTGTCGCAGTCCAGTAGTCCCGCGCAAGATGTCATGCTGTTAGCAAAGGCTGTGATGTGCTGCCATAGACGATTATCGGCAAACTGCGATGAACTGTTCTAAGGCCGGTACTGCACTATTCAACTGATTGGACATAGCTTATAATGGGAAACATTTTACAAATGTCGCCTTTCGTCTAGTTTCTTTGATAGAACCTAGCACATCGCCTTAGATTTGGTAAAAGAAAGTGTTTGCGTTCCGTTTCCTGCAATGAGAAATATAGCCGCTTGGAGAGCTAGCGGCCGCGGTAGAGTAGCCGAGCGGTCTAAGGCGCCTCGCTGCGGAGCGCGCGGTTGCTCGCCATTGGAGGTTCGAGCCCTCCCTGGGGCATGGGTGTGTGTGTGTTGTCCGTAGGTTAGTTTACCTAGGTTTAAGTAGTTTGTAGGCTACGGACTGATGACCACGCAGTTTGGTCCCATAGATTTACAAACATTTGAAAATTTGGAGCGCTAGCACCATTTATCGTCTATAGCTGTAAATATGACTGACTGCTGCGAAGTTTTCCTGGTGTTTTCCATGGATAACATAATTGCTACGAGGGGTCTTCAGATGAAAAGGTACAAAATGTTTTAACAAACAAACCGGTTGAAATTTGAAAACGCTGCTTTGGGATAACATACTGCGAAATTTAGGGACGCGAATGTAGTGTCATCACCTCCCGCCAAAAATTCAAGGCTGTGCTTTCAGCAAGGTGATGCTCTCCCACTTTTTCGTCGTGCGAGGTCCGATACTTGTCGAATTCCTCGAGCACAGAAAAACCATTAACAATAACGTGTACTGTGAGACACTCCGTATACTACGCAAGTCCTTCAGCAGCAAACTGCCTGGGCTGCTACACGATAACGCGCGTCCACACGTCCCCAAGGTCACACACTAAGTGTACTGGCCAAGTTCAAGTGTTCGCAGCTTGAGCTTCCGCCCTGCAGCCCGGACATGTCGCCCTGTAATTTCCGCTAACTGCAAAAACCTCTCAAAGGGAAGCGCTTCAACTCGGACGACGAACAAAAGGACACAGTAGAAGACTGGCTCTTGTCACAGCCACAGGGAATCTTTGGGCACGTTAAATAGTGTCATAATTGTGCTCCGGCCTCAGGTGATTACTTGTGAATAAATACTTCAATTTACTCCTCGTACAAATGTTCGAATCACATCAGGCGCTCCATAATTTGTGACATTGCCGGCCGCAGTGGCCGAGCGGTCTGCGGCGTGCCAGTCACGGTCTGCACGGCCGCTGCGGTCGGCGATTCGAATCCCCCATGGGGCATGGATGTTTTTGCCGTCTTTAGTGTACGCTAGTTCATAAATAGTTTGTAAGTTTAAGGGATGATGGACCCGTATTTAAGTCCCATAAGCTCTACAAACATTCTTTTTAAAATTTGCGGAGTACGATGCAAGAAACGAAATGTGTTACTAGGCAGCTGGGATACGTTACAGGTCTAGCTATAAGGCGTCCACCTCTGCCTCTGGATTCATGCAGACTGCAATATAAAACGCAAGTATAGGAGGAGGACACAAAAAGGGAAAAATATCTTATTGTTCTCAATATTTGTACTTTTGTATTGGAGATACTCGAACTATAATGTGTACCATCTGTTTCGTACATTTCTATCAATTTTGTAGTTGATGACGCGAACTATTTAACAAAAAGAGAAAATCAAATGTTCGAATGTTTGCATAGCTTATGGGACTTAACTATGGGGTTTATCAGTCCCTAAACTTACAAACTTCAATTTGCAGCAGGGTTTTGGAACATATCCTGAATTCAAATATTATGAATTATCTCGAACAGAACGATCTATTGACCCAAAGTCAACACGGATTTAGAAAATATCGTTCATGCGATACACAACTAGCTCTTTATTCACACGAAGTAAATGGGTGCTATCGACAAGAGTTCGCAAATCGATTCCGTATTTCTTGATTTCCAGAAAGCTTTTGACACCGTACCTCACAAACGGCTTTTAATCAAATTGCGTGGTTATGGTATTGCGATCGGATAGGGGATTTCTTGTCAGAGAGGACACAGTTCGTAGTAATCGATGGTAAGGCATCGACTAAAACAGAGGTGATATCGGGCGTTCCACAGGGTAGTGTTATTGGTCCTCTGCTGCTCCTTATTTACATAAACGATTTAGGGGAAAATCTAAGTAGCTCTCTTAGGTTGTTTGCAGAAGACACCGCCATTTACCGTCTAGTAAAATCATCTGAAGATCAAAACCAACTGCAGAACGATCTGAATAAGATATCAGTATAGTGTAAAAATTGTCAATTGACTTTTAATTAATGAGATGTGTGAAGTCGTCCACATGAGAACGAAAAGAAATCCGTTAAACTTTGTTTACAAGTTAAATTAATCAAAAGTGAAGGTCGTAAACTCCACAAAATACCTAGGAATTACTATTACTTCAGACTTAAATTGGAAAGAACACGTAGATAATATCGTGGGAAAGGCGAACCAGAGACTGCGTTCTATTGGCAGAACCCTTAAAAGATGCAACAGAACTACTAAAGGAACTGTATATACTACGCTTGTCCGTCCTTTTTTGCAGTATTGCTGCCCAGTGTGGGATCCTTATCAGGTGGGTTTAACGGAGGACATCGAAAGAGTCCAGAGAAGGGCAGCTCGTTTCGTATTGTCACGATACAGGGGAGACAGCGTCACGGAAATGATACAGGATCTGGGATGGGAATCATTACAACAACGGCGCTTATCTCTGCGGCGTGGGCTACTTACGAAACTCCAATCGCCAACATTCTCCTCCGAATGCGAAAATATATTGTTGACTCCCACTTACATAGGTAGAAATGATCATCAGAATAAAATACGAGAAATCAGAGCTTTAATAGAGAGAGTCAGGTGTTCTTTCTTCCCGCGCGCTATTCGAGAAAGTAATGGGAGATAAATAGTATAATGGTTCGATGAACCCTCTGCCAGGCACTTAAATGTGATTTGCAGAGTATCCCAAGTAGATGTAGATGTAAAACTACTTATGAACTAACTAATATTAAGGACGGCACAAATATCCATGCCTGAGGGAGGATTCGAAGCTCCGACGGGCAGCAGACGTGCACTACGCAGCAAGTAGTGTGTACTAGATTGTCTTTCCCTTGTTGCAAAACATCGTTGCGTTACTGTAAAATCTGACTTGCGTATATAATCTCTGCATAATAATATGGTGAACCACTTTCCTGAGTAAATACTGAAACCACCTCTCGCCCATTTCAAAGTAAATTTCATGTGAGTCTTACGTCCTCAACTTTCAGTTCCCGTAACTTTCTTTTTGCGCGGTGAAACAAATCTACGATTTCAGCGAAGTACATTTTTTTTACAAATACAAACTCAACGCATCCGTGTAAAACGCAGGTACGGAACAAAAAATGTTCAAATGTTTGTAGGACTTAAGGGACTTAACTTCGGGGTCATCAGTCCCTAAGCTTACAAACTACTTATGAACTAGCTACGACTAAGGACGGCACAAATATCCATGCCCGAGGGGGGATTCGAACCCCCGACCGTAGTGACCGTGCAGACCGTGACTGGAGCGCCTCAATCCCCTCGGCCACCGCGGCCGGCGCTACAGAACACAATAACATGTTGTAGTCCGGAATTCTGAAGAAATTTTGTTCAAAATTTTGATGACAGTGCGATAACCTCTTTGGGAGTCGTGTTGCAGAGTTTGTTCAAAGAAATAGGTGTAGATTTTCCGTCCAGGGGCTTTGTTCAATAAATTTGATTGCGTGATACCGACGTACGGACACTTTGCTTGCAACCCCAGAGTGACTTGTGCGGATGTGTGACACAGAGCTGCCTGTCCATTAGCACCGACAAATTTGCGCAAACGCCGCTTCTCTCTGCCATTAACGCGCAGGCCGTGATGACAAGTAATGCCTGAAATGTGATATTGCCGGCACACTTTTGATACTGTCGACCTCGGAATATTTAGTTACATAACGGTTTTCGAAATGGAATGTCCCGTGCGTTTAGATCGACCTACCATTCCGGACTCCGAGTGTTTATTTTCGCCGTGCGACCAAAACCATCAAGGAATCCTTTTCCACGTTAAATACGAGAATACAAACGAAAATTCTGAAAATTCCGGAACGCGACCACTATCCGTCTCTGTGGATGTCGTTATGCCGTGACTTGACACTTCAGAATATTACTGTTATTATACACGGTGTTTAAGAAATCAGATACTTATTTCCAACACATATAGTTATTAAACGGTAAGACATACGAATATGAATCTTTTCACACATATTTACGAACCTCTCAAGTTAAGATTACAGATGTTGAACAAGTCCTGCAGCAGTGACACGAACAATAGCACATCGATATTCAAGTTGCTTCCATACTCGGGCAAGCATGTCCTTCGACGCTGATGTTATGACAGTGCTGATCCGGTTCTTCAACTCTTCTATGTTCTGTGCGAGTGGTGGTCCATAAATGCTGTCTTCAGCGAAACCCCACAGGAAGAAGTCACTGGGTGTCAAATACGGTGACCGTGGAGGCAGCTGAGACACGCTACGTCGCCAGCTCCTTGACGACCAATCCAATGCTTCAGTAGAGTTTCATTCAGATATTCACGGACTTGGCGACTCCAGTAAGGTGGTGCCGGTCTTGTTAAAAAATGAAGTTGTCTTCGTGCAGATTCGGAAACAACCAGTTTTGTAAGAAAGCGAGCTACTGCTGATCGTTAACAGTGTTTCCATCAAAGAAGAATCGGCTGTAAACAGATGATCGAGATATCACACAAAATAAATTTAAAAAATGTGAAGTTATGGACCTGCGCTGGCCATCGATCCCTAACCTTACAAACTAACTTTAGCTAAGGACGAAACACACATACCAGAGGGAGGACTCGAACCTCTGACTGCGAGCAGCGGCGCACTCCGCAGCAAGGCGCCTTAGACCGCTCGGCCACTCCATCGCAGTCAAAACACATTGAATTTGGGCGAATCACGTACATTTTCAATGACTGCTTGTGGGTTCTATACGCCCCAAATTCGAACATTGTGTTTGTTTACCTGAACACTAACATGGAAGACGCTTCGTCACTGAACACGATGCGTTGTGCGAAAGTGTTATCATTGTCAATAGCCTCAAGAATCTCGTTACAAAATGCCACACGTTTGTGATTGTCACCAGGATGCAAAGCTTGTAACTGCTGTAACTTGTACGGCTTCATAACCAACCAACGTCTCAAAACACAACGAACTGTTGTTGAAGGCAGTTCAAATGTTCAAATGTTTGTATAGCTTATGGGACTTAACTACGGGGTCATCAGTCCCTAAACTTACAAACTACTTATGAACTAGCTAATACTAAAGACGACACAAACACCCATGCCCGAGGGGGGATTCGAACCCTCGACGGGGAACGGTCTGGCGTCTCGGCCAATGCGCTCGGCCACTCCGCCGCGGCGATTTTGGACTACGTTTGAAGGCAGTTTGAATTTGTCCGACAGTTTCTTTAGGAACACGAGGGCGGTCAGGACTCTCTTCTTTAAATACACATCATGTATCTGCAAACTGTCGATACCATCTGCGAATGTTCCACCCATTCGGATGACCAATGTGGGACCTCAAAGTGAAACGTCTTTGCATTGTAACCACGGAACGGCACTTCGAAAACTCGAGAACACACAATGATTTCTACTGCGGAGTAGCCATTTTAAACATATGACGGACGACGGTTAACAAGCAAACCACAAGAGAAATGATATGTAGCGGCTATTAGATTATGTTTCGTTTGTCCAATAGCCGAGCCGAGTCGCAGCGATCGATAGTTTGAAAAAAATAATACTTCGTAATACGTGTATTCTTTTTTAAACAACTTGTATATCGTGAATCTTCATATTTTCTCGGCGTTTTTCATTATAAATAAAATTACTGGTATTCAGCCGTAACCATTTATTACTTATTGCTAATATTTCTGCTGTACATCGTCCAGCCATCATCAGAGTGATACTTAAGACAACTAGACTGTCGGAAGAGAGTTACCGTCCACCTTCTACACTGTGAAAGCGTAGCAAATCGACGCCAAAAGATGTGTAAGTCTGTAGTGCCCTCTATGGAGATCAAATACTATCATAATCCGTCGTTAACTTCGACGACAGAGTACCTTGTATATTCATAAAGATTGTCAAAATATTATACAATGTACTTCCCAGTTAAAACTTTGAATAGAACGATAGTTCACCACCGAACTCAAGAAATTAGATGTGAAATTAACAAATCTAAAACAAATAATTTCATAAATTGCAACATATCCGGCACGACTAAGCAGCAAGGAAATAGTCAAGCTGCCACAGGCTTTTAACGTCTACCGCTCTGATAACAAAGAAGCAATGTTACCAAGTAACTAACAGAATTTATTTAAATGATTATAAAATTGCTTGTACGTTGCACCAATAATCACTTAAATGTGTTAGTAGATTATTTACTGTAAAAAGACTATATGTTTCGGGCTTAGCCCATCATCTGGTTATCGATATATATTGAGCATTGATGAATTTAAATTTTTTTACGTAAAAATACTGTTGTTATGAATTGCTAAACAAGAATAAACATCAACTGATGTTTATTCTCGTTTCGTAATACATAACAACAGTATTTTATATGACAAATTTGAATGCATCAATGTTCAAAACATATTATATCGGTCACCAGATGATAGGCTAAGCCTGAAACATGTAGTGTTTTTACAGTAAATAATCTACTAACAACATCTAAGCGATTATGCAAGCAACCTATAAGCAATTTTAGAATCATTTAAATATATTTTGATCATGACGATTGCATACCTCTACCAATACTTTCAGTGTAAAATAAGCTTTAACTAACGGAAATAAATGGGTTCTTCGTTTAACCCCCCTTATCTGGTTATATGCCAGTTTCTCCTACTGCGTCCTGATCGTAGGTACGAAGTCCAGTAAATTCTAGCGTACCGTCGTTGGTGCTATGACATATTCACGTTTTGGAGTGGTGGGACTGGTTGAGGAGAAGAAATGACTGGGCAAATGAGAATCACACTTTCTCCACACTGTCTCCGTCCATCGTAGTCAATGACTTTCTGTTACTAAAGCAAGCGCAGTTTAATTCTCCAGAGCATATATTAGTGGAATTCTCAGAGTTAATGGAAGTTTATGTTGTAGAACGTAAGAAAAACTGAAGTAAAACGCTACGAAAGTACACTTAAGGCTTATCCAACGAAAGATGACCAGCGTAAGGAGACTGTGCGACATGCAACTCTTTTGCAACGTTGGTATATTGAGCTGTTGTAACCTTACACGTTGGACACGGATTCGCGTTGCTTACTTTCGACAACACGACGATAAAACACAATCAATTCCAGCTGTACAACAGGTGATAGATTCCAACAGTCTGCGAAATTATCTGGTGCCTGAAATTACCATATTTATTGGTTGTTGATGCATATTCTGTTAGAGCTGTCTCATGAGTCCATACAGTTCCGGCAATACCGTTTTGTAGATTGAATCAACAAATTGAAACGGACGTACGTAGTACCTCAGCTACGATTGTGCAGCGAGCGGTGCCTAATATGAGCGACAGATACTACGACTGCATAATAAAAGGCGATGCACTTCCAAATAATTTTCACATATTTATAAATCTGATTGATGTCTCCAAAATAACAACGGTTCACTTTCTAAAAATACCATATTTTGTTGTGTGTTACCTCCCGCATCGTACGGTGAAACATGAAACTGATCATCTTGTTAAAAATCGTCTGTTACTCCAATATCGTAAGTTGTACTAGAAGTCATGGTGGATGGTAAGACAATATTTAACAAAAAATGAGCTACTTTACTGGTGACAACAACGTTTCTAGAAACAGCGAAGCACGACATGGTCGGATTTACAGACGCTATTATATTGGTTACTGATCAAAAACAGGATTCTTCTTGAAGGAAGGGACATTAGAGAAATTAACCGATGTTCAAGGTCGGTCAGGTTCTGCGTGGAACAGGGAAGATTGTGGAGACACATTATGTCTCTGTTAATGTTGAATACTCGGTTTGCTGATTTCTAGAAGTTTAGCGCCCTTAATAACTAACAAATTTCTGATTTCTCAATAAATTGGGCACAAAATTTTAATACTTCGTTACACCGTAATCTTTCTTCCCTCCTTCCCCATATAATTTGATGACAATAATAGCTTTTGTCAGGAGCCATCAACCTGTATCTACACGTTAGATAATCCAAAAAAGAAACTTCCTGGCAGATTAAAATTGTGTGCCTGAACCGGGACTCGAACCTGGGACCTTTGCCTTTCAGTCGGTAGAGCACTTGCCCGTGAAAGGCAAAGGTCCCAGGTTCGAGTCCCGGTTCCGAAACACAATTTTAATCTGCCAGGAAGTTTCATATCAGCGCACACTCCGCTGCAGAGTGAAAGCTTCATTCTGAATTCAAAAAATGTTTGTAAATCTATGGGACTTAACTGTTTGGTTATTAGTCCCTAGGCTTACAGACTACTTAAACAAAGTTAAAATAACCTAAAGACCACACACACACACACATATGTCCGATGGAGGACTCGAACCGCCGACGGCGAACGGCCGCGCGCACCGCAGCACTGCGCCTCAGTTCGCGCAGCTATTCCGCCGCGGCCTTAGATAATTAGTCACAACCTCACGCATGAACTCTGTTAATTAAGATTTTAAAACTTCTTACGAATTTCTCTAACGTGCCAGGACTGAAGGTCGACTACATTAAAACGCAAGGCTTCTTCACAATCTCATCGAGGAATTAATGACCTACAATGATACGAATCTCCTTCCATGCATGATTTAAAGTAATAAGGAACTTCTCAATTCCCCAGCAAAAACGTTTTAATAATCGATGAATATTTGACAAGGCTAAGGGCAACAGATGTGTAGTTTAAGGAATAAAGTAAAATCAGACTAGGGCACCACCTGTAAAATTACTGCAAAAGTTTAATATTACAGTTGACTCTCGAAGCAATTCTAATATCGTCTGAAAGACCAAGCGTAATTTCAGCGTCATCGTAACATAGGAAATGGTCGATACATGGCCAGAGCCCGTCAAAACGCGCAAACACAGCGACAGCTGCTAACGAATTCATATCGTCTGCAGGCATCGTGTTGTATTAAAACGTTTCCTGGCAGTAGGGGACTTTTTCCGGATAAACCATACAATTAGTTTTCAACGTGATTTTCATGCACTTTAACCACGAGATTCCTTCCCTGAATGTAGATTAATTTAGCTAAGAGCCTCAATTGTTGGAAACTTGCAGAAAATGTAAGTGCTGTCCACTTCTTCACTTCGAACGATTTTTCACTGGTGAGACACCGTCCGAAGAAAGGCATTTTATGGAGTAACGCGATTCCATATCATGCAGTTGAATAAAATGCAAACAACATTATTACTGAAAAATAGTGTAAATCTAATGAGAAAATTCACTTGAGATTCACTTTATTGCTGAAAAATGTGAACATAAGAAAGGCCATATTTCATCGTCATCAATGCAACGTCCGTGCTCGTTCGAGGATTCTTTCCTTATTAGCTAGAAAGCATCTATCGCTGTACTCAAGCTTCATAGGCGTTATTTCTACGTATACATGTTATCTCACGTGAGATAAGGGGTAGGGGAAGGGAACCGAAGAAAATATCCCGACATCTGACTGGGTGGGGACGGGTGGTGAAAAAAAAATTTCCTCACCTAATTAATGGACATGGCCTTACCTAAATGGGAGTGGATGTGTGTACCCTTACTATGTCAGTGTTCGAATGTTTATGAATCGTTTGACGGAGCTGGAACTTGTGCACCAGCCCGTATTCACCTAGTGCGACGTGAAAAACTGCCTAAAAACCACATCCAGGCTAGCTGGCATGTACCCCCCCCCCCCCACCCGCCGTTGATCCACTGGGCTGATACGAACTGGGACCAGCATACCTTCCCGTCATGGAAAGCAGCGCCTTAAGGGGACCTGGATGTGAAAATATCTGGAAAAAAAAAACGCGTCCATCTGAAAGACAAATTTCTCCCGTTTCCAAAAATGTGCGGTTTATTTACTTTTAAATAGTTATTATAGCCTTAAAGGCTCTTTGAACAAATGTCTGCACACTGGCTACGCTGATGCTTCAAGCAAGGAATATCACCATAAACATTCTATGCCTACTACAGTCATGGAAACAATAAAGTCAATATACAGGGACCTTGCTGATAAAAAAAAATAATTAGAAAATGTCTAAATGGCAGTACACATAATCCTAGTAAGATTTTCAACAGCTGCATGTAGCAACGAGTACCGAAAACAGCGTTTGTTGGATGGACAGTAATCAAAATAGGTGTGATGGATGCTGTTATCTGCTTCAGTAATTGTGTAAATGGCAGGACAAAAGTAATGGGCAAATTAGGCAGTCAACCAGCAAATAATATGATAGCTGCTCTGACTGTTATAGATTGTCAGCGACTAGTTGAAGCTGAAGGGGCTGCGGAAGCCACCACTAAACAATCTGAACTATGGAAAAGACTCCTGAAAAAGTCTGCAGAGGATAAAGAAGCAGCTGGCCAGCTACATTATGCCACTGGAATGTTCTGATAAAGGCATACACAAAACACTGTGAACATTCTTTTCTCATTTTCTAGAAATTAAATTTTCAGAACATCAGGTACATATATCTTCATAATGGTTTTAGCTATGTTCACCAAATTTCTCCCAATTGAAGAATGGACAGTATTTTTGTATTATGCCTAATTCATTGCAGAAATGATCTCTGTTTGTCATTCTGTATATAATTTTAACTGTAATGTTTAGACAAAATAGTAATTCCCTCACATACACTCAAAACTACAAAACAAGAGGTATAATGTGTTCCTGCGAATGTTGACAGCAGCCTGTCATAGACTGAATGCTATTAGACTGACGATGCATCAGAAAAGGGTTCCAGAGTGTGAACATATATTATAAAAATTATGTAATTCTAATTCTATATGAGAACAAATTAAAATATATACCGTAGGCAGTGTTCAAATGTGGAGATACCTAAAACTAAATCCACGTTTTTTAGTAACCGATATCTTACTATTTTTTTCTCCAAGTCCAAATGATAGTACGACAGATGTTTCAGTAACTATTTTTGTTCTTTTTCTGTATTATTCAGTGCAGATTGAGAATCTCCACGAAATTACTTTGACCAACTCAAGCCGTCTGGGCCTTTGCTAAAACATGTGCGGAAACATCTCACAATACCAAGGATAGTTATGGAGTTCGATTCTATGTCCTACCAAAAACAGGATGGTGTCTTAACTGCTGAGGCCTTGAGTTGTGTTTACGGAAATTAAATACTTTACTTAATTGTGTACCGCAGTAATAAATTGCGCAGCTAAGTGATAACATCACCTGTGCGTGCTCGCACTCACTTACATTAGGTCACGGTAGGTTGGTTCTTCTCGTTGCCAGTTCTGGAATTCACGACAAGGTGACGGCAGAGTGATATATTCAAGAAAATAAAAGAAGAATTAAAACAGCTTCGTTGACTGTTCTCACAATACATTCTCGCAGAAAGTATTCCATACTGATCCCAACTTCAATTTTTGTACGTCACAGTACAGACAGTTGATCGCCCAACGTTAACTTTATAAATTTAGCGGTTGATTCCAGCGTAGACGTCTCCTATGGTATTTAGCATTTGCCAGTCCTTGACGGAGGGCTTGCACTAAAATAATGTATCTATTGGAAGAGCAACTTAGTTCTTAATATATGGCGCGAAACAAGTTTACAGTAAAATCTAGAATACTGCAAAAGTTATTTTTAAAAATTCTAAACAATCGAGTAGATATTTTCTAAGTTATTTAATATTTTTCTAAATACTGTTGATATGAATGCAAGTATTATAAACTGTTGCTTATAGATTTACAGTGTCATAATAAATTGTGTAGTATCTGGTAATTATTTAAGTTAATACACTTCAAGTCTGACAGAAAATGCTATATTACCGACTACCGATTTCGGGGAAATTACGCTTCTACTTGACTGCATTATTCCTCATGGCGGAAGTTTAATACTCCAGAACGGGTATCATTTGATAATAACAATAATAGTAGTAATTAAAAATAGCAGAAGCGAAATCCATTTACTTTAGAGGTTGAAAGATGATGATGGATGGTTGTTGAAGTGCAACTACTCACCTACAAGGGACACCTTTGAACTCAGACGCTCGGAATTGCACTAAACCATGATTGGAATAACAGGCAATCATATGTAGGACAGTGGCGTGCGTCATTTCCATGCAAAGGGTGCCATTATTCCTCCAGTAACATTTTAACAGAGAGAAACAAAGTAACAGGATATCAAGGGAATTACACGTAATTTAATTTAGTCAGAGTATTATTACATATTCAATCAGCAGCACCAAAAACTCTCTTGTTACAGTACTTATAAGAGCACAAAAAACAGATATACAGCGGTACTAGACACCTAAAAGTGCTTGTATTATCCTCAAAGTGCAGATGCGGGATTTCAAGGAAGTGGTTAAAACAAAGTGGGAGAGAACAATGTGCAAATGTTCAAAAGTTCAAATGTTTGTATAGCCTATGGGACTTAACTACGGGGTCATGAATCCCTAAACTTACAAACTACTTATGAACTGGCAAATACTAAGGACGGCACAAATATCCATGCCCGAGGGGGGATTCGAACCCCCGACCACAGGGGCCGTGCAGACCGTGACTGGCGCGCCGCAGACGGCTCGGCCACCGCGGCCGGCGAACAATGTGCAAACCTCACTAAAGCCACGTTATCACATTCCAAATTACTTTCGCATTCACGCAGTCCAATATCAAAAGCCACACTAATTACATTTTCAAATGATATTGTTGGCATGTCAATGTCATATTCTAGCTTTCGCCAAGCATATTGCAACGTATGCTTATCCGACCGAGCAGCAAACTGATTGTAAATCACAGAGTGAAGTTTCACGATGAAATAATGCTCATGTAGCTTCATTTGTGGTTTGGAACCTTGTAGTCTTACAAAATCAGTAATCCTTCTGATACAGAGTTTATATTGCCAAAGGAAGCAAATATTTTGTTGTTTCCGGTGGGAAGATCTTCAGCGTAACATCTTTGTGTGTAAAACTTGCATCCAGAAGGCTAAGAGCTGTATCACTCATAAGACAATAAATTCTTTTCATCTGGCGCACGCAGATAAGTGCGGCGTTTTGCATGGAAAAGACGCACACCACTGTTGTATTTATGATTGCTTGTTGTTATAAGCGCGGTACCGAGCGTCCGAGCTCAAAGGTGTTCCTTGTTAGCTAAATGCAACAAAGACCAACAGAAATGTTTCCGTACGTAATGGATTATTAACGACACGTGGGCACAAAAGCTCAAAGAAGTGAAAGTGACGTAATGTTGATTTTATTATTAAACGTCGGTCACAAAATTGATTCTACATGAGCACCGGCGACGCTGACTGGAGCAGTGTACAGCTCTAGGTCAGCAACTGATAGCCAATCTGTAAACTATTTGTTTTCTTGCATTTATTGGTTCCGCATTAAATCATTGGCATATGTACCAAGTTCCGGTGCCATACGGTAATTACAGCCCACGCTGGACCTTTGTATATTCTCGCAGTTTAATTATGACCACACAGCACAACGCTAATTACATCTTTAAACAAAACAAAAAAAAAGATACTAATGGTCTGCAAATGTTATATGATTCTGGTGTCATTATTATGCATCAAGAAGTCAAGGAAAGGCATGTGTGCTTTGAAAAATATGGAAAGATTTGAGATTAATTTGAGATATGGTTACGCGTGTTGTGGTAACTATAATTAAGAACAGATGTGATTTCTGGAAGAGGTCGATAGCCATTGCAAAGAGAGTCAAGCAGATGATGTAACGTGTAAAAATATTTCCTCATTAAGAATGTCCAAGTCAGGTAGGCAGAAAAAATAAGGCTCACTCATGGATTTTTTTTCTTTTTTTAACATAAGGGACTAAACTGATAAGGTCATCAGACCGTAGACTGAACAACTCCTTAAACTAACTTACTGTAAGGACGACCCCCCACACATATATACCATTCCCGAGGAAGATTGTAACCTCCAAAGAGGAGCGACCGCACAATCCTTAGCCTGGCGCCTTAGCCCACGCGGCCGTTTCCGGGCCGTGCTCATGGATTCCATCTCGATTGAGTCAGTCGCTACTTTTGGATTTTCAAGCGATTTCCCATACCAACTGCATGTCATGGATGCGCTGCTTTTACATTTACGCATAAAAGACAAGCACACCTAGAGGGATATGATATATAAGCGTTGCCCAGTGACAATGCGTGCTATGCGTATGTATCTTGTGCCATTCGCTGGTAGTGAGTGCATAAAATATCGTTATATACTTCGAATTGTTGGATCCGCATCATAGATGAAGTGCGTGTTTTTACTGCCACGAGGTCATAATCAAATTATTCCAATGTAGACTGTAGACACTTCGAAACATTCCATCTATAGTGATTTGTGGAATTAGAAAATCAGAGCATAATTTTGTTGTAGTTCTGGACTATTCTAAAAGTGAATTTTGTCCATGATGGATGTAGTTGAAATCCGTGACTGTTCATATTATAAGGTTGGGAATAAAAACCGCTACCAGTCACGGTTAATGTTTATATTTATTAAAACGCGACAGGTTTCTGAATGTGCCCATCATCGGGTACTTATACATTCTGATCAGTGTGCAGTTTGATGATGGACTTCACTGTAAATTTAGCATCAAAATCACCATGAAACTACATACAGATCTGAATGTAAAAGCACCCCATGATGGGCACAAGCTCGACACAGGTTGTGTTTTAAATAAATGATACAATTTTTAACTGTGACTGGTAGTGGGTTTTATTGTCAACCCTATAGCCCAAAAGTAATTCTACAAATTGGACGTGAAATTATATAGCAGAATTAACGTTCTAAATATATGAGAGTGTTGAAAGTCGCAAACCCACAGCAATGAAACTGCTGAGAGTGCAGAACACAGACAACGTTACTGATAATACCAGCGTTAGTAAATGTGGATGTTCAAGAAGTGCTCAACACCATCTACGAAGTCTACATAGTGATAGTTTTACCGTACAGTAGCAAAGCACTTTTACAGCTGCTTCTTTAATGATAAAGCTTCAAAATGTTCAAATGTCTGTAAATCTATCGGACCAAACTGCGTGGTCATCAGTCCGTAGCTTACAAACTACTTAAACCTAGGTAAACTAACCTACGGACAAACACACACACCCATGCCCTAGGGAGGACTCGAACCTCCACGGCGAGCAACCGCGCGCTCCGCTACGAGCTACTTTAGACCGCTCGGCTACCCACCGCGGCTGATGAAGCCAACTAGATATAGTGGATAATTATATGAAAAGTAAGAGGGGGAAACTGATAATGAGAGGTACAACACTGGAAACAATAAATCTGAGGTAGCCTGAAGACAAGTGGCGCTACACATACAAAGATGGCTGATCTATGGAAAAATAAGAAAAATTTGACGTCGGAACATACAGCAAAATTTGCATTCTCTCACATTTCAGGGGCACACCACTTACTTTTAGTGGTTAAGTAGAACCTACGGGAATTGCAAGTCAGTGAAACTATTATTCGACAAAAAAATTTTGTGGCTTGAGAGCAGCAATATCGGTAGTTATTAATACATAATGTGTAAAATATCGTTGAAGTTAGAGAGATCCACCACATAAGTTCATGACAATAGCATCAAGTGTTTCACTGTGGCCTTCATAGTAATAAAACAATATTTTCTATCTGCAAAAGACACAAAAATCAAACAAATTGTAAAAAATTAATAGGTCTTATTTGCAATTAACTGAATTATTAGTCACATATTTAAATGAATCTTAAAACAACCAATTAAATTAACATATGCCGGAAGGATCTCGAAAAACACCGTTGCCATCTTGGGAGTAATGTCCCAAGAGAACTACTGGACATGACTGCATGTGCGTGAGGTATCCATCCTAACGTCTCGAAATGTGTCGGTAGGTCATACGAGTGGTTCGATCATGAACAAAGGAAATTTAAAAGTGCTTTCAAAATTAAGGGATTGTAATTCAGAGGTAACAAGATTGTATTGTTAAATAAGAAAGCAAACGATACTATGTGCCGAAGCAGTTAATCATTCTTGGAAGGTTATCTGTTCAACTGATTATGTAAAAAACAGTCAAGATCGCTAATTATCAGTTATTTAGATGACCGGTTTGGGTAGAATAAACTGCCATCCTCGGAACTTTCATTTCATATGGTGCATGTAAGCAAAAGATCCATGATGACAGTTTAATCTGCCCAAACAAGGCATCTAAATAAAAGATAATTAGCGATCTTAGTTGCTTTTACATAATAAAAAGGGTCAAGGCATTTTTATAGTACTTTTAATTATATTCCTCCAAAGATTGATTTTACGCCACTAATAAATATCAAATGGTAGTAAGTTTTGAATGAATAAAACTCGTTGTAAAGTAGAGGTCCTTGATCGTGCTAATGAGTTTCAAAGGAAATGCAGACACTCTTGACAAATTTTTGGTAATTGAATATTCAAACTATTCACTGCTAAATCAAAGCAACTGTTATGGAATGCTTTAATTCTAGACGGTGTGATATAATCTACGAAAAAAAAGCTGAACTGCTATTGCCCTTCCAGTTTAATCCCTGCCACCATCTTTACGAGAAACATTCAGTAAGGATCCCATTACAACAGCGATATTAAAGAGAGCAATTTGTAAACTTTCCCTTCATCCAGGTTCAATGTTCAAATGTTTGTATAGTCTATGGGACTTAACTACGGGGGTCATCAGTCCCTAAACTTACAAACTACTTATGAACTAACTAAGGCTAAGGACGGCACAAATATCCAGGCCCGAGGGGGATTCGAACCCCCGACCGTAGTGGCCGTGCAGACCGTGACTGAAGCGCCTCAGTCCCCGCGGCCACCGCGGCCGGCTTCATCCAGGTAATTCGGCTTTTAACTACCTTTCCTCCGTCTTGATGATTACACAATTCTGGTTTATTATCGTTCGTAAGGATTTAACACGTACATCACGAGATACCATGCGGTCACAGTATTTTAACCCAACAAGAGTAAGACGGTAAAGACAAGCTTTCAGGTAAAAGTGTTTGCGGGCGCAAAACGCTAAGTCCCATGTTGTTCCTTCTAGGTGTATTTATTATGTATGTCAGCACGGCCACAGACCGTTTTTCCCCGAACCTCCCTCCCCCTCCACAGACACCCGGTACTGTCAATAAGTTATGAGACAGACCGCATGACGGCCCTGTGGTGCACTATAGCGCATACGAGGTGCCGTGGAGTGGTAACATCACAGACCTTCGATCCTGCAAGGGACAGGCGAGTGCATGCACTGAAAACAGACGAACAGTCGTCGTGGCGGTTAGTTGAATGCGCCGGTCGCACCTTCACACGTTACAGTTTGAGCAACATCAAGTTCTGCCAGAAATTAAGCACAACCGCTGCCGAAAAGTTTGAAAAGTTGCAACATATGTACGGTGAGGAGGCACTGAGTCGTAGTGTTGTATTTAGGTAGCACCGACGTTCATTTTCATGTACATCGATACTCTGCAAGTTAAATTCGAGTACATGGCTGAGGGTTAATCGAACCGCTTTTATGATATTACTCTACGGTTACACTAATAGCTCGCGAGAAAAGGAACACCTAAATCTGTTTTCTATCTGATTTCTCTTATTCTATTATGACAATCATGTCTCCCTATCTAGCTGGGTGCTAACAATATGATCGCATTCGGAAGAGAAAGGTGGTGAAAGAAATTTCGCAATTAGATCTCGCCGCAGCAAATAACGCCATTCTTTTAATGATTCCACCCCAACTCGTGCATCATTTCCGTGATACTCTCTCCCCCATATCGCGATAATACAAAACGAGCTGCCCTTCTCTGAATTTTCTCTAAATCGTCTGTGAGTCCCACCTGGTGTGGATCCCACAATGCGCAGCAATACTCTAAAGTATGTATTGTAGGCAGTTTCTTTAGTAGAGCTGTTGCATCTTCCAAGTGTTCTGCCAATCAAACGTAGTCTTTGGTTTGCCTTCCCTATTATATTTTCTGCGTATTCTTTGCAATTTAAGTTGTTCGTAATTGTTATTCCTAGCCATTTAGTTGAATTTACGGATGTAGTTTTGTCTGATCTGTCGTGTAAATGAAGTTTAACGGATTTCTCTTAGTAGTCATATGGACGGCTTCACACTTATCATTATTAAGGGTCAATTGCCAATTTATGCAACATGCAGGAATCGTATTCAGTTTACAGCTACTTTTGACCTTCTGGCGACTTTACTAACTGATAAATGACAGCATCATCCGCGAACAGTCTAAGAGAGATACTCAGATTGTTTCCTAAATCGTTTACAAAAATAAGGATCAGTAGGATCCCTATGACCTTTGCAAGTGCGGGCTAACGGCTCACAGTCGACAGACTCTCTCGCAGCAGCAGAAGGAGTCAGCCATAAAATTCTGACAGACGACCTCAACATGTCCCGAGTTACCCAGCACAGTGTGCCAGAATCCTGTCGCAAAACCAACGTGATGATCGTTTGACGACTTGTGGTGACCTCATCAGTTGTGCAGACGACGTTTCTCAACCAGATAATAAAAGGACACGAAACTGGTGTTTGCTTTACTATCCGTAACTCAAACGACAGCCACCTATAATGCTGCAGCGTGTGGAACATACAGAGTCGTGTGGGAGCCTATCCTCCACGCGTCAAGTCTCAGAACTTATTGACTGATAGATAGCATAGCTTTTCGTGGCCGGAATATCCCCAGAAGAGTTCGACTGCCTACTGCAAGTCTTTCTATTGACGCCACTTCGACGATGATTATGATGAAAGTGATGATGAGGACAAAGAAACAACACCCAGTCCTCTGCCGGGTATTGAACCCGGGCCCCTTGGATCGACGGTCACTGACACTGTCACTTAGCTACGGAGGCGGAAAGTTATATACTGTATCACGTACATAGCTCAATATATTCCAGACATACAAAATATTTCTGAAACTGTTCAATATTGGGATCGAGGTTTTCGGCAGGTGCTGTCTCACAAAGAACAAGTATTTCGCAATACGTACAAGACTAATAATGTAGTTAGGTGGTCTTACATCAGGGTGCCAGCTTATTGAGTGAATGTAAATTACTCATTACTTACGATGTGGACTTCTGGGGTGCAGGAGTTTTTGAAGTTATGTTGCAGTGATGTTTTTATGCGATAAATGCAGTAAATCCCAATGACAATTAAAGGTAGGAAAATTGATAAGCAAATTTTAACTGTTAATCAACCAACTAATCAGTCCGAGTGAAACAGAGCCTGAACGTTGGACGTTAGCTTTTCTATAAAATATCTGATGCGATAATTAAGAAGCGTTATATAAACCTGTCCAGTCGACAGCGGCGTACCTGACGAAGAATGACTGCCAGTCAAAACAGAAACTGTGCCTGTACAACGTGCGTCTCAAAAAGTTCGGTGAATGCTCTCAAGGAAACATAGTAAACAACAGTTACAAACAAAATACCTTTACTGGCCTTCCAAGTAATCGCCAATGGCTACGATACACTTCTGACATCGGTTGTACAGCTGTTAGAAACTGTCAGCAAACGCTTGTTGTGGGATCGCTCGAAGCACTGACACACGCTATTGGACCTCCGCAACCACTCAAACGTACACTTTTTACTCAAGCCAAAACCATACACTGGCACTAACATCCCATGGGTCTCCGTCACCATTTTGCCTAATTTGAAACAATACTTGGTGTTAACGCGTTGCTCCATTGCACGCTCCATGTTGCAATGACGCGAGTTCTTCAAAATGTTCAAATGTTCGTAAATCTATCGGACCAAACTGCGTGGTCATCAGTCCGTAGCTTACAAACTACTTAAACCTAGGTATCCTAGCTATCTCGCTCATCCACAATATCTCTGGAACGACAACAGCTATTGTAAAACGACTTTCACCATTATCAATGTAAGGCATGGACTCATGATATTTTGAAACATTCAAAAACGAAAGCATGTGTGTTTTTTAACACAAACTTGCGTATTTTTAAATGAACACCCTATATTATTTCATCAGCAATCTATAGCATGATAAATCACATAAACAATGGCGTTGATTGCATCGCAATAAGGCAATTACATCCCGAGATATTGCGAAGCGAAGTTACGCTTGAAATACGCGAAACGCGCGGCTAGCGCACGACCTGAGACTCGCACGTTTCGCGTATTTCAAGCGCCAACTTCGCTTCGCAATATCTCGGGATGTAATTGACGTATTTCGATGCAATCAACGCCATTGTTTATGTGATTTGTCATGCTATAGATTGCTGCTGAAATAATGTAGGGTGTCCATTTAAAAACACGTAAGTTTGTGTTAAAAACGCTCATACTTTCGTTTCAGAATGTTCCAAAATATTTACCTTCATGAGCCCGTGCCTTACATTGAGACTGGTGGTAGTCGTTTTACAATAGCTGTTGTTGTTCCAGAGATATTTTGGGAGAACAAGATAGCTGGGACGCCCTGTATATCTAATCATTCCACCCATCAATGCAAAATAGTCTAATAGCATACACCATTTCGAACTAATACAACACCTGAAAATTTTATCGAATGTCAAGAGCAATCCCTTAAAGATTAAACGTACTGAGGGAGGACTCGAACCGCCGGCGGGAGCGGCTGCCCGGCCCGTAGCATGATGCCTTAGATCATGCGGAAGACCCATTAGTTTATGTGGAATTTAAGACAAATCTTAGACCTGCAGTAAAAACCTGTCGTTTCGTTCTCACCGTTATGAAACTGGACATCTCTGTAGCTCCTCCGTCGTGCAGTTCTGGTCACATAACTGTCATAATCGAGTACTGCGCTTATAGACTTCATTAAGTTTCGTTTCATAGAAAAGCCATAGCTGAGCATTATAAAAAAAAGTATCCGGTAGAGTTTTAAAATTATTTATTTATTCATACACGACCGGTTTAGGCCAGTTCAAAGCCCATACTGTTGTGTATATATCCGTAAATTGTAAGCTAGGCGCCGAAGTACATGACCAGCGTGAAGTGGCGCACGTGTGGCCAGTGCACTAATAAACATTTTTATCAATTGAAGCGGATACTTCATTAATTGGATTACGTGACTACGTAAATACAGTAAGTGACTATTCAAATTTACAAATACTGAAAACAAATTTTAAAATGAACCATCTAAAAAGGCTAAATGTGATGACGAACAATATGTCAACTCTTTTGTTTTTAGAATATCGCGATTATTTCAGCGGTTTTTGATCTAAACAGAAACCGCAGTTTATTCATACAGCCATTTATTTAATAACGTAAAATAATGTACACCATCATCACCTACACTTGCGCTTACGACTGTCACCTACCATTGAACGAGGATCTGATACTGCCCTCTGCTGACTATTTGATCCTGCGAAATTTTCAAAAGGCGCTGATTAAAGCACGTGGCTCAGGCTCGTAATATTTGTATACAGCTTACATATCGACAGTTGCTCTTTCCTTGTTTGAGTTAACCTTGTTTTAAATATTTGTAAAATCGTTCGTCATATCTTTTAGTGTGATGTTTAGTCTGCATCGCATGATCTAACACTGAAATTAATTGCCTCTGTCCATGCGAGCACCCGAGTGTTCAATATTTGTGTGCCGGCCGCGGTGGCCGAGGGGACTAAGGCGCTCCAGTCACGGTCTGCACGGCCACTACGGTCGGGGGTTCGAATCCCCCTCGGGCATGGATATTTGTGCCGTCTTAGTTCGTAAGTAGTTTGTAAGTTTAGGGACTGATGACCCCGCAGTTAAGTCCCTTAGACTATACAAACATTTGAACATTTTTTTGCATATTTGTGTTTGGAGTTATCTTTTGTTTATAGAAGCAAAGAACTCAAAGAAACAAAATGTTTGTAAAGCAATGACACCAAATTGCTAGGGTCATCGGTCCCTAGACGTACAAACTACTCGCACTAACTTCCACTAAGGACAGCACATCCACCCACGCCCGATGGAGGACTAGAATCTCCGACGGGAGTGGCAGCACAATTCGTGACATGGTGCCTTAGACCGCACGGCAAAATGAAGAACTCCTTGGCAGAACAAAATATTGTTGTCGAAATAGTAATACTGAACACTTATCTTGCCAACATTCACATTGTACGATCATGGTAGTTGCAATCTTTCCGTACTTCACAGGTTTTGAATTTTCAGATGTACGTAAACGAACACAGAGCGTATGGTATGCCGTAACTTTCTGATGCCCCCGATGGGTCCTGAGACTTGGACGACGAAACGATGTACTAAGCAACTAACCCCCGAGACTTATGGCCACCTTCTGTTGGTCTCTCAAGAATAAACATAGGATCTTTTCAGACAAATCGTATATTTAGAATGTTCTCGCTTTTCCAATAGTTTTCATCTGTAAAATGACACAACGAGACACACCCATCATGTCTTCTTCGTCTAGTTTTCAATCGGAAATACAGGGGATGGACAAAAACACGAAAAAACCAATGATATTACCAAACATACTACGTTACAGGGAAAAGTGTTGGAATTAGAACTACCTCATTCATCTAGGAATGGAAGGAAGTGGAAGGTAGATGAGTGTTTAACGTCCCGTCGGCAGCGTGGTCATCAGAAGGGGAGCTTACGTCCGGGTTGTTTGGGTAAGGATGGGGAAGTAAATCGGCCGTGTTCTTTGAAAGGAACCATCCCGGCACTTGCCTGGAGTGATTTAGTGAAGTTATGGAAAACTAAAATCTGGATGGCCGGAGGTGGATTTGAACCACCATCCTCCCGGATGCGAGTCCAGTGTGTTACCACTGCGTCACTTCACTCAGTTCTAGGAATGGGATCTTCGTAGTTTTGTAGGGAATCATATACTATTATAATACCAATATTGTACCATTTTTGCTGTTAAATAGCAGTAAGATATTTCTTTCTCTCTTTGGTCATGTTCCAGCAAATGCAGGGACGGCTTGGTTAAATCCGGATTTGGCGTGTTAATATTTAGAGGGTGGCCAAAAGGCCCTGCTACCGCTACCCCATGCCACACCCTCCTCCCCGGGAGGAAGTGTGTACCTCAAATCAAATGTTCAAATATTTGTTAAGCTTAAGGGATTTAACTACGGGGTCATCCGTCCCTAAACTTACAAACTACTTACGTACTAGCTAACACTAAGAACGGCACAAACATCCATGCCCGAGGGGGATTCGAACCCCCGACCGTAGCGGCCGTGGTACGTCAAATGTCTGCGTATAGTGTTATATGTGTGAAAGTGTAAAGTGATACGAAATGTTTGCGAATCGTGTAACTGAGGCGGGACTTGGCGACCAGCCCGGTATTCACCTAGGTGGATGTGGAAAACTGCCGAAAAGCCACATCCAGGCTGGCCGGCACTCCGACCCCCTTCGTTAATCTGCCGGGCGGATTCGAACCGGGGCCGGTACGCCTCCCCGTCTCTGAAAGCGTTGCGTTAGACCACACGGCTAACCAAGCGGGAAAATAGCAACAAGATTACTCAACACTAATGAGTTGCACTCTTGTTTCATAAGTAGACCGTAAAGGCTCAATGATACTGATATGGTACCTGTTACCTCCACGGGAGATGCGACAACTGGTCCTCATACTCAAAAAACTAGTACTGGATGATCTGAGCTATGGGAACACGGGACCTCTCACCTTGAAGGACAGCATCTCTATTTGCGGGAAATTATTGTACAATAGGATGGACCTGAGCAGTCTAAGTGGTAATATAAAACTTGGTAGTGAACTTTACGAGAACTCACGGGGCCTATGGTACACAACAATGTGGCTACCCAAATCGTCACCAAAGCCCAGTCTTGTTTGACTTTCGGCGGCAAGCAGGATGCATTGGAAACGTAGGACGGCGTACAGTAGTTGTCCTGCAGAAATGTAGAGATTTCTCTTTTTCATTTTTATTTTAGGGGTCAACGACAAACGTTCCCTTAATTTGTCCAGTGAGGTCGTTGTATTGATGTCTGGACATCTGCAAACGTTTCTAAATACATTTAGCATTATGCTTCTATGCCCAATTATATGACCAAGTATACCACCCACCAGCGTTACACGCTGACCTGTAATGGTGTTTCATATGTATGATGCTCTTTCTGTTGGCCGAAGAACATATTATTTAATAATTTTTGCGGACAGCATAATTTTCACGTTCCACCGTAGCACAACTTTGTAGAAGTATTAACTGTTCTCTATGCTTTCCCTTTAATTATACAAAACTCTTCCCGAGTAGTTCTCAACATCAAATTTTTCAGTCTGCATACGTGCCACTGCATTGATTCTGAGACTGATGAAAGTAAGTATGTCACATTCCGGGAAGTGCAGGTGTACCTTACACTGTTAGAATCCGAATAACGGATTAACCACCTATGTCGGTGTGTCGGGAAGGCTGTATGTGACTTTTAGGCGGTTTTCAATATCCTATGAGGTGAACACTGGGCTAAATTCACCTCCTGCCACAGTTACACGATTACAAAACATTTAGGGAAACATAATAATAACAAATTTTCACTTTTTGGTTTGATATATTTTCTTCTCTACTGGGCCCGCAGCATATACAAGGTCAAAATATGACATTATCGAAATATAGATATCCAAGCTTGCTGCTAACAATATTTATTCAGCTTGTGCAAATTGATTCCACTACAAGCTTGTTTCGGCTTTTGCTATTTTCAAGTGGACGTTTAAGTTGGACTGACGTCCATAAAGCATATTAGAGTTAGTGTCTTTTTGTGACAAGATGGTAAGGTCACGTTTTATGTCATTACTTTTTATATGACAGATATAGATGCTTTATGTTTACTAATATCATAAACATAAACCTTAAAAATACACAAACATCAAACTTGTATGATAAAAGAGAAGGCTGAAACAAAGAGGGGGATTTCCGACTCTCTCAGTTTCCGAGAAAAGGATACGAACTTTTCGCCTCGTATCTGACATATACGCGCTCCTGTCGGTAAGTCAATGGCCGGGTGTGAGAACCTAACACAGGACGTCGATTTTAAGTTATGACAGCTCCTGTTATATCACATTTTTTTCGCCGACTCTAATGATTTTATCCACTGCCGACAATTGTTTGTGGATAATGTTTATTGATCCGCACCAACGGCTTATCAAATTTATTTACACAGAAAGAGATTGCAGCTGGAAGGTTACTGCTGCGTAAATATACGGCCCTATGCAATAACAACAACCAACAGCTAATGTAGCACGGATGAATTGTTATATATTTAACAAAAGTATTTTTAACTAATTTTTATGATAATTTTTGCACGATTTTTGAAAATTTCTGAATAATTCATTTAAGCTATGGTTGCCCCGGGGATGGTTCAGGGCGCGTCGAGATTTATGTTAACGGGTATCCCTCTTCTTTAATCCGATTTGTGTATTTCCAAATATTCCGAGAAACAGTTTTAATTGCCTCAGACTGTAGTTGCTGACCCGTTAAACTGACTGCTAAATATTTCGTTTTGTCTGGTCACGTGGGCGGTGCGTGTGTGAGTATTTTTTTCCGACATTTTTATAATTGCTCCTGCACAACTATCGCAAACCACAATTTTCAACGTTCCGTTGGCGTATTCCGACGAAGACAGGAATATGCAACATTTACTTCGGCCGGATTAACGGCTGTAAATACCAGACTGCACTCTTGATAGTAAGCCACTGCACTGAAATGACAGCTTTTTTACGTTTCAACGAGAGCGCTGACGCATCACAGATGTCAACAAGATTTCTCGCAGCATGACGCCACGTTGACGTGGGAGAACCAATCACAGCGGGATTACTCGATACTTAGGGCCATTACTACAGCACTTCCGCTAGTCTTGGTGTTCCTGAGGTGACAACAGCAATTTTCACACCGGAACAAGATCGAAACTCAATAACAGTACTGTTACTATGTTTCTTAAGTGTTTGGGCCTACAAACCTACAAAAATATTCTCTACCCAACACGACATCCGAGAACGTGAAGTGTATGATTTCTACAACGATGAAATATTTCGCCATCTCAGGCGAGGTATCCTGAAAAATCTTGGAATTTCAAACTAGTAGCAGCACTTGCGCTTTATTTGAAAGCATTTAACTACGATTTCAGGCCTACGCGTCACAGTATTGTACTCATTATATAACTATTGCTGTTTCCTTCGCCTTGTTATAACAGGAAGACCGTCTTGCATGCCGTCGTTTAATAATTCTGTAAACTATTTTTTGTTTCCAGAATGAAACTTCGGAAAGTAGAAGGTGAGGTACTGGTAGAAATAAGGTTGTGAGGACGGACCGTGAAGAGCGCCTAGATAGCTCAGTCGATAGAGCGCTGACGCGCGAAAGGGAAAGGTCATCGGTTCGAATCTCGGTCCCAGCACACAATTTTAATCTGCCAGGAAATTTCTTGTTTTTTTCTTTTTATTGTTTTCCATCTGCAACAGACTGGGAGCTCCAGTAATGTACGAAACCTCACGAAGAATGGCCACTATAAGAAAAAAAATATAGAACTGTTTTATAAACAGCTGCATCATGTTCAGTCTATTATCTAGGTCAGTGGTTCCCAATATTTTCCCTAACGGGACCCACAATATTCCTGAAAAAACTTTCGCGGCCCGATATAACCACTACAGCTGTCATACAATCATAAAAATTACATGTAACATGAAAAACAAACGCGAATGCTTTCCTGAGCAACGTTTAAACAATGACGAAGGGAACATTATTAAAGAAAAATGTTTCAAATGTTCAAACGTTTGAATACCTCGATCCATAGTCTGGGACGCACTGCTCTCTGGTAATCTTCGAAGCCTGGATCAAACATGGAGCTTTCATCTTTAGTTACACACTATTTGCGAACTGCACTTCACGAAGCATGTTATGAAAGAGATTCTTCAGACTGAGAAGTCTAGCAGCTCTTCGTTCGTAATGATTTGTCCTCTATTGACCAGATACAGCTCGGTTAACCCTCAGATGTTTGCAGTGAAATGATGCCTTACTACCGTCCTTAAACTGTTACAGTTTAGTAATCACTGCACTCCATCGTTGGCTGATATAACAACCGCTTGTCTTGAAAAGATTACAGTCGCGGTTGCAACAGTAACTGTCCTATTTTCAGTTTTACAATTTAGTGACTGCAGCCTCGAATTTAGGTTGTAAAAATATCGATCCGTCGACACTTGGATACATGAGACAGAGCACTGTCCATCTTTTTATTTCGCTTACATAACTTTCGCCTGTGACAACGCTAATGGCCAGTAAACTGGGTGTCCGGAAGTTGTCTCTTCGCCAGCCTGTGGTAGCCGCTGACAGCAAACTGCGCCCGGGGAATCCACAAGTGTGTCTTGCCTCGCGGGAAATTTATAGGTGCATTCCTTAGCAGGAGCTTCCGCGGTAGCTGTAATTACAGAATGACTAAAGAACAAGGTAAAGCAGACAGTACGATATCGCACTTGACTGTGACGACGGTGATGGCTTATCGTCCTTCCGTAGCTTCCTCTTTCACAAGATACTATGTCGATGTTGATGATGTTAATAAATCAGTCGATAGCATTTCCTTACCAGTTTTAATATATAACGCGTGTGACTACATAACGGACTCTCATTTTTATGAATGAAATAAATCGCAATTTGCGATCAGTTATGGCTGCAATGTACTAGTTTTAGATGGATACCGAAGTGCGGTGAATGAAAATTTGTGCCCGGCCGGAATTCGATTCCGGGATCTCCTACTTACTAGGCCGGGCACAAATTTTCTTTCGCCGCACTTTGGTATTCCATCTAAACCTAGTACAGTGAAGCCATAACTGATCACAAACTGCGATTTATTTCATTCATTGAACGCTGTAAAGTCGTCAAAAATATATAACTCATTTTTATGTGTCAGTGCGTCGCTCTTTAAGAATCACTGAACTTTTATATTTGGAAGAGATTCTGTGCAGCTCGTAGAGTACTGCTGCTTTGTCTCAGTTGATGAGATGAACTAGCAACACGAGCAGCTACAGTACTTACTCCTATGCCACCTTTTCAAATTCCGAAAAACAGTTTAGAAATTATGTGACAGTACGGTGAAATTCATATACAGTTTTTAAGGGAAATAGTACTTGCGTGTATTTCTTACAATAAGAGAGATATCTTATCGATCAACTAAAGATCCGTAATAAATATTTTGCTTTTCTTGTGTACGGAAATTAACCAAAAACAGTTAACATGGTTATATTTATCCAAACCTTACAGATCTCTGACGATCAGGTGGTAGTACATCGAGTGACCTTACCAAGTTTATTTAATAGTAAAGGCCCGTAATTTACGGTGGATGCACCATCTCAGCAGTCGGAGAACGAAAATTAGTTTCAACTCCGAGCGTGATGATATATTCCTTGACTATTTGCGGTGTGGACATACTACAACAAAGAAAAATGTTAACGACAATTCTAATTAGTTGACATTTCTCAAATTCAGTATATGCCCTAAGGACAGAGGTAGCACAAGAACAACAATCGTTGAAAACCATAATTTTATTTAGCTATTTCATGACATACAGAATACCGCGCCGGCCACGGTGGCCGAGCGTTCTGCGGCGCGTCAGTCACGGTCTGCACGGCCACTACGGTCGGGGGTTCGAATCCATTTGTGCCGTCCTAGTTCGTAAGTAGTTCATAAGTAGTTTGTAAGTTTAGGGACTGATGACCCCGTAGTTAAGTCCCATAGACTTTACAAACATTTGAACATTTGATATTTTGGCGGCTACGTACTAGTATGAAAAAGTAAACGCGTAGCTTCAAATAAATAATATGTACGTGTATAAACTGTTAGTTTTAGCACGTCACATTCTCTAAGACCGTTAGTTTTATATCTGCCAAATAGCTAAAAAAATCATGACAGATACGCACACGGCACAGGAGAATGTGAGAACCGCGTTTGTAAGGACATGTAGAAAGCAGTGTCTTCTATTTATATAAAAATGAATGTTTGTCTGTATGTCCTCTATGTGTTCATAAACCATTCATTCTATTACAATGAAACTATGGTGAACAGTTCACTGTACTCCCACGAAAGTTCCTGACCCAAAAATAAAAGAGCACGACACATAGCTCAGGAGATATGACGTCATTAATAATGAGAGGCCACCGCGTGAGAATACCCAGATTTATGCGTCAATTATCGGGAGATGGGAGCAGTTAGACACCTGCAACAAAGTTTGCATGTAATTTCGGACGTTTATGAACCGTTTTGTAAATGACCCCCTCCCCTCACACACACACAAAATGATGAAACAAAAAGAAGTCTACCGCTCACAACAGTTTCGCTGTAGATGCCGTAAAACTGGCGCATCAGGCATCACCTTGTATCAACTGAAGTTAGCATTACAGACTTGCATGTTAGTATTTATTTTTGTCTGCAAGTCTCCCTTAATTCTCTTTCATCCAAAATTAAGCAATCTGTTTCCTTATTTTCCATCTATATAAAAGCGAAAGGACACTCACTCACTCACTGACTAAACACGAAATCTCGAAAACTACTTCACCTATGAAGCTGAAATTTGGCAGGAATGTAGTTTATTGGTAGAAAACGTCAGCAGGTGATAGGTGCATGGCGGAGCATACTACTCCTACAGAACAAGGAAAACTATAGTTTCATTACGATATTTCGCACACTTGGCCTTGAAAACATGAGGAAGGTCACCGTCTACCTTAAGTTTCATACTGTGCATGGGGGAGGGTACTTAGCAACGTCAAAATGGATCCCTAAATATCTTGGTCGCGCCGTAACTTGAGAACGGCTCGACTGATTTCACAGATCCTTTTTTTGTTGTTTTCGTTATTCTCAGAACAAGGGTTGTATGAAATAAAACTAGAATATTTGAGGACAACAAAGTACGTTTTTCAATATGACCCTGCGTTTTTATTGCAAAGAAATCTATAGTTTTGTTCCGATATTGATGAAATTTTGCACACTCTAAAAACAAGAGGAATGTCAACGTCTGTATAAAATTTCGTTCGATACATTTTGGAGTGTACTTAACATAGGGAATTTTACAAAATGCATAGTTTTGCTCTAGTCTTTATGAATTTTTGCACACATGAAATATAAACCAAGAGGAAGATCACTGGGTACATAAATGTTTGTATGGTACATGACGGAGGGTACCTTGCAGAAAACTTTGCCGAGATAGGGAAAGGTGGGAACGAACAGAGAAATGGGAGAGAAAGAGGTGGATGCAAAGAGAGGGGGAAGGGGATGTAGACTATGGAAGTGTAGGATAAATGAACACCCGGGCAACGCTACGTTTACAGCTAGTAGAATATATATTAAAAACAAAAACAAAACAAAAACTCTCATGCAATACGAATGTACGCACCAAGAACGCGAATATAATCACAATCAGTTTCGCCGCTGTGGAGTGGCCCAGCGCTCTAATGCACCTTGCTGCGGAGCGGGAGGTTTCTCGCTATCGGAGGTTCGAGTCCTCCTTGGGCGTTTCTTGGCGTGTGTGTGTGTGTGTGTTGTCCTTAGTGTAAGTTAGTTTTAGAAGTTTGTAAGTCTAGCGGCTGATGACCATAGCAGTTTGGTCCAATAAGTTCACAAACATTTGAACACAATCAGTTTCTTTTGAAGTTGAGCACATCTGTTTGCAATTAATTTCTGATATTAAAACGTTTTTGGACGATAGAATTACGACTTTACTATTGCGGGCCGTTTGAATTACACTGCAGTAATATTTAGTGATTACTGGCTGCCTTTAACAGAAGCAGTGATATTACTACAATGACATTTTCACTTTTTATTAGAAAATTCACAACCTCGTTTGGTGACTAGGAAATATTAAAGTAACAGCATTAAAAATCTTTTTGTATCATGCCATTCCTCTGTTACTCCCTACTGGCGCTAGAATCGCTTCAGTTGCACTTTTTACCCTATATAGTTTCGCGACTCTGTTAGACTGCGATATCATAAGAACGTTACAGTTTACGTAGTATGCGGCAGAATAGTGACGAAGCGAGTAACAAAAAGTTGGGAGTCGGCGGCTTATTGACCAACGTGTGGTCCAGAGTTGCGCAACGGCCTTCTAATTGTGTGTTTATTTTTAAACGCCGTGCCGTTTGCCGCGCGCGTTCCTACATCACCGCCGAGGGCCCTTAGCAACGTCGTCCACAGCCCTACACCACGTTACATCGATGAGACACACCAAGTTTCCCACAACTCCTACCTACAACTGCCGCCAGTGCACACAGTTTATAGTTACATACTCTCGCTGTACGCTATAGATATGAAGGCTAATTTTCCGGTTCATGTCGTATACTAATTAGGCTTTTGATTGTGTAAATCATGGAATTTTTCTAAAGAAGCTCAAGTACTGTGATATGAGCGGGACCGTGCACCAATTGTTTCGTTCTTACTTAACAGGAAGAGTGAAAAAATGAAACAAATGTTTTACATAATGCGTACATAATGCACTGTGGAGCTATCAAGAATGGGGTCCCACAGGGATCGGTCTTGGGTCCTTTTCTGTTCTTAATATATATATTCACGAAGACACGGAGACAGTGGTTTTAGCTGATGCTACAAGTATTGTAGTCAAACCTAACGAACAAGAATCAACTGATGAAATTGTAAATAATGTCTTTCAGAAAATCATTAAGTGGATATCTGTAAATGGATTTTCCTTAAAACAGTGTATACAGTTCTGTACAATAAATGGCATGACACCACTAATAGACTTTAGCAGAAGTCTGTATCTAAGGTAGAATATTCAAAATGTTTGGGTGTGTCTCTTGATGGCCGACTGAACTGGAAGAAACACATAGATGAACTGCTGAAACTCTTGAGTTCAGCTACTGATGACAAGTGAAATTCAGCTGTAGCAGTATTTGCAATGAAAATAATTACCTACAACCGCACCATGATGTGATAATGATCTATCAGCAGTCACCGATATATGAAGTAGATGACGCTGTATGCATATCAGTAAATAGTGTACGGTACATTTTGCGTAATTAAGTATGAGAATGCTTCGTGCATGATGCTGATGCGAATGCGTATTTGGTTTAAAACTGTATGAACGTTGTAGAGAAATAAAATTACGAACGACGTTAGGAGCAATTTGTTTCCGCGAATGAGAAGTGGGCCTATCGCCTCACAAAAGTAAGGCAAGACTAATCATAACTGCGAGTCCAAGTTTCTTCTACGTAATTCCTTTAAAACTTGTTGAAAAATAAGTTTGTGCAGACTTCACAGTTGCGTATTGCAGTACCGAGTAAAAGTAAAATTGGACGAAATCCACAGCTTATATTCGTGGTTTAGCTACACCGAAATAAATTTCTTTGTTCTTTCTTAGCCCTCCGCCCAAGAATACAATCTCTGATACACCCAAAAAATTAGATTATAAATTAATTTGTGTTGCTGCTGGGCATCTCCGCCGACGTAACATTAGAATTTGTTCCGGAAGACGGCAGGCAGTTTATTACAGTAGCTAACACAAACACACTGCCTGACGCAAATGACAGTGAGTATTAAACCTGTTAATCATTAAAGAAAGCACACATCAACAGAGAAGTTAGGTTTGACAGCAAATACTGTTCTAGGCATGACAGTATTTTTACTTTCTCCCACCCCTGTGGACTGAATTAGACATATACGAGTTAGACGTAACTTTAGGTTACATCCTTTTGATGTACAGATAGTAATTCTAAGAATGAACTTGATGAGAAGAGAGGAAACCACCATGTCTTAGCAGCTACCGAATACAGTACGAAATTATTTACTCTATACACTTTATGTTCCAGTGGAACATCATACAGTGTTCATTAATCAGTTCGGAAGTATTTCGCTGATACTGCCACATATTTGGTGTACTCAATATGAAATACAGCACCTAAATTTCTTCGGTGAACAAGATGGACTGCTGGCAGACATTCTTAGTCAGCTGGGAAGTTAAGTTTCTTTAGTGCTGGAAGTATGTCCAACAGGTAGATATATATAAAAGTGTCTGTGCGTTTGTAAAGAATTTCCAGAGACAGTACGACTGATTTCCTTATAATAAACGGTTTTTTTCCAACACCATATGAATAGCTCTTAATGAGCAGTGTTCAGTCAGTAGAATTATTGCAATTTTTTACCCGATTTCTCTGCAGTAGCTGGTTCCGATTGGATCCGTAAACTTTTGTCTAGAAAACAGCAGAATTTCGGTTATCCTCCGAGAAGGACCAGGTGCAATTCTGTACTACGCAGTCAGAGCCATTATAATAACCCATTTGTAAAAAAAAAAAGAAAAAAGAAAAAAAAAACCATACGTCAGCACCTTGCGTAATTCTGAGAATCTGTCCAGAAGCACCGACGATCGTTTTCCTCGATGTAAGTAGAGAATAACTGCAATACAATATAAACCACCACAATTCGACAAAACATTTCAAGAAGATATAAAGAGTTCTCTCTTCTACACTGGTCAAAACAATTAGGGGATCGCTTGAGATATCTACCGTCATCGGAAGAATGAACTAAAATGGTTCAACGTCTCCCATTCGGTTCTACGGAGTGGAGACAACAAATGTTTGTAGAGCTTATGGGACTTAACTTTGGGGTATCAGTCCCTAAACTTACAAACTACTTATGAACTAGCTTATACTAAAGACGCCACAAACATCCATGCCCGAGGGAGGATTCGAACCCCCGACCGCACGGCCGTGCAAACTGTGACTGGCATACCACAGACCGCTCGCCACTGCGGCCGTCTGGAGACAACATTATGGCACTGTGACAGTGATAACAACAAAAAGTTGCTGCAGTAGGGATTGGTGCCGACTTGTGTTTACCATCGAATTACACAAACCTTTGGGTTCAGATAATATAGTTAGCAGGTAACGTAATGCAACAACAACGTGACTAATCCGAATATATAACATGGAGACCCATAGGAAGGTTGGAAGCGGGATACAAACTCAGGGAGGTGGCAGCAGCTTTTGGAGTGTCCAAAGGTGTAATTTTCAGAACCTGGTCGCGGTGTAATGCCCGAGGGCTCTAAACCGCCTTGCAGCGCAGCGCGAGTTGCTCCCCGTCGGAGGTTCGAGTCCTCCCTCGGGCATTTGTGCATGTGTGTGTGTGTGTGTTGACCTTAAGATACTTTAAGTTAGTTGTAGTAGTTTGTAAGCCTATGGACTGATAATTTCAATAGTTAAGTCTTATAGACTTACAAACATTTTATTTTCTAGGAACCGTTAAAAGAAGGCAAGGAAAAGGTTGACTTCAGCAAGAAATGATCGCTATCTCCAGTTAACAGTCCGTCGAGACAGGAGGCTGATAGCAACCCAGCTGTAACGCTCCCCCATGCAGCAGCAGGACGCGCAATATCAACACAAACAGTCCGAAATCGCCTTCGAGAATGTCGCCCCTACGCATGGAGGCCTATGTTGTCCCATTAAAACCATGACACTGTTTACGCCGCAGAATCTGGGCGAAGAAATATCAGGATTGGAGTCGTAACGAAGGGCACCAGGTTCTGTTCACAGGTGAGACAAAATTTTATATTCAGACGGACAATCGTTCCCTCATCTGGAGAGAACGTGGAACAATCTTTCTTATGTGCAGGAAACATCACCATATCATGGTGGTGGACGAATGGTGTGGGCAGAAGCCGGTATCGGGGGACGTACGGACCTCTGTGTCGCTAAGAATGGTGCTTTGACTGCTCAGAGGTATAGAGACGAGATCCTTCTATCTTGTTGTGCCTCCGCTGGTGCCATAGGAGATGGGTTCCTTCTGGTGGAAGATAACGCTCGTCTCCACAGTTCTGCACTGGTGGACAACATGTTTGATGCTGAGGGAATTGGATGAATGGAGTGGCCATCTTGTTCACCGGACTTAAAACCCATTGAGTGTGTCTGGGATGCACTTGGCAGACGCATTGCAGCCCCATCAGCACCTCCCAATACGGTTGCAGAACTGGATATGCCACTCATGGACGAATGACCAAATATCCCTCAAGAGCTGATTGATAACCTCATACTGTCCATGCCACGCAGTTGTGTAACTGTACTGGGCAAACGAGGTGATCACGCACTCACTGTATTAGAGGGTTATGTGAATGACTTTTCCACTATTATGGTGGCCGTGTAAACCTCAAGTAAATTACAATTGTAACCAATATCTGAATAAAGTACATTACCATATGTGTATTGTGTATGATATCTCATGTGATCCCATAATTGTTTGAGCAGTTTATGACCACTGTAAGTATCGCATTATATTGGAATCTAAAGTCATATTTCAGAGTAGCAAGCAATTAATTTCATGTGAAACATTAGATCGTTAGTAAAGTTGTTACTGGTGGAACACTGAACAGATTTTGCAATGGACTCATGAAGCCTCCGCAAATGTGAATTGGACAACTGAAAGGAAGGAAAGGAAGAAAGCTTACAATTTAACGTCCCATCGATAAGTAAACTTGCAACGTTTACCTGATGACGGCGTAACAGCCGAAAACAGGTTCGTAAACCAATAAAATTTGCAGAATATCTCACAGTTATCTTGTGTATTTCATTCGTAATGGAAGGGATTTTCATTCAAAATATTCCCGTATAAAAGTGTACGTCTTACAAAGCAAGTGTATTACTGAGGTGGTTAACAGTCCCTCTCGTTCCAGCAGTAATTGTTTCGCTGTCTAGGAATCTGCGCTTTACACAACTAATGGAAGGTACGTTTACATACGATTCTATCACGTCTAGCTACTACAGCTGATCATGAAGTATTTTAAAATGGTGCCTAAATCACATCTTAGAGACGATTTGGAGAATCATTGAGAATACATCCTACTGCCCAATCCAAACTATACACGCCGTGCTGATGTTAGCACCTGTAAAGTAAATCTTGATTCTTCATTTCTTGGAAAACAAATGAATGAGCTCCAAGCCAGCTTTCACTGCAGGTGGTATTATTAGACAGTTTCACCAGCGCTGTAGAGAAAAATATGAATATATTGTGACTAACTAAAGTATATATTGATTGGTGAATTTCGAAAGCGAATTCAATACTCTAACGACATGGGACGATCATGCAAATTGGGCGTGTTGAGACTAGGCTACGAGATACAGAACAACTCGAGAAATGAATTTTTATAAATCTATGGGACTTAACTACTGTCGTTATTAGTCCCTAGGGTTACAAACTACTTTAACTTACGCTAAGGACACACACACACACACACACACACACACACACACACACACACACACACACATGCCCGAGGAAAGACTCGAACATGCAACGCCGAGCAACCGCGCGCTCCGCAGCAAGGCGCCTTAGAACGCCCGGCCATTCCACCTCGGCCAACTCTAGGAAGAGCCGAGTACCAAGAGCAGTGTTTGCGTGTGTCAGCGAATTCTTTGCGGCCTGGCGGCGTAGTGTACCACATTGTAAGGCAGTATCGTCAGAGACTAGTTTGCCATGTGGAAGACTAATGCCGGCCGTGGTGGCCGAGCGGTCTGCGGCGCGCCAGTCACGGTCTGCACGGCCACTACCCGTAGTTAAGTCCCATAAGCTATACAAACATTTGATTTTTGTTTTTTTGTTTTTTGGAAGACTAGTGGGAGTCGCGGGGGAGTGGCCGGGCGCTCTAAGGCGCGTTGCTCGTCGTCGGAGGTTCGAGTCCTCCCTCGGGCGTGTGTGTGTGTGTGTGTGTGTGTGTGTGTGTGTGTGTAATTTGATTTAAGTATTTTTTAAGTCTAGGGACTGATGATCATAGCAGTTTGGTCCAATAGCTTTACAAACATTTTTTGACTATTGGAATTAGTGTAGTCAGCAAAATTACAAGCCCGCACCTCGATATACACAGTTATGCTCAGGGAAAGTAAAGTGCACCTTATTAACACAACTGCTCCTACCAGTTTTTATTTACGTACGGTACACTGCAGAACAATAGAATCTGGATATATTTCTCTTATGTGCTCTTCCGCAGTTACAAACTGTATTTTTTTTAACATTACCAATCTGTGTGTCAGAGGTGTGGAAGTATATTGTTGTCAGACACATAGTTGACCTATAAATTTTGATCTATGATATTACTCGATTTATATTGTATGTAAAACTTTTGTCTTTTGCTTTCAACCATCGAACACCGATAAGAATTTGGTTAAAATTTTCCAACTAATTTTCCCAAATGTTCTCTTACCTCTAAGACGCTCATGTAGCTTTCAATCTAACGATACATTAATTGTGTTGGGTACAGGAGCTAAACATTACATAAAACGTCGGAAGGTTATTAGAAGCGACGCAACAGCAAAGCCTAAATGGATTGAAAATTAAGTCGTGAGTTTCGTAATAACGAAACGGGGGTGGCAAAAAGTTCATAAATAGGCTTAATCGTAAATGAGAAAATTGTAAATATTATAACCGATACTGAAGAAATTTCACACAGTATTGATGAATTGGTTTTAAATATAATTAAGGTCTACAAATAAATAAGCTCACGGGTGCCTTCTACAGTAGATACCGAAGCTGATAAGACCCATTGTACGGTGATTGTTGGATTGTGCAAAAGGTGGTCAAAATTGAAAAATTATTATTTTATGGAATACTTCTTGCTGGTATTTGTCGTAGTAGCATTCAGTCCAAAGACTCGTGAGAGTCATCTCTCTACTCAAGTTCTATGCACGCATCTCTTACTTAATATCCCCAATATTGATCATTTACTCTATCAATCCACAAATTTTCAGCGTTCTTCTGAAGCAGCGCGTTTCAAATGCTTCTGTTTCCGTCTTAACTGTTATCGACAACATTTAGGTACAAGGCAATACTCCAGACGAATATCTGCAGGAAAAGACTTGATAACACAGAATATTCAATGTTAACCAATTCCTCTTTCTTCGGAAGAATTTTCGTGCTTTAGTCAGTCTTCGTACTGTGGCTATCCGTTTTCTGCAACAAAAATAGCAGAAATGTTGTGCTACTTTTAATGTTTCTTTCAACAATGCAATTCCCGCAGTATCGCCAGCTTTAATTCGAATTATTCCATTACCTACGTTCGGCTTTTGTCGCCGTTCATGTTATATACTCCTTTGGAGACTCTGTCCATCACTGTTCTTTAGTGTTTTTTGCTGTCTCTGACAGAACTGCATCAAACTTCACAGTTTTATTTGTTCTCCCTTAAATTTAATCCCTTCTCCAAATTTTTATTCAGTTTGCTTTACTGCTTGGTAAATGTGCAGATTGAATAGCTCTAAGGATATGTTAATAACCTATCTCACTCCCTTCTCAACCACCAATTCCCTTCAATCTCGCTCGCTTCCTATGACAACTGCTGTCTGGTTAATATAGGACTTGTGTATAACCGTTCGCTCCCTGTATTTTACCCCTTATACCTTCAGAATTTCGAAGGGCGTATTGCAGTCTACATTGTAAAAAGTTTTCCCTAAACCTACACCAGCTATGACTGTGTTTCCGACTTCATTATAGGGTTCCGAGGCTGGCCCCTAGTCAACACGGATACAGAGAAAATTAAAGAAAGTGACGAGTGCTATCGAAAAGGGATTTCAGATCGATTCCATGTTTCTAGATTTCCAGATGGATTTGGAAACAATACCTCACAAACGGTTTTTAATCATATTGCTTGATTACGGAATATCGTCTCAGATATGTGTTTGGATTGGAGCTTTCCTGCCAGAGAGAGGACACAATTCGTAGTAATTGATGAAGAAACGTCGACTAAAATACAAGTGGTATCTGTCGTTCCCAGGATAGTCTCATTGGTCCTCTGCTTTATACAAAAGACTCGTGTGAAGATCTGAGCCGTCTCCTTACGTTGTTTGCAGACGATGTTATCGTTTATCGTCTATTAAGTCCTCGAGAAGATCAAATCCAACCGCAGAAAGACTTAGACATTTATATGGTGCTAAAATTGGCCACTGACATTAAATCATGAAAAGTGTGAAGTCCTCCATATGAATACCAAATGAAATCCGTTGAACTTCGTTTATAAAGAAATCAATTCTAAAGGCCGTTAATTCAACTAAATATGGAGGAATTAGAGTTACGGCCGATTTAAATTGGGAAGAACACGTAAGAAATGTTGTGGGGAAGGCGAAAGTCACGTTCTGCACGGCCACTACGGTCGGGGGTTCGAATCCCCCCTCGGGCATGGATATTTGTGCCGTCTTTAGTATTAGCTAGTTCATAAGTAGTTTTTAAGTTTAGGGTCTGATGACCCCGTAGTTAAGTCCCATAAGCTCTACAAACATTTGAACATTTTTTGGAAAGGCGAACCAAAAATTGTGTTTTATAGGCGGAACAGAGGATGCTGCAGAATTGTTATAGAAACCGCATACAGTCTGCTTGTCTGTTCTCTTCTGCGGCGTTGCTCTGCAGTATGGGAAACTTATCAGGTAGGATTGACGAAGGACATCGGAAGAGCACAAAGAAGGGAAGCTCGTTTTGTAGTATCACGGTGCAGGAGAGAGAGTCACAGAAGTGATACAGCTGTTGCAGTGGGAATAATTACAACACTGGAGTTTTCACTACGGCGAAATACCCTTACAAATTTTAGATCGCCGACTTTCTAATTTGAATTCGAAAGTATATAGTTGACTCCCACCGACATAGAGAGACATGATCATAAAAAAAAGAGATCGTAGCTTGATCGAAGGATTTAGGTGTTCTTCCTTCCCGTGTGATGTTCCAGAATGGAATGGTAGCTAAGTAGTATGAAAGTGGTTCGATGAATCCTCTGCCAGACCCTTCAATGTGATCTGCAGAGTAACCATGTAGATGTAGGTAGATCCTTCGATACTAAAATTTATATTCCCAGATCTGATTCTGTACTTCCACTCTTCTGTAAATACTCAAGAGGTATAGTGTGTCACTGACTCTAAAAAATATTATCTTGCCGTCGTATTTTTTTTTAAAGACTAATGGGAGTCGCGGGGGAGTGGCCGGGTGCTCTAAGGCGTCTTGCTGCGTTGCGCCCGGTTGCGGCTCGTCGTCGGAGGTTCGAGTCCTCCCTCGGGCGTGTGTATGTGTGTAATTTGATTTAAGTATTTTAAGTCTAGGGACTGATGATCATAGCAGTTTGGTCTAATAGCTTTACAAACATTTTTTGACTATTGGAATTAGTGTAGTGAGCAAAACTACAAGCCCGCACCTCGATATACACAGTTATGCTCAGGGAAAGTAAAGTGCACCTTATTAACACAACTGCTCGTATCAGTTTTTATATTATCTTGCCGTCGTATTACCAAATTTTAATGAAAAACAGAGAGATTCAATTGGGAGCGGTATGCACCACGACCACTCAATATACTTATCAGGAGAAACTTCAGTATTAGTCATAATTTTAGATGTTTATTTATACAACCTCTGTAACATTAAGGTGGATTAACTAAGAACTGCAGCCACCTGCATGTCTTTCGAAATAGTCACATCCCGTAACTATGCACCGCTGAGCTCTGTGATACACTTGCTGGAAACTTTGTACAAACTTCTCCTTTGGGATGTCTTCAAAAGCCTCGTCGCGTTTCGTTGGATGTCAGGAACATCGTCAAATCTGTTTCCTTTCAAAGCGAGTTTGAATCGAGGCAATTGAAAGAAGTCTGGAGGACTGAGATGCGGCGAGTATGCTGGATGCTCAAGTTGAACCACTCCATTTTTGCCAGGTACTATTTGACGATGTTGGCTGTGTGTGGGCGAGCGTTGTCGTACCACTTTAACATCCACCATACACCCCGGATCTCAATCCTTCAGACGTCTTCCTATTTCCTCGACTCAAACTCGCTTTGAAAACAGAGAGATTTGACGATATTTCTGGCATCCAACGAAACGTGACGAGGCTTTTGAACACCATCCAAAAGGGAAACTTCGTCCAAAGTTTCCACGACATGCATCTCAGACCTCAGCGGTGCATAGTTAAGGGATGTGACTATATCGAAGGACAAAAAGGTAACTGTGGTTCTTAGTTCATCTACGTTAATGTTTCAGTACTATTCACCGAACTTTACTGATGACCATAGCAGTTTTGTCCAGTAGGCTTACAAACATTTTTTGACTAATGGGATTAGTGAAGTTAGCAAAACTATAAGCCTGCACCTTGATATACACAATTTTTCTACAAGGAAAGTAAAGTATACCTTATTAACACAACTGCTACCAGTTTTTATTTAGGTGCGATACATTACAGAACAATATAATCTGGAGATATTTCTCTTACGTGTTCTTCCGCAGCTACAAACCTTCTTTTTTTTTCTTTTTGGATTACCAATCTGTGTGTCTATGGTGTGGAAGTATATTGTTGTCAAAGACATAGTTTACCTATGAACTTTTATCTTTGATATTAATCGATTTATATCGTGTGTAAAATTTTTAACTATCTTTTGTTTTAAACCATCTATCACCCATAAAACTTTTGTTAAAGTTTTCCATCTCTTTTCCCCAAATGTTCTCTTACCAATCTAAAGATACGTTTCGACTACATTAGTAGCCATCTTCAGTGCATGAACAAGCCAGTAAGGACGACTTAATCACAATCAAAAATAGAAACAATTTGTACGACTCATATGAGAAAGATGAAAAAGTTCTTGTATGAGAAGCATAAATATCACTGCTGTTAGACATGAGAGTAAAGGTTTTTAAAATATAGATTTTAAGGCAGTTGTGCCTTGTAATCGGAATGGCAACCATCTTCTTTTCGTCTCTCACCTCAGTTATGCTTATGGTTGTGATACTAGAACTCTTTTCATCGTTTTCATACGATTTGTACAAAGTGTTCGACTTGATTTACATTTTCGATAGTGCTTTAAGTTGGCCTTACTGGCTTGTATATGCACTGAAGATGGCTACTAATACAGTCGAAATCAATTTGCAAATTTAAATATACAGCATAAATTACGACAAATACTGAAGTTTCTTTTGTTAGGTATCAAATTTTAGGCAGTGGGGAACGAGAAACTTTAAGCACACACTATTTTCTTAGAATAAACAGTGTATTATTCAATGCAATATCTCTTAGTTTCATTCCCACTGTCTCTGCTAAGTCTCGTAAAAATATATATATGAAAGTGACGTCGGTTTCGAGGCACGGTTTAGGTAAACTGCACGTATTTGGATGGTGTGTGGCTAGCGAGTGAAGATGAACGTAGTGACATTTCGGGCGTGAAATTTTAACATCCGCCATACTCGCAGAATCTCAATCCTCCAGGCTTCTTCCTGTTCCCTCGACTCAAACTCGATTTGAAAGGAGAGAGATTGGACGATATTCCTGACATTCAACGAAACGTGACGAGACCTTCGAACACCATTCAAAAAGGAAACTTCGTGCAAAGTTTCCAGGACATGCATCGCAGAACTCAGGGGAGCATAGTTATGGGATGTGACTATATATAAGGACAAAAAGGTAATTGTGGTACATAGTTAATCTACGTTAATGATACAGTGCTATTCATCCAACTATAGTGTCAGACGTATTATTTGGAGATCGATTTCGACTGCATTAGTAGCTATTGGCTTGAACAAGCCAATAAGACCGACTCAAGCACAATAAAAAAATAGAAACACTTTGTACAGCTCATATGAAAAAGATAAAAATCTTATTGTACCAGAATCATAACTGAGGTTAGACGCGAGAGTAAAGTTTTTTACCATTTAGATTTTAAGGCAGTTGTGCTTTGTAATCGGAATGGTAATTGTCTTTCTTCTCATCTCTAACATCAGTTATACTTACGATTCTGATACAATACGATTTTCATCTTTATGAGTTATACCAAGTTTTTGACTGGGTTTATATTTTCGATTGTGCTTACTGACTTGAACATGCACTGAAGATGGCTACTAATGATGTCGAAATCAATTTGCAAATTTAAATATACGGCTAACATTACGACGAATAATGAAGATCCTTTCGTTAGGTATCAAATTTTAGACAGTTGGGAATGAGAAACTTGTAGTACACAGTATTTCTTGAAATAAGCAGTGTATTATAACAAGAAAAGTACTTGGGCTCGAACAAAAACATATACACCAAAATCGTATGAGAGATAATGTAAAGGTCCCTTATTACACTAGTGATACTCCCAAATCTGCAAAACTCTGCAATCGTCCGTTAGAGGCCTCTCCGTGTGCCATGCCACATTGAACTTTGATCTGTCGGTTCGCCAGTAGGGACGGTGCAGTGTGCCTCCGAAGTTGCGTTTTGTGACCTTATTTGTGTGGTGAAGCCTCAGATGGGGTGGCGATTGGTAATCAATCCTGCTAATGTATTGCGATTGATTGAGATGAAGTTACGAAGAACCCTTCTTCGTGAAGGTGGTATTAGTGTAGAAGATGAATCACTCGCATGCTTTCTCGTATCTGTTATGGTACAGAAATATGAGCGTAAGTTAAATACTGTTGTAACAGTAACACATAATGATGATAATAGGGATGATAACTCATTGCAAGCAGTAGTGCTACGGTACGTGCGGGAAGAGACGATGGAAACAGTGGCAGTGAATACCAACAGTCTTCCGAGAAGAAGGTTAAAGTTGCAACTATCATCACGGCTTTTGATGACAATACGCTAGAGAACATGTACGATGATTATTACATAAGTTATAGTTAAGATATCGGCATTACGTATGGCGTCTACAGTTACATCTACAGTGCTATCTGGAGCATGATTGAAGAGTTTTGCATAAAAACGACACCCACCAGTAGAATGAGGTGTACGAAGTAAGCAAACGTTCATACAGATATGTCTGTTCGAGCCCATGTACTTTCCTTCCCATTGTCTCTACGAGGTCTGGTAAGAAAATATGAAAGTGACGTCGGTTTACGTAAAGTGCACGTATTTGGGTGGCGAGTGAAGATGAAGGCAGTGACATTTGGGCGCGTCGCGTGGCCGCCATGTCATTGACTGCGGCTTGAAAATAAACGTAGGGAAAGCGTGTGTTGTGCTGGGCGCCCAGATTATCTCGGCCGAGGTGTGGCCGCGCAGTGGACTGCCCCTAGTCGATCAGCCGCCAGCCATTCTTCGCGCGGCTATTTTGGCCGCAGAACACGGACAATGTAGCTGCTGGCCAGCGTCGATGCCGCCCCAGCCCGACCTCCTACTTCCAATCACTCACACACCACTTCATCCGCTGTACATAATCGCGCATTTCGCAGCCTTTGTGGTACTGAGAAGCTGCGACGCACGGCAGAAGAACTACAGCAGCACGTTCGTTTCTATGTAGAAAAACTCAACATTCGTCCAGGGCATTTCACCAAAACTTTGCATGAAAATATTTCGTTAACACTTTCGTACATCCAAAGAATGTTTAAAGTGTTTACTGTACTAACAAGGAGACGACATGCGTATCGAATTTTAGAGAATCTTTTGATAGTTATGGTACGTGAAGTTCAGAAGTGAAATAACAAAGCCATTCGACGCAACTCTCAAAAATTATCGAGAAAATCGACTTTGAAGTTTTGCAAAGTGTAAGTAAGAACCAGTAATAAAAATTGCAGCATCTGTTAGTGTAGCTCAGGTGGTAGTTCTGGCCTTTCAACTCTTGGGTCGGTGGTTTGAAGCCTGTCATGACAGACTTTTTCTTTATTTCCGTTGTTTTCGAATACTTACACAATTTTAATATCTAATAAATACTAACACTACAAATATACTAATAAATACTAACACTACAAATATACTAATAAATACTAAATTTAATTGATGAAAGAAGGAAATATAAAAATGCGGTAAATGAAACAGGTAACATTTAGTACAGACGAATAAGAAATGAGATGGACAGGAAATGCAAAATGGCTAAGCAGGTGTGGCTAGAAGCCAAATTCAAATCTGTAGAAGAATGTGTAACAAGGGGAAGAGTAGATACTGCCTACAGGAAAATAAAAGAGACATTTGGGGACAAGAAGAACAGCTCTACAAACACCAAGAACTCAGATGGAAAACCAGTTCTCAGCAAAGAAGGGAAAGCTCAAATGTGGAAAGAGTACATAGAGGAGCTTTACTAAGGAAATGAACTTAAAGACAATGTTGTAAGAATGGAAGAGGAAGTAAATGAAGATGAAATATGAGACACTATACTGACAGATCAATTTGACAGAGCCCTGAAAGACCTAGGTCGGAACAAGGTCCCGGGAGTGGATGACATTCCCTCAGAGCTACTTAAGTCTGTGGGAGAGTCAGCCATGACAAAACTGTTTCACCTGGTGTGTAAGATGTATGAGACAGGCGAAATACGTTAAGACTTTAAGAAAAAAAATGTAATTGTCTCCTTTCTAAAGAAATCAGGCGCAGACAGGTGTGAAAATTACAGAACCATCAGTTTGATAAGTCATGGTTGCAAAATTTTAACACGAATTATCTACAGGAGAATGGTAAAACTGGTAGAAGCTGACCTCGGGGAAGATCAGTTTGGATTCAGGAGGAACGTAGGAACACGGGAGGCAATATTCACTTTACGACCTTATCTTAGAAGACAGATTAAGGAAAGGCAAACCTACAGTTTTAGATTTTGTAGATTTGGAAAAAGCTTTTGACAATGTTGATTGGAATACACTTTCAAATTCTGAAGTCAGCAGGGGTAAAATACAGGGAAAGGAGAGTTATGTATAACTTGTACAAAAGTCAGACCGCAGTTATTAGACTCGAAGGGCATGAAAGGGAAGCATTAGTTGGGAAGGGAGTAAGACAGGGCCGGCCGCGGTGGCCGAGGAGACTGAGGCGCTTCAGTCACGGTCTACACGGTCACTACGGTCGGGGGTTCGAATCCCCCCTCGGGCATGGATATTTGTGCCGTCGTAGTTTGTAAGTAGTTCATAAGTAGTTTGTAAGTTTAGGGACTGATGACCCCGCAGTTAAGTCCCATAGACTAAACAAACATTTGAACATTTTTGAGTAAGACAGGGTTGTAGCCTTTCTCCGATGTTATTCAATTTGTACATCGAGCAGGCGGTGAAGGAAAGCAAGGAAAAATTTGGAATAGGGATTAAAGTTCAGGGTAAAGAAATAAAAACATTGCGTTTTGCTGATGACATTGTAATTCTGTCAGAGACAGCAAAACACCTAGAAGAGCAGCTGAATGGACAGTGTGTTGAAGAGAGCGTATAAAATGAACATTAACAAGAGCAAAACAAATATAATGGAATGCATTCTTAGAAAATCAGGCGATGCTGAAGGAATTAGATTAGGTAACGAAACAATGAAGGCGGTAGATGAGTTTTGTTACTTGGGTAGTGAAATAACATATGATGGTTGTAGCACAGAGTATATAAAATGCAGATTGGCAATGGAAAGAAAAGCATTTTTGAAAAAGAGAAATTTGCTAAAATCGAATATTAATTTAAGTGTCAGGAAGTCTTTTATGAAGGCATTTGTGTGGAGTGTTGCCTTGTACGGGAGTGAAACATGGACGATAAACAGCGCGGATATGAAGAGAATAGACGCTTTTGAAATGTGGTGCTACAGAAGAATGCTGAAGATTAGGTGGGTAGATCGTGTAACTAATGAAGAAATACTGGACAGAATTGGCGAGAAAAGGAATTTCTGGCGTACCTTGACTAAAAGAAGGGATCGCTTGGTAGGAAACATTATTAGACATCGAGGAATCGTAAATTTAGCATCGGAGGGAAGTGTGTGGGGTAAAAATCGCAGAGGGAGACCAAGAGACGCATATAGTAAGCAGATTCAAATGGATGTGGGTTGCCGTTCTTATGAGGAGATGAAAAGGCTTGCTCAGGATAGAGTAGGGTGGAGAGCTGCATCAAACCAGTCTCCGGACTAAAGACATATCAACAACAATGTTAATTTTTACGAAGGAGCACGCATTTTTGTTTATTCGTAATTTTCTGTATTTTATAGAAGGTTGTTAAGAATGATGGTTTCAATCACAATACTAAGTTACATTTTTACAGTATTGGCTTGACTATTACTTGACGACGGTAGTTTCTGATTGTTCGGTTTGTGCAGAGCTACGACACTTGTTTTTGGATAGTCATCTACATAGCTGCTAATGGCTTTCCAAGCAGCTAATCTACTCAACCATTGTTTTACGTGACGACAAGGTTTTCACCTCACCTACACATAAACAAAAACTGACCTAACACGTGGAATTAGAGATCCCAAAACGTTTTATATAAGTGAATTCGAAAACAAAAAAAATGTCACAATGCGTACGAACCACCGTCTCTATTGTTGTAAGGCCAGAACGCTACCACCTGAGCTACACCTACAGATGCTACAATCGTTTTTATTACTGCTACTTACTCGCACTTGGCATAACTTCAAAGTCTATTTTCTCAAGGATTTTTGAGAGTTGCGTCGGATTGCTTCGGCTGATAGTTATTTGAGTTTTGAACTTCACATACCATAAATAAAACTACATTCTACAGTCTGATACCCATGTCGTCTCCTTGTAAGACTGCTAAGTACTTTTTTATACAAAGCCGTAATTACGATGTGCAGTGTCCGATGTAATTAAAGCAATTCAGACTTACTTTCGTGTCTGAAGTAACGGACACATTTCTTTAATGCGTGTAATTTTTCTATAATGCAGATTTTTTCCACTTCAAATGAGTTTGAGCGTAGGTGAATTGTCTTAAATACTTAATAACAAATTTTCAGCTTGGTGGTGTGATATAAAATATTTATTTTAAAATATCGCATTTTAATTTCGTTCGGTGATTTAACATCATCAGTGCAGATTCGAGTCCTAAGGACTCAGGTACACCGCACATATTTCTACAGTCAAGACCCATAAAAAATAAATAAAGTCCTGTCAAATGTATGTTACAAGTTTCAGCTGGGCTAAAAAGACTACCTTCAATTTAGGTAACATCAGAGTGTGCAACATTTCGGATTCTGGACTGATAAATTCAGAAGCTGCGCAATAGAAGGTATTTAGGCGTAAAGTGGACAGTGATGTTTTGAAAAGAAATCACCAGATACTGTTGCGGTATTTATATATTGCAGTGGACAACATACAAAATGACTGAATCAAAAGGTGAATACAATTGGTTAGAAAATTAAATGAAGTTCAGTGCTGCTGTTTGTACCGATATTAGACAAGTAACGTGAAAGAGATGAGGGTGCTAACAGCTTTGTGGAAACCAGAAATAACTGGAGATATGTATCAGGTACAGGAACCACAGCCATAGTGTTTCTGCACCGGATAGCATCTTTTGTAGAAACGTGACCTGTGCTAGCAGCAGAATGACATTAAAAACTTGGCTACTTCATTGGAAACCTGTCCAAAATTTCTTGCAGAAAATTCTCATATACACTCAAGTGAAATTGTCTCAAAACATAGAACCACCTATTGAAAACCTTGTCATAATTTGTTATCGACCAACATATAAAACTTAAGTTATCCGTTTATTATTCCAAAAGTAATAACAGTAACTCATAATCCCATCAAAAACATAAAATGGACAAAAATTGAAGTCTCGCGACGAATTTCTTCCGACATAAACACAAGTGAGCTGTGATGGGAAAGCCGCGCGGTCTGGAGCGCCACACTGCGGAACGCGCGCCCCCCGTGTCCAAGGTTCGAATCCGCCCTCGGGCATGAATGTTTGGTTGTCTTTAGTATAAGCTAGTTCATAAGTAATTTGTACTTTTAGGGACTGATGACCCCGCAGTTATGTCCCATAACCTTTACAAACATTTGAACATTTTGTGATGGGAAATCAAGTCGGTTATTTTAATTAGTGTTCATGGAAAAGTTTAAACACGTTATCATAATTTGTTATCTACCAACATTTATAGCAAATTCAAATGTTTGTAGAGTTTATGGGACTTAACTGCGGGGTCATCAGTCTCTAAACTTACAAACTACTTATGAACCAGCTTATACTAAAGACGGCACACACATTCATGTCCGAGGGGTGATTCGAACCCCCGACGGGGAATGGTTTCGCGCATCGTAGCATAGCGCCTTAATGCATTCCGCCGCGGCCCAACATTTATAGCGACGATAACATTATACGACTTGATTTCTATAATAAATATAATAATTTGGCAATCGCACCATAATATAATGACATAAAAATGATTTATATACCGTTTTGTTTGTTTGTTTGTAATTCTATCGGACCAAACTGCGTGGTCATCAGTCCGTAGCTTACAAACTACTTAAACTAAACTAACCTAAGGACAAAACACACACCCATGTCCCAGGGAGGACTCGAACTTCCTCGGCGAGCTTACCGTTTTGTAACCGAAGTTACTCACATAAGAGTGAAGTACACTCATAATGCATGAGATGTTTTGAATATTGGCTTATGTTGCCATGTGATTGCCAAGTTATTATATTTATTACAGAAATAAAGATGTATAATATTGTTATCGTCGCTATGAAGGTTGGTAGATAACAAATTATAACAATGTGTTGAAATTGTTCCATTTACACTAACTAAATAAACTAACCGACTTGATTTCACATCACATCTCACTTATTTTTATAGTTGTAGAAATTTAAAAAAAAATGTTCAAATGTTTGTATAGTCTATGGGACTTAACTGCGGGGTCATCAGTCCCTAAACTTACAAACTACTTATGAACTACTTACAAACTAGGACGGCACAAATATCCATGCCCGAGGGGGGATTCCAACCCCCGACCGTAGTGGCCGTGCAGACCGTGACTGGAGCGCCTTAGTCCCCTCGGCCACCGCGGCCGGCTTGTAGAAATTCGTCGCGAGACTTGCAGTTTGGTCCATTTTATGATTTTGAAGGGATGATGAATTATGGTAATTACTTTTGAAATAATAAACGGATTACTTAAGTTTTGCATGTTTCAACTTCATTTGCTAACAAGGAAACGAAGCTTCGTGTTCCGGCCCTAGATGAGCGAATCGTGTCCGACCGACCGCCATGTCATCCTGGCGTCAATGGCTGCCGTATTGTGGAGCATTTAGTCAAGAGACCGCTCACCCGGTCGTTGTCGCGTTCCTTGATTTGACCGCCAAAGTCACTGGATGGGTCGCTCACATTTGGATCAAACTGTGTGGAATGGAGCACGTAGATGAACCTTATAAATAACTCAGATATCACTCCGGAGTTGGCCATGGGACAGAAAAATAAATCGCGAAAGATTTGCAAATATAGATATGCACAATATAAGCTATTTGAAGTAAATGTAGTTTCAGTGTTATCGTAGCACGGTGGATAAGCGACTGGATTTATAATTTCGCTGCTCTGGTTCGATTACCGATAATCGCATTTTTCATTTTAAATTACCCTTCGAAATGGTACACTTTTTATTACAAAATTTAAATTCACTTAAACGTATCAGTTTGTATACGTAAAATTAATACATTCTGTTTAATTACAGTAACTGTAATTTAATTAATTACAGTACATTATATAAATAGTTAACTTTCATAATTGGATGGACTCATAAACGAAAATAATATTCCCAAAAATTTCATCAAGTAATTATCTGCCGATACTTCAGTACAAACCTTAATGCATTCAGATTTTTAACCCCGGAATGCTACTAGGGGTACGGCTTTACCCCAGTGCTTCTATTAAATATCTCTTTCTGGGCATTTTTTTTTTCTTAAGTGTGATTTAAATGTTAATGTATTACTTTGAAATAAAATTTATTTTTAAATCATTTATTTGGGGTACACCTGTGCCCCAGTGTAGCAGACTCGTCTACGAAAATAAGTGTAGCAATCCAGGGCTAAATAAGTCTTATCTCTGTTAATTTTTATACATATCGAATCACTGCGGTAAAAACAGGACCGGTGAATTGGTGGTGTACGTTTGAATGTGTTTTAATTGCATCTTCTTTTGACGTTAACTTTCGCTGAAGTTGTAGACAGCCAGGGAAAATGAAATGTTTTAGTAAATTTAAATTTCGTAGTTAGAAATTAAATATTAGAAGGGATAAATATGAAATAGAAGAAATGGGATTAAAGTAGCAGGAATTAAACCCGGTCCGTAAAAGTGGTAATGCAATGGTTCATCCGCTGCGCTACACCAAATACTGAAATACTTGGAACCAAAACTAGGTTATGTTTCGCTTATCTGTGTATGGAAATCTTTCGCGAGCGTTTTATCTTTTTTTATAACCCACTCAGGCGGTATATCTTAGGACTGAAAAAGGTTCATCTAAGTGATGCTTGTCACACGGTTTGAACCGAACAGATCAAACCCACGCCGAGACCTGCCCTAGTTAGATCCGGTATTACTCACAAGCTACATTCGCTACATGTCTCACCAATACTGAAACAGTATTAATTACAGTGGAAAATTAAGGTGTAATCAGTAATTAATACACCAATTTCAGCTGCCTACAGGGGTAATTATAAATGCTGGTCAGCTCAGAGGTGCCCTTTGGCCAATTACTCCCCCCCCCCTCCCACAAAAAGCGACCAACCCCCCCTCTCCCCCGACACCCGAGATATTAGGTCCTGGATTTCTAGTTTATTACCTAATAGAAATGGTTTTGCCATTTAATATTACAATTAAATATCTTTTATTTTACTTTTTGTAACTTGTTTTATAAAGCCCCCCAACCAGGCTGGCCAAAAGTACTCATTTTTCACCTTCCTCCTCCCCAGAAAATTTAATGACGTAGTTTGCGTCAGGACCCCCTCCCTGCATACACCTCTGCTTATAAATAATGGTGTAGTAAGAGGACGGGAAAAACTGGTACCAATGTAACATAATGATTATTATTATATTATTATTATCATCATCATCATTTACCTATTTCATTACGTATATTGAAGCATGTTTGCGAGTCTTGGTATATAAACCTGTTAAATATAAATGAAATCGACAATATACGCACTGGATAAAAGGTACAATTCTGCTGGTTGTTGAGCAACTTATGTGTTTCGTATTCCAAATAACACTGTCAGATGCAAGAAAAGCATCACGTCCAAATCAATATGTAAACAGTCCCAGAGAACTACATCTACATATATACTCTGCAAATCTCAGTTAAGTGCATGGCAGAGGCTTCATTGAACGGACAGAATTGAAGTTGTGAGGACGGACCGTGAGTCGTGTTGGGATAGCTCAGACTGACGGGAGCCGTGGCTCAGCGCGCCCGGTCAGAGGGCTGAACGTCCTCTGTAATAAAATAAGATGAGCCAAATGATCAGCGAACGACCAACTACCAACAATGAAAACGACAGCAAATCATAGATCTACCTGGTGAAAAAAAAAAGTGGTAGAGCGCTTGCCCGCGAAAGGCAAAGGTCCCAGGTTCGAGTCCCAGTTCCGGATCACAATTTTAATCTGCTAGGAAGTTTCACTTTTATGATATTTCTCTACTGTTGCATTCTCTAATAGCACGCGGAAAAAGTAACACTGAAATCTATCCGCTTCAGATCTGATTCCTCTTATTGTGTTATGATGATCATGTCTTCCTACCTAGGTGGGTGCTAACAACACATTTATCGCATTCAGAACAGAAAGTTGGTGAAAGACATATCCCGATAGTACAAAACAAGATATCCTTCTCTGAACTTCCTCTACATCCTCTGTCAATGAAACTTGGTTGGGGTCCTACAATACGCATCAGTACTCCAAACTAAGACGCATAAATGTAGTGTAGGCACTTACTTTAGTTCCACCTTCTAAGTGTTCTGCCAATGAAACGTAGCCTTTGGTTCGCCTTCTCTTCAATATTTTCTGTGTGTTCTTTCCAATTTAAGTTGTTCGTAATTGTTATTCCTAGGTAATTAGATGAATTGGCAGCTTGTAGATTTGACTGATATATGGTATAATTGAAATTTACCGGATTTCTTTTAGTGCTGATGTGGATGACTTCATACTTATTATTTGGGGTCAATTGTCATTTTTTTCACAAATGGAGACATCAAAATAGTTTTGCATGTTGCTTTAGATCTTCTGATGACTTTACTAAAATGAGAGTATCATCCGCGAACAGTCTAAGAGTGCTGCTGACATTGTCTCGTAAACCTTTTCAAAAGATAAACTGTAGGGGCACTATGACACTTCCCTGGAAACGTTAGACATGACTGCCATTTCAGTCGGTGATATTCCGTCAGTTACTACGTACTGTGTCCTTTGTAACAGGAAATCGCGAATCTAGTCGCACAATTGGGGCGATATTCCATAAACATGTAATTTGATTAGAAGGCGCTAGTGAGGTACAGTGTCAGAAGCGTTCCGGAAATCTAGAAATATGGAATTGATTTGAGATCCCTTGTCAATAGCACGTAACACTTTATGTGATTAATGTGACATCTGTGTTTCAGAAGGGCGGTACTTTCGTGCATGCCCCCGTCATCTGAATGTATACATAACGGCTTCAAAATCGGGCAAATTGAACAGGCGTATTCTTGAACAGTAATGAGAAAACTGTCTTCTGCAATATTGGAACAAAATAAAGTCTGGTTCTGAATTCATTATCATTCCATCAAAAGGATCTGTTCGTGATTCCAGTTAAACACATAAAGGTAACTATCATTCCACACAGTCGCAACGCTACCATTAACCTTCATGCACTTATCCATAATCAGTTAAGCGCACCCATATTCAACAATATGACCCATCATGACTGGAAGATATCTACATTTTCAGTCGCATGTGATGCTTTTGATGCTCCTGGCAGTCTTATTTGGAGAACGGAAGTTTCAAGTTGCTCAAGACGCAACAGCAGAACTGCATGATATATCCCCTGTGTTTCCTATTACAATCATTATTACACCTGTAATACTGACCAACATGTATAATGACCGCTGTGGCTGCTGAAATTGGTGCAGTAATCATTGATTACACCTTAAGATTCCACTGTAATTAATATAAGTTCAGAATCGGCGAGAAATTTTGGAAATGTACAGTGCGAGGCCAAAAGGTTGCCTGGCCAGATAATTTAGAGCCCAAGATCAGATCATTGTGCAAGACCGAGTTCAGAAGTGCCAGTGTTCCCAACTCTAGTGATTATTTCCATTTAAAAAGTCGTTTTTGAACTACAGTAGAGCTTTCCGGTAATTATGATACATACAAGAGATCGGTAGCGCCTTGGTAGTGTGTCAGCTTGTTGTTGTGGTCTTCAGTCCGCAGACTGGTTTGATGCAGCTCTCCACGCTACCCTGTCCTGTGCAAGTCTCTTCATCTGAGAATACGTTCGGCAACCTACATCCTTTTGAATCTGCTTACTATATTCGTCCCTCGGTCTTCTTCTACGTTTTTTACCCACACGCTTCCTTCTAATGCTAAGTTGACAATTCCTTGATGTCTCAGAATGTGTCCAACCAATCTATCCCTTCTCTTGGTCAGGATACACCAGAAACTCCTTTTCTCCCCGATTCGGTTAAGCACGTCCTCATTAGTTACGTGATCTACCCATCTAATTTTCATCATTCGTCTGTAGTACCACATTTCAAAAGCTTCTATAATCTTTTTATCTGAACTCCTTATCGTCCACGTTTCACTCTTACTATAATTATATTTGTATTAAGTGTCGGATCGAATTTAAATGCATCATATTTTAAATAAATTGATATCCCATTGAAAAAGTTTCGTGATTTATTTCAGGGTAACGGTCGAAGAGCCATACTGTAGTAAAAGGAGGAATATTAAACTGAAAACAACAGCTAATGGAAGGCAAATCCACTTGCTTGTGTAAACCGCTAGTAAATACTTAGGAAAATATACTGATCACTGATACGTTTCTCTTACCTCAAAATTATACATTAATTATATATTACGGTGGTCGAAGTAATTATAAATAAATACATCAATTTTCAATAATTTTACTATGACAGTTGGTTTGTTTGATTCAGGATTAGACTAATACAAAATGAAGTATTTTTATATGTGGAATCTAAAAAAGCCTACAGCTGCACAATTTGGGTCCAATCGAGGTGTGGAATATTACTTGTACGAGAGATATATGTAGGAGGATGCAATATTTTGGCTGCCTCTCGATGGAACGTACGGTCTCTGAACTTTGACAGCAGCTCGTACCGCGATACAGAACGTGTCTGTTCCAGCATCCAGTTTCCTAATCATCTCCATAACGCTTTCGCGCTTACTAAATGAGCCCGTAACGAAGCGTGGCTGGTCTCCGTTGCATCTTTTCAATATCGTCCTTTAATTCTAGCTGATACGAATCCCTCACTGATGAACACTACTCAATCGCTGGCCGAGTGAGAGTTTCGAAAACTACCTCCTTTATTGAGGGACTAAACGTCCTGAGAATTCTTCCAATGAATCTCAGTATGTCATCTCCCTCACCCGCGATTGATTTTATATGGTCGTTCCATTCTAAATAGCCCTTATATCTACTCCTATACATTTTATGGAAGTGTCTGCTTCCAGTGTTTGTCTTGCTACTGCGTTGTTATATAGTGAAGGATCTTTCTTTCCGTGTAAACGCAACACTATACACTTGTTTATGTTGAGGCTCAATTGCCATTACCTGCACCATGTGTCAATACGACGCAGATCCTCCTGCATTTCAATACTTTTTTCCAGTATTGCAACTTCTCGACAAACTGCAGCATCATTCATAAAAATCCTGAATAAACTTCCGATGTTATCTTCACTGTAAATAATGTTTTACTGGATTTGCCTGATGCAACACCAACCAGTTAAAAATGTGGCGTGAATGAGTATGCTGTGAAGCTGCTTAAACAGCTATGGGAAGATTTAGGACCATAGGATCATAGCGTAGTCTCTTTAAATAATAGAATTTCGTAGAAGTATGCATTTATAATTACTGCTTTTCATCTGAAGACCACGATTCTTTCATATTTGTTAGGAAATGTTCTCTTGTACTGGTTCAGCCCCCTTAAAAACCTCAAACCAACAACAATGTTCAGTTTTATTCCCATTAGCAGATGAGGTCTTCCCGCTTCCGTCTGTTCCTAAGATAGTGCTAGCCTGTTGCTGGACAGGAAGCATGCAGATCGATTAAATGTCGTGTTCGCTGCTAGTGAACACGGAAGAACTTTCTTCGGTGGAGGTACTTTATCGGTATAATTTACGGTCTCTAGAAGTTACCGTCCGCACGGAAGGCGTGTAGCCGGATATGAGGAAAGAGCGTCTACTGCATTCCGGTTGGAAGCAGCGACACGTACAAGCGAAGCCACAGGTGCCCCACAGGATTTATAAACCTGTGACTCAGCACAAGTTTATGTTTATGTATAGTTTAACATCTGTGAACAAGTGAGGTCGCGTTAATCGAAGGTACTATTTTTGTAACCATACAAATGGATTCGGTGCGTAGGAAAACAGACCCGATATATTATAGGGAAGAGAGAGAGACAGAAAAAAAAGAGAGAGAGAGAGAGAGAGAGAGAGAGAGAGAGAGAGAGAGAGAGAGAGAGAGAGATAACCCTCACTACCGCTTACACTATCAATGAACGTTTGAGTTCCATCTAAAGTTCTGTATGTAACTTTGGATAAAATTGAAATGTAACTGTATTACAATATTTTTCGTACTTTAATATATTCCATTGATGACAGCGCAGTGCTGAAAAATTCTTAAAAAAAAAAAAAAAACTACTGATCAGTTATTCTCAGCAACTGTTGTTGTGGTCTTCAGCCCGGAGACTGGATTGACGCAGCTCTCCACTCTAATCTATCCTGAATAAACCTTTTCATCTCCTCACAAGAACGGCAACCCACATCTACTGAACCTTGTTCACACCCCCCCCCCCCCAATGTAAAAACAATATAAAGTAAAACTACACTGTAATTAAGTATGCCATATTCAAATGTAACATAGTATGTAAACCGTAACGTCTGACGCACAGCAAATGTAACAAGTGTTCATTTTGACAGTTCAAACTCAGGTCACGACCCCATAAACATTGTAAAATAATATCACGTATTTCAAGTTGCATAAGCAAGTTTATTGAACACTATTTGTAACGTGAGAAGAAAGTAGAATCTACTGAATGAATACCGTAACATAAGACCCTACGAATATGTACATCTTCGAGATTCAAAGAACAAGCGTTTCTTGTCAACGCTAGTCATTTGTTTCCTGTTGATGGCCTAATAAGCCGAAAACTAGTTCGTGGAGACTAAAAAATCAGTAGAACAAAAACAGTTTGTTTTAACTTGAAATATTTACAACTTCTGTATTCCGGCTAACTGTATAGCGGAAAAGTTCTTATACTTTCACGACCTGCAATACCCGATTTGTTATGTCTTCTGGAATATCATGAATCCAACGTTTCTGTGTCGTCAGAAAGCGGTATTGGAGAAAATTTTGTTTACTTTTGGTCCAAGAACAATATTAGTTGCTTTTCACAAACATGGTTCCACAGGAGTTTCTCCGTCGATAGGACTTTTCTTAGGCTTTGCGATGAGGAACGATAATTAGGATCGCTTTTTCAGGAGACTGAACAATGGCTCCAGTACTACCCAACTTCTTACGTTTCAAGCTCGCACATTTTACAGCAAAAGCCTCCTTCGACTTTCCTTTTAAGGCACCGTTCGAGACGACGAGGTCTCATGGCATCATTGTTCACACCCAAACCTGTAGATACCAGATAGTCTCATCGGTAACAAACGTTGCATATCAAGAGAGTATCAACCAAAACTCCGATATAATTCGTGCTATGTGCTGCCGTCCAGGGAAACGTGCCTACACTATAATAATAAGTAACATCTGAGCTGCAGAATAGAGGAAAATCATACCAATTACAGCATATCGCCGCGGCGAATAGCCATGTGCTGCGGTGCGCGCGGCCTTTCGTCGTCCGAGATTCGAGTCCTCCCTCGGGCATGGGTGTATGTATTGTCCTTGGGTTACTTTAGTTTAAGTAGTTTTTGTAAGCTAGGGGCTAATAACCAAGCAATTAAGTCCCATAGATTTAGAAACATTTGAACACTTTTAGAGCATATCGCGACAACAACCTGTGGGCAAGTTGATACAGCGTTGGTTTGTTATACTGAGGATCCTGGCTTTAATCCGTGTGTTATCGGCAGTTTGCGTTTGTTTCGTTTATGTGAAAGTAGCAAATGTGTAGAGTATATTCGTAGTTTCAAAACATTAACAGAAACAATCGGAGCAGAGGAATAAAGAAACAACTGCAACACGTGTGAAAGTATTATTATTATTATTATTATTATTATTATTATTATTATTGTTGTTTGTTGTTATTATTAACTGTGAAATGTTTGTAAATCTATTGGACCAAACTGCGTTGTCATCAGTCCGTAGCTTACAAACTACTTAAACATAGGTAAACTAACCTAAGGACAACACACACACCCATGCCCCAGGGAGGACTCGAACCTCCACGGCGAGCAACCGCGATTATTAACTTTAACATTAATAATAATGATAATAATAAATGGCTGTTAGGGTAGCAGCACGTTTACATAACAGGAACATATTTTCCATATAACACTGGGTGTAATACAGAAATAAAATCAGCATCACCTGTTTGAACCCAGGACCCTTGAAATGACAAACGTACGCTCGACTCCCCACTGAAGCTCAACGCGACGATCTCTTACAGATATGCTTTTCCTGTAGGTACTGCGCAGGACAGGTGTTACTTATTACTTCCCGTTTACGCACGTTCTCCTAGACGGCAGCACATATAAATATGTAAAATAATGAGCGTAACATTCGCAAATAGGCGGCGAACAGCCCGTCCTACAAACATGTGTTCACCACAGTTAGTAGGCTTTTTCGAGCCCATGTTTTTGGACCAATTTTTCTTTTACTACCACTTCACAGTGTTCAGCACTTCGTCCTTGAATACCCTGGAGGCATAGTGTCTGTCATGGAAGAAAAAAAACACCATAAAGCTAACTCATTTGCTTATGTTGAGAGACAACTGTAATTCTATATACGGAACTCTGATAATCTTCAAACTTCCCTACATTGTTTACCACGTGATCTACCATCACATCATCCACGTGCATCCTGAAAAAAAAAACTGCAAATAGTGTCTCGCAGATTATTTTTGTATTTCGTAGGCAGTAACGATTTCATCGCATATCCTTGAGATACGCCGTTTTTAATTTTATTTCTGATGTTATTTAGTATGTTACGATACGTATTGGTCGACAGCTGGAAGGTAACAGCAGTTGATTTAAATAATTCTTTCCATATTTGTTGAGTAAGAGGAGTGGTGTAACAGTTGGCTCAGGAACTGCCTGTCTTGCCGCCGAGAAAGAGTAGGAATTATTCACGGTAATTGACGTAGCCAAGGTCGATGGCATGTGCGTCTTTAAAGAGGGTACTTCCGATGCAGCAACAGAAATAGCTGGTACGGAAGGAGAGCGACGAGCACGTGGGCGCGCGCCAGCCACAACACTCCGACATCTGTGCTCACTGCTCCCTGTGTTACAACCAGCACAGCACACGTATTTCCTGCTGCACGCCTTCAGTGTGTATAACGAAAGACACAATGGAATAGCCGAAAGTAGTTCTAATCTATATCTATAAATGTGAATATCAGTTCGGTGTACACTTATCACGTCTGAACCACAAGACATAAAGAGCTAAACATTTTTACAGTTACTAATGTCTACCCGAGGAAGGCCTTAGGCACGGTTTTATGGCGATCGGATAACTATTTATCTATATATATTAATGTGAATGTCTGTTCGGTGTACGCTTATTACGTCAGAAAGACAAGACGCAGAGAATTACATATTTGTACAGTTACTCATAATCCTACGGTTTTATAGCCATCTGATGGATATTTAGTAAAACTTTTATCCATTATGGATCAGGAACACTACGACTGGGTGAAATAAGGTATCTTGAATAACAGCAACCTGTAAAATGTTTTTATTGCATTTCTCCCATTACCGGTTTCGATATGCCTAGCATATCATCATAAGATGGTGAACGGTTTTATTATATTGCAGGTGGTGTGTGGAGGAATTTGTGCATCTGTTATGATTACAAAAACAAAACAAGTGAACTATGTGGTGAGCATAACTGACATAATAATGTTGGCTTAGGCCTAAATGTTGCTACTTACAATAACAAAAACAAAACAAGTTAACTATGTGGCGAGCATAACTGATGTAATAATATTAACTTAGGCCTAAGCCAACATTATTATGTCAGTTATGCTCGCCACATAGTTCACTTGTTTTGTTTTTGTAATCATAACAGATGCACAAATTCCTCCACACACAACCTGCAATATAAAGAAACCGTTCACCATCTGATGATGATATGCTAGACATATCGAAACCGGTAATGGGAGAAATGCAATAAAAACATTTTACATGAAAGGCGACTGGTTGCTGTTATTCAGGATATTTAGTAATTTGAAGAATATAACGCGAAATGCGGAACAATAATAATTCTTTGAAAATGGTTTTATTGGTTGCATTGTTGATTGAGGGTTGGTAATGATAAAAGGGTGGAGTATATTGAGATGGAAAGTTATCGGTGTATATAAAATTCTACGTGTGTGTGTTAATATTTCGCTCGGCAGCGAAAACTACAAAACGCAAACGAATGGTCTGTGTGTAATTGTCGTCCGAAGTCTCCCGTTGTACACCATAGCAGTTCCATGACGATAGCTATAAGGGGGTGGAAGATATGGTGGTTGAAAGTCGTCAAATTATAAAAAAAAATTGGACTGAAGGCCAGCGATGACGTTTGCGACTCTATAGCAAAGAGGTTACGTACACGAAACGTGATGGCGCAGACCATATCTTTGGTCTATGCGTGCTACAATGTCTTCGGCTCTTTCTCTGTAAGGGTAAGCATACGAATAAAAAAATATAAGAATACATAAATAAAGCAGTAAAAAAGAAATTTATTTTAATACATCTCTTTAAAAAAAATCAATTTGACGTTTCGCGCATTACATCAAGTGATCGATCTGTGATATTATTACAATTATTATTGTTGAATTTCGTGATTGGCTTCTTCAAATCAAATGTTCAAATGTTTGTAAGGCTTATGGGACTTAACTACGGGGTCATCGGTCCATAAACTTACAAACTACTTATGAACTACTTACGAACTAGGACGGCACAAATATCCATGCCCGAGGAGGGATTCGAACCCCCGACCGTAGTGGCCGTGCAGACTGTGACTGAAGCGCCTCAGTCCCCTCGGCCACCACGGCCGGCTTGGCTTCTTCGAAACGAGTGCATTTTTACGTGTGATTTGATCTACACTACTTACTTTCCTGATAATGTTGATTAAAATGTTTGTTTCTAAAGACGGTATTGTATTTCATTTCATCCTTCAAAACCAGTCTCATAGCAGACTACTGAAAGATAGCTTATCTATCATAATGAACCAATACGCGAGCGGAGCCGCGGGTTTAAGCTAGTTTCTAATAAACCGGGGATGGGGGATAATTCGGGCGTCTTTACACTCTTCTAGAGGTTGTAGAGGGGTCTTCGAGGGTTACGTTTAACATGGGAAACCATGTTCGAAAATGTCGCCAACGACGCTATAAACCCTTATTCGCCGGCCGCGGGCCGAGGGGACTGAGGCGCTCCAGTCACGTTCTGCACGGCCACTACGGTCGGGGGTTCGAATCCCCCTTCGGGCATGGATATTTGTGCCGTCCTTAGGATTAGCTAGTTCATAAGTAGTTTGTAAGTTTAGGGACTGATGACCCCGTAGTTAAGTCCCATAGACTTTACAAACATTTCAACATTTCATTTCAAACCCTTATTCGAAAAATAGAAAAATAAGATTTTCAACAGCTGCATGTAGCAACGAGTACCGAAAACAGCGTTTGTTGGATGGACAGTAATCAAAATAGGTGTGATGGATGCTGTTATCTCAAATGTTCAAATGTTTGTATAGCTTATGGGACTTAACTACGGGGTCATCAGTCCCTAAACTTACAAACTACTTATGAACTAGCTAATCCTAAGGACGGCACAAATATCCATGCCCGAGGGGGGTTTCGAACGCCCAACCGTAGTGGCCATGCAGACCGTGACTGGAGTGCCTCAGTCCCCTCGGCCACCGCGGCCGGCCCCTTATTCGACTTTCATATCTCTTCTACTGAATGTTTTTCATAGTTTGGAAAGAGGTAATACGGATCAAAACAACCAACTAATGACTAAAATTCTTACCTTAAGGGCTATCAGCAGTTCCTATTCTTCGATAATGTGCAAAGTCTCTTCCGCTGGTCGAATGCTCATAGCGCTAAAGGTGTGCATTTTGGAGCCAATATGTACAAAACTTGTTTTGGTTGCAATGGTCCATACTAATCGTTTCCGAAATATGGGAAACAAAATCAAATGTTCAAACGGTTGTAAATCTAACGGACTTAACTACTGCGGTTATCAGTCCTTAGGCTTACGAACTACTTGGACTAAGTTAAACTGACCTAAAGACAAAACACACACACACACACACACACACACACACACACACTCACTCACTTACGCCCGAGGGAGGATTCCAACCTCCTACTGAATGTTCAAATGTTTGTACAGTTTATGGGACTTAACTACGGGGTCATCAGTCCCTAAACTTACAAACTACTTATGAACTAGCTACTACTAAGGACGGCACAAATATCCCTGCCCGAGGGGGGATTCGAACCCCCGACCGTAGTGGCCGTGCAGACCGTGACTGAAGCGCCTCAGTACCCTCGGCCACCGCGGCCGGCCATGGCGTCACTGGATGACATTTCCGAACGTGGGGTCCTACGAAAAACTTGAAATGTGAAATACACTGTACGTTATAACCGCTGTTCGTAGTTCCATGAGGCATTCTTTGAATTAGCTTGTCAGCTTGTTAGTGATTAATATGATTACTTCTAAGTAATTATGTACAGATCTTATAATTCTTAGATTAATAAATTAGTTTACCGGATGTGGTTTCCAATGCAATTACAACTACCCAGATGAACGTTTTCATTTAAACTCTTTTAATCTGTAAATGACACGATAATTTCATACTCAATGTTTCTGACAATTCCTGTACAGAAGAACATTTCAAAGTTCGTATACATACATAGTGATTTGTACGTATGACGACACACTTACACAATGCAGAAAGCCTTATCTAGAAAGAACAACGTATCATGGTTATGAGCTGACCAAGACGATGGACTATTCCTAAAACACAGAATAGAGTGTCTTTAAGCTGAGCGCGACTGTGAGTAAAGAAACCGCACACCACGAATGAGTTATGCAGATGGGTCACATATTTTTATTTCTTGAGGTATCACGGGAAAATATAAAACTGTTAACTGTGGTGGCCGACGGATGTGTGAAGTCGCAGCCGGCCGGGGTGGCCGAGGGGACTGAGGCGCTTCAGTCGCGGTCTGCACGGCCACTACGGTCGGGGGTTCGAATCCCCCCTCGGGCATGGATATTTGTGCCGTCCTTAGTTGTAGCTAGTTCATAAGTAGTTTGTAAGTTTAGGGCCTGATGACCCCGTAGTTAAGTCCCATAGACTTTACAAACATTTGAACATTTGAAGTCGCAGAGCGATTTCACAGCGCAACTAAAAGAATAGTAATCAGGGGACCACGCCGGTACCAGGGCATGAAGTCTTCGCGAGTTTACTCCGGTCTTCTTAGTTGGACAATAAGTATGCGTTGCCGACTGGCGCTTGAACAAGATAACACGTTACGTCCGCCATATCTTGTCTACCGTTTCGTAGCTCTTCATGGCAAGCCATACTGTGATTAAATTTAAACAACACCATTCCCGCTGACAAGTCGAGAGTTTTTTCTGCTGTCTTTGTATTTTTAAACCTTATCTTTGCTAGCTAGTTCGGCGGAACTCTAACCAGTTCGTTGTGTTTTCAGTATCATGCTTAGCGCCCTCCAAGTGATTCGGGATTTTGACGGTCTAGGGCGCTACTTGGATACGTTTTTCAATGATGCCCATCAGGAAGATATCCAATAATTATGTCAGTCACTGCCAAAACGAGTAAGTGGTTGCGTAGGTGCCAGAGAGTGGATCAAAGCGTTATTGACATGGTTCATTTGTGAAGCATTTTACTTCAATAAATCATCATTAAAGAAAAATTTGTGATCATTTTGTCTGTATCCTAAATGACATGACACCTACCAATTTCCATTCAATTCGGATAATTCTTACATGGTGCGACTTTCTCTTTTTTAGGTAAGTTCGAAGATGTGTTGCCCAAAGGACACCGCCTCCGAACGACGCACTCGAAGTACTGAGTTATATTTACTAAACGCGTGGAAGCGGCAGTTAATTCAAGTAGTGAGTACTGGAAGTTGTTCATTGTGGGATGAAAGTGTAACGTCAAGTTCAGTGTACGAAATTTGAAGTACTGGTTGTGGTGACAGGCTGAACCTTAGCGTAACCAGAGGTCGAGGTTAGTTTGGGGAGACAACAGCCAACTCATATGAAAGCAGGAAACCCTGCTTTCATGAGACGTTTTATAATAAAAATCAAATATTTGAAACTATAACGTCGCTATTAGATATACAAATCACCTGTTCCGTCATCATCTTCGACTACGTATGATACTGGCTTGTTTCGACGCCGCGCCACCGATATGCAAAACATATTCCAAATTACCCCTTTTACTTCTTCGAGAGGTTATTTTTTCTGCAACACCAGTTAAAAATCAAATGTCTGTACATATATGGGACTTAACTTCTTTGGTTATTAGTCCCTAATAAGTAATTAGACCCTAACAAACTACTTAAACTAAGTTAAAATAACCTACGGACAACACACACGCCCATGTTCGAGGGCGGACTCTAACCTCCGACGGCGAGCGACCGCGCGCACCGCAGCAAGGCGCCTTAGAACGCTCGGTCACTCCACCGCGGCCAATACTAGCTATCTTCATATATTTTCCAAATGAAGCTGTCCTCCTTTCCTAATGATCTAGTGGCCGACACAACTGTAAGGGCAAATGAATCTCCTCTTCTCATCTTCGCTTAGAAGAGTTGATAAGAGCGATTGTCAAGTTCGGGGTACACACACACAGATAATTACATTACTGCTTACGTTGTGTTTGTATCATCGGAGTTATATTATGTGAAACCTCTCGCAGTTTCCTGAGATGCTCCAGAGTTCTGAGGGAAACAAGGGCACTCAAAAATTAATAACCGGTATCCCCACTAACCATCTAACGTATCCGAAATCAATGGCACTTAGAAACTGTATAATTATGTATGAACATGACATGCTTAAATACGAATGGTATTCCAAACGGAAAAGAAGCAAGCCGACAGTTTCCCAGGTGCTATGTAGACACGCGATCATTCCAACTCAAACTAACGTGCATCTACTTTGCTGGGAAAAAAAAAGATAACGGAATATTTTAACGTTTCATGGACGTCTAAGTCCTAGTAGGTTACAAATGTTCAAATGTTTGTATAGTCTATGGGACTTAACTACGGGGGTCATCAGTCCCTAAACTTACAAACTACTTATGATCTACTTACGAACTAGGACGGCACAAATATCCATGCCCGAGGGGGGATTCGAACCCCCGACCGTAGTGGCCGTGCTGACCGTGACTGGAGCGCCTCAGCCACCTCGGCCGGCAGTAGGTTACAAGAGTACATTGCACGGAAAGACACACACATTGTGCATCTACTTCATTTCTTCACCATCCCTGTTATGATCTTAATAGAATCCTGTAAAATACGGAAAATCTAAATCAAGAAGCAGTGTTTCCTAAAGGCACATACGCATAAAAGATAACATTTGAATAAAAATAGTCAATGATCTCAATTTTTCATAATTTTTAATAATAATAATAAACTGCAGTTAGCGACTTCTTATTCAATTATGAGGTGTTATCGAGTCCGCTGATACATATAATTCAGAAATGTTGTGGAAGATTAATGAAGGAGAGCAGTTTTGTGAATTAATATTTGAGAGTCTTTCCCAGATAATTTTGTAATACCTATTAATTTACATCATTAACCAAGAAACAGGCTACGAAGAAGATGAATAGCAACCACTTGCAAATATGTCTTTATTGTGGCAGATCTAGATTTCGGTCACCGACCATTTTAAATACTTAAAATGTAGAAAGTTGCGAAGGAAATCAAGAAGAAATTTGGAGAAGCGATTTAAGTTCAGAGCGAAGAAAGTAAAACTTTGAGGTTTGCCGGTCCAACTGTGATTATGTCCTGAACGGAGCGTATAAGGTAAACATTAGCAAGAGTAAAACAAGAGTATTAAAATGTAGTTTGAGTAAATCAGGCGATGCTGAAGGAATTGGATTAGGTAACGAAAGAATAAAGGTGGTAGGTGAATTTTGTTACTTGCGCAATAGAATAACATACGATGGTCTCAGTAGAAATGATATACAATGCAGAATGGCAAAGGGAAGAGCAGAGTTTCTGGAAAGGAGATATCTGTTAACTTCGAATATTAATTTAAGTGGGAGGAAGTCTTCTGAAGGAATTTGTGTGGACTGTTGCCTTGTACGGTAGTGAAACATGGACGCTAAACAGTTCAGACAAGTATAGATGCTATAGAAAAATGCTGAAGATTATGTGGTAGATCACGTAATTAATGTGGAGGTACTGAAAATAATTGGGGAGAACAGGAATTTCTGGCATACCTTGCCTAAATGAAGGGATCGATTGGTAGGACACGTTCCTAGACATCAAGGAATAGCGAATGTAGCTTTGAGGGGAAATGTTTGGGCTAAAAGTCTTATAGATAGATCAAGAGACGAATATAGTAAGCAGATTCAGATGTATGTGGAGTGCCGTTCTTATGACGAGATGAAGAGGCTTCCTCAGGATAGAGGAGGGTGGAGAACTGCATCAAACCAGTCTCCGGATTTAAGACAACAACAAAAAGTAGATTAAAACATACAAAAGAAAATTAATATTTGAAGATTAAGTTTACGAAGATCGAAAGAATGTGTACATTTCAATCTACGTTTTAAGCATTCATAATGGTCAACAGTGACCGAAATCTAGATCTGTCACAATAAAGAAATATTTACGACTGTTTGCTGTTCATCAGTTACTGAGAACTTGATAAAAAGAAGCAGGCTACTCTGTCCATCCCTGCTCACTATTCCACATTGTTGGACCACTGTGTTATATCCAAGAAAATCTCCCGAAGCCCACCTAGATGAAAAACTATTCCACACGTGCTATCATTTCTTCGTTTTTAGTGTACTTATTGCAGCTTTATGTGAAGGTTTTGTTTGGACCGGCAGTATTAGGTGAATCCAGTGTCAGTCGTAAGAACGGTGAGCACAGAGACATGTTGGCAGGAGTGGAGACGGCCGCTGGCACTACAAAGTGTCTGACCGCTCCCTGGCGCAGGCACAAGTTTACGCGACCACCAGCACGTGCGAAAGCACCCGCTGAATCACCATCACAAGTATCATTGCCATATGTCCTGTAGTATATAGGGCGAGGCATTTACAACTGTTTTCCGGAATCTTTGGAATAATACAAATTATATTTAAAAAAAATAGCACTGGCGTGTTTTACGGTCCAATTTAGATTTGCAGTTTTATAAGTTTTTGCAAACATTTTGGACCAAGATAATAATCTAAATAATAAATAAATTATTAAGAGTGTCTGTAACCCTTTTAGGGAAAAAATTTAGGTAGTGGCGGGTTCCGAACCTCCGTCCTTTAACGTCAGAGTCCAGCGCATTGCCCACTATGCTACGGCTATCAATGGAAAGATAAGTCCTTTAATTTCATACTATTGATGGCCGTTGTTAACTGATGCTAATATGGCATTTGTAGACACTAGATTATCATTTATCGTACGAAGAACGATGTGTTTTTGTTAATTCTTCAGTGCGCCATTGCTTTGAAATGACAACGTGTAAGTTACAATAAGAAAATCATCAAATACGCAACGCAAGATGGCGTATGCCAGAACGAGGTCTGGGCGAGGAATGTCACGTGACATCTCCGAACGGCTGGTTTTCGTTAATTCAATGGAGGGTGTCAGATCTCCGTTATTTTAGCAAATATGTCTCAAACGATAGGAGATATGAAAAAAAAAAACATAAGGGAGCTAAGTTGTAGAGAATTTTCTCCTCTACCAATTAGGTTATTCAATTTTGTGTCAGATGAACGGTTCGTTTGCAATTACAATTATATTACAAACGGTTTTTTTTGTATTAATACCGTATTTTTTGTCCGAAAAAGTTGAAAAAGGGAGGTTCTGGTCTTTGGTGGCCTACAATCATGTCTGGAAAATTTGGTGCTGGTCGGTTGAACGGTTCGTCTTAAAAACAGGGAACACATTACGGACAGACAGATAGACAGACAGACAGACATCCCATAATCGCCGTTATTTTTGCAAATATCTTTTAAGCGCTACGAGATATGAAAAAAACATAAGAGAGCAAAGTTGTAGAGAAGTTTCTCCTCTACAAATTCGCTTATATAATTTTCGTGTCAGATGAATAGTTAAGCCGTTATTTTCATTTACATCTCGAGCTGTCAAAAGACGATCGCAAAGGCCCACTTTTAGTATTACTACCGTAACCTAAAGTGGGCCAAAAGTTGTAATAAAAGCTGTTTACGTATAAGAGGTACATCCATTAACATAAATCTCGATCCCGTGCACCACTCCCTGGGAACTCCTATGTTTTATTGCACATTTCCATTCTTTAGGGAAATTTATGTAACTTTTGTACGAAACAATGTTTCGTTTCATAATGGATGGCGTTGTAATCAGTAAAAGTGAAAATTATTAAAAATTTTTGAAAAACGGTAATATTGATTCTTCAGAGAAAACTGTCTGTCAGATGAAATTACCATTGACTACCAGTTGTTCTTGCATCCACTTGCAAAAATTCAAGCGATTTTGAAAATATTGATGCAGCGAAAAATGAAATGGATGCCATATGTGTTCATGAAGTATGCGTAGAACACTTCTTTGATAAATTCATTAACCTCGCGCAGTTTGCCAAAGTAATGTGAGGATTTGCAACAACTGCAGTTAAAACATTCACTGTGTTTTATTTCGTTTGTCACACGCCGGGGTTGGACTATTTCTATAGGTTTAACACTTACAGTAAGCAGTTAGACAACACTGCGAAAAGTCGTTGCAGGAGGGAACATAGCATATCCTTGACGAGCTTTTTAACATTTCTATAATCCTGGAAATACGAGGAAATGTTATCTACTCTCTCTGTAACCGTTACCATCGTGGAAAAAATGTGTGGATATGTGTATAGTCCGAATCATTTAAGTGCAACTGCCAGTCTGACGGCGGACTGAGAGAATGATCACAGTCTGTGTTAAATTCGATTGTGGGAAGTGTTACATTTTAGCATTATCGAAATGATCAAAAACTGTACTTCGGTTTTCCTAATCTGATATGTATCTGTTGGAGATATTACCGTTTTTCAAGAATTTTCGTCTCGTTTTCATTTTTACCGATTACAACACTATCTATAATGAAACGAAAAAAAAAAGTGTCATACGAAAGTTTCATATTTTTCCTGGTGAATCGAAATCTACATTTAAACAATAGGGGTTTCTATTTATGATTTCAAAATCACTCTCTCCCGCCCCCGTCGGTAGTGCGCGGAGTTCGAGCTTTACGTTAATGCATGTCACTCTTGGAAGTGAAAAAACCTTTATTCCAACTTTTATAATCCTATTTGTATTTTTCCAAATATTAAAAAAAAAAGTTTTATGTGCCTCACCCTGCATGCAGACGTACGAAATATGTTTATAAAATTATGTAAATGATATAAGTCCGGACCAAATGATTTATTAGAGCCCTCGTGATATTATCTACTGAACGATGACCTCTCTCGTGAAAGCCTCTCAGGTTCATATTGAAAAGATTAAAATGTGAGATTAAAAATGTATTTCGCAGTAAATATATTTTTTAGTTACTATATTAAATGTTCCTGTTTGTGAGTACTTTGATTGGGTTAATTGTGCATTTTTAATTAATCTAGGATCATTTGTGAGAGTTTTAACGTCGTTTTGTTATGACACTACGCACAAATTGTGCAGCTAAGGAAGGAAGCAAGCTTAGGATTTAACGTCTCGTCGACAGCTTGGTCATTAGAGACGGAGCTAACGCTCGGAGTTTGGGAAAGGAAATCGTCCGTGCCGTTTGAAAGGAACATCGCGGTATTTCGCTGGAGTGATTTAGGGAAAGCACGGAAAATCTAAATCCTGAAGGTCGGAGGTGGATTTGAACCACCGACCTTTCGAATGCGAGTCCAGTGCGTTACCAGTGCGCAACGTCGCTCGGTGCAACTGCGGAACACAGTTGCGTAGGATGACGAATTGCAACCAACTTCTGCTGTTATGTACAGATATTGATCTAGCTAGTAATTTATCAAATAAACTGGGACACTATTTGTCACTGTCCAGTTCACGCATATATAGCGGGAGTTTTCATGTCAAAAATTTCTCATAGCATGTTACCGGAAACTGTAATGATCTCAAATAGCATTCATAATTAATATTAAATGTATACTGCTAGTAGTTGTGTTGAGCCGTACACTCTTTAATGATGATTTAAAGTTACCACTTTGGGGCAACATCACAGCCTGCATCACTGATATCTCTTTACGGTGAATTTTCCAACCTTTGATATTTTGTGCGTAGGAGATGGCTGTTAATATTTTAATGGAGGATAATGTTACTACACTGCAAAATAGATTCTTAGGAGATTATTATTTACGGTCATCTACCATACGAGAGTCGTGCTTGGTGTTTGAAATTTCTCTTTTGTAAGCGGTCGGAAAATAGGGTACTATACGATATAAAATTTATGAATGTGCACTCACATGATGAACGTATAAAACACTTTATAGATGGGATAGGACGGGAATTTACAGTTTATAAGATAGATAACGCGCGTGCTCTGGTAGAGAACAGAAGAAGGAAGGTAGGAAGATTAAGAGTTTAACGTCCCGTCGAAAGTGTACAGAAAAAGAGAGGGTATAAATTTTTATTCCCTTTATGTTGATACTTCGTATCCGTAAATATTGTCATCATTTCAGTAAGAACCTGTTCTATTCCGTCGTTAATAACGGTAATGTGCTTTCAGTGAGCGCCTAATCGTAGCACGTGACTGAATATCTACAATGCCATTTAGTAGTCCCTGTTGGCATTTGCAACCCCCGGTTCATACGTGATTACTCATTCTCTTTGTATGGCCAGTGTGCCATCTCAATTTGTAAAGTTCTTTTTTCACCCTGAGTTAATAGTATGAACGTTCTTGAACGTCTTCTGTTATTAAATCTTTGCTCTCCGCCGGCAGACACCCTACATCATTACATTTTATTCTGTTTAGAGCAAATAAAAATGTTTAACACAAAAGAAATTGGTTTTTAAAGAAGCAGCATCCAGCTGAAGTAGCAGTGGTTTATTATTATTGGTTTCGCGCCCTTGACGCCCTTCTTCAGGTAAATTTTGGTGACCCTATATGTTCAGTCAGAAAATGGTGTCCTTCCATAATAAAATCTTTTCATCTGCAAGTGGTTGCTTCTCTAAAATCCAATTGTAAAACAGCTACTGCGATGTACAAAATAGGTCAACCAACTGCTAGCACATAGCAAAAACCCCTGCCTACAACGGAAATAAAAATAACTTATTATATCTTGGGCCCGCAGTGTTAGAAATGTCGTATGTTAACATAATTATGAATGGCTGGTCCAAAATACTGTAATGAATTATTTTATTTATATATAACAAGATATTTTTCGGAGTTAAGTGCCATCGTCGGGTGTTTCTGCAAAAACATTTTCTTTTATCAGTAGACCTATGTATCCTAGTACTAGATAAATAAAATTTACAATTTTCAAAAAAATCAAATGTCTGTAAATCTATCGGACCAAACTGCGTGGTCATCAGTCCGTAGCTTACAAACTAATTAAACCTAGGTAAACTAACCTACGGACAAACACACACACCCATGCCCCAGGGAGGACTCGAACCTCCACGGCGAGCAACCGCGCGCTCCGCAGCGAGGTGCTTTAGACCTACAATTTTCACTTATTAAGTGCAGCACGTACGGTATTAAGAGGCCTTACGTGTTTCAACTGACTATTTATTACGTGGTGTTTTATATTTCAGTTACGAATTGTTGCCAGTTACCGCATCTGTCACAAAAAATTTTAAACACAAAAATTACATCGATAATTTTATTAATAATTTAACGCTGAATAAAGGATAATGGAGCTTACATAGGTCAGAGATCGTCCTATAATGCTAAAGTCAACCAAAGACTAAATAAAGACAACTATGTCAAATATAAATGTATCATCCATAATGTGCTCCTAAAATTTCTAATAAAATCTTTTACCATACTCGCTAATAATAACATACACAGAAATAATAAATAAAATTATGCCATATCTGTTAACTTCTATATTTTCTTTTTGGAAGAAAAAATTGTAAAAAATTGTAAACGTACAGAATTCTGAGGCATTGACAGATGCGGTAACTGGCTACAATTCGTAAATGAAATATAAAACACCACCTAATAAATAGTCAATAGAAGGCCTCTAAATATCGTACGTACTGCAGTTTATAAATGATATTTGTAAATTTTATTTATGTAAATTTATTTATCAAGTACTAGGATACATAGGCCTAATGATAAAAGAAAATGTTTTTGCAGATACACGAGACGATGGCACTTAACGCCGAAAGATATTTTGTGATGTATAAATAAAATAATTCATTACAGTGTTTTGGACCAGCCTTTCACAATTATGGAAATAAAAATAATTTATTCAAAAAGGAAAGAAAGACGGTAGTATGATGAAGAATCTCTGACAGATAAAGCCGTCACGTTACAGATGGGGCTTTATGATAGGCTGTGTTGTAACACTCGCTCGGACAGTTTCTTTACTGTCCGCAGTACACATTGCTGTAGAATATGTTCATATGCTTCCTCATTTAACTTTTTCTTGAGGATCACAGTCTAAGTACGCGCACTGTTGGGAAGATGATGGTACACAACTTTTTACTGTTTCGGAGGGACCATTAGGCAGGAGGAGGGTAATACAGTGGAAGACAAATGGATAGCTCTGAGCTACAGTGGTGAAGGCCGCAGAGGATCATATAGGTAGAAGGACAAGGCCTACAGATATCACGAGAGGTACTGAACTTGACGAAATAGATCTCGGGTGAACACCCTGGTGTGTGTGTGTGTGTGTGAATACACATACCAGGCTGTTCACCCGAGATCTATTTCGTCATGAAATACGCCTGGAGAAATTGAAGAACTACGTTACTGGACTTAATTGGTTCGCGTAAAATGAGGCGCACCCAGAAATAAAGCTATGTATCGGCAAAGTCACAAAAATAATCGAGACACATTTCATGTGGTGGTATCAACATTTGTACTCCTGTGTCGTTAAGTCTGTACCTGGGAATGAAACCATCGTGTGACAGTTGTCTGTTGTTTTCAAGTGCTGGCCGGCGGATGTTGGATTCAGAACAAGACGCGTGGAATGCTCGCCGCGGGTGTAGCGCTGGTCCGTGACAATGCTCGTCCCTACATGGTTCTTCGCACAGCAACTGTTTCGCCGAAGTTCGGCTGGGAGCTGTTTGATCATCCACTGTACAGTCTCGATCTTTCTCCCAGTGATTTCCACCTTTTATTGCTCCTCGAGCAATTACTGTAGGGCCTACTTCGGCCAGCGTGTCGACAACGACGAGCACCTGAAGACGACTGTCACACCATGGTCACATTTACATGCGACAGACTTCTACCACACAGGAGTACGAAAGTTGATGCACGATATGACAAGTGTCTCAATTCTTACGGTGACTGAGCCAAAAACTTGTTTAGACAGTGCCAATGAAGTGACGCTTACTTTTGGGACGCATCTCGCATTCTAATCAACATCTGGAACTCAACTCACAGGGATATCATATAGAGCAAAAATTGACAAATTTTACAGATACTTGCTCTGACGTTGTATCATTGCAAAGAAGTAGAACCAACCGGATCGTGATAACGGACATGTTGTGGCGTCGATATTCGCGTGGGCTGTCGGCGTTGTGGCAAGTCGCCCCGCCAGTATAACCAAGGAGCTCCATAGCACTGCGGCCGCCGGGGGCACCCGCAGTCTCGGTACCTGTTTGTCTATTTCGTGCGCTGGCCAATAGGAAGAAGGGGCTCGCCTAGACATGCCGGCGCACCACAGCAACGACAGACAGTACGGAAGATCCAGTCAGTACGAAGCAGATCCACGAGTTCGACAGTTCCAGGACGTTCAACAGAAGAGCACCATCTACTAGAGCCAGCAGTCTTCAGTACTGTGGCCTTATGTCATCGTAGTATTACATAGCAGAGCTGTATAATGGCTAGGGCAAGTCGAACCACCACAGGCACTTCAAAGTTAAGTATTTGTTTCATCTAATAAATAGTTCATGTGGACTAATCAATTCTTTTAGTTACAGACCCATGTCCACATCCTTGCTAGTCAAAGGCTGCCTCCCTCTCATACCGTATCCAGAGGAGATATAAAAGAATCTATGTTTCAAACTGTATATCCTCGAAGAAAAAGTGTTACTGAAGATGCAGGAGATAGACTTCATTACTCCGTTTTCAACGTTACTTCGTTATACACAAACTGGCTGTAAACCCGGCGTTGCCCGGGTGTTTATTTATCCTACACTCTCGTAGTCCACATCCCCTACCCCTCTCTCTCTGCATCCACGTCTTTCTTTCCCATCTCTCTGTTCTTTTCCACCTTTCTCTCTCTCGGCAACATTTTCTGCAAGGTACCCTCTTTCATGTACCGTACAAACATTTATATACCTTGCGATCTTCCTCTTGGTTTAAAGGTCATGTGTGCAAAAATTCATAAAGATTGGAGCAAAACTATGCATTTTGTAAAATTCCGTGTGTTAAGTACCCTCAACAATGCACCGAACGAAATTTTATACAGACATTGAAATTCATCTTGTTTTTAAAGTACAGTGTGCAAAATTTCATCAATATCGGAACAAAACTATAACTTTCTGTGCAATAGAAACGCAGGGTCACATTGGAAAACGCACTTTGTTGTTTTTAAATATTCCAGTTTTATTTCATACAACCCTTGTTCTGAGAATAACGACAACAACAGAAAAAGGATCTGTGAAATCGGTCGAGCTGTTCTCAAGTTATGGCGCGACCAAGGTATTTAGGAATCCATTTTTATGTAGCAAAGTACCCTCCCTCATGCACCATATGAAACTTAATTGTTTTGAAGGTGAAGCGTGCGAAATTTCGTGAAGATCGAAATGAAACTGTAGATTTCGTGAGTCTGTATGAGAAGTATGCTCCGCGATGCACCTGACACAAAATTCTTAGCTGACGTTTTCTACCTATAAACTACATTCCTGCCAAATTTCAGCTTCATAGGTGAAGTAGTTTTCGAGATTTCGTGTTTAGTCAATGAGTGAGTGTCCTTTCGCTCTTATACAGACAGTGATTATGAAAACAGATTGCTTAATTTTGGATGTAAGAGAATTAAGGGAGACTTGCAGATAAAAATAAATAATATCCTAACTTCAGTTGATACAAGGTCATGCCTGATGCGACAGTTTTACGGCATCTACAGCGAAACTGTTGTGAGCGGTAGACTTCTTTTTGTTTCATCATTTTGTGTGTGTGTGAGGGGAGGGGGTCATTTACAAAACGGTTCATAAACGTCCGAAATTACATGCAAACTTTGTTGCAGGTGTCTAACTGCTCCCATCTCCCGATAATTGACGCATAAATCTGGGTATTCTCACGCGGTGGCCTCTCATTATTAATGACGTCATATCTCCTGAGCTATGTGTCGTGCTCTTTTATTTTTGGGTCAGGAACTTTCGTGGGAGTACAGTGAACTGTTCACCATAGTTTCATTGTAATAGAATGAATGGTTTATGAACACATAGAGGACATACAGACAAACATTCATTTTTATATAAATAGAAGACACTGCTTTCTACATGTCCTTACAAACGCGGTTCTCACATTCTCCTGTGCCGTGTGCGTATCTGTCATGATTTTTTTAGCTATTTGGCAGATATAAAACTAACGGTCTTAGAGAATGTGACGTGCTAAAACTAACAGTTTATACACGTACATATTATTTATTTGAAGCTACGCGTTTACTTTTTCATACTAGTACGTAGCCGCCAAAATATCAAATGTTCAAATGTTTGTAAAGTCTATGGGACTTAACTACGGGGTCATCAGTCCCTAAACTTACAAACTACTTATGAACTACTTACGAACTAGGACGGCACAAATGGATTCGAACCCCCGACCGTAGTGGCCGTGCAGACCGTGACTGACGCGCCGCAGAACGCTCGGCCACCGTGGCCGGCGCGGTATTCTGTATGTCATGAAATAGCTAAATAAAATTATGGTTTTCAACGATTGTTGTTCTTGTGCTACCTCTGTCCTTAGGGCATATACTGAATTTGAGAAATGTCAACTAATTAGAATTGTCGTTAACATTTTTCTTTGTTGTAGTATGTCCACACCGCAAATAGTCAAGGAATATATCATCACGCTCGGAGTTGAAACTAATTTTCGTTCTCCGACTGCTGAGATGGTGCATCCACCGTAAATTACGGGCCTTTACTATTAAATAAACTTGGTAAGGTCACTCGATGTACTACCACCTGATCGTCAGAGATCTGTAAGGTTTGGATAAATATAACCATGTTAACTGTTTTTGGTTAATTTCCGTACACAAGAAAAGCAAAATATTTATTACGGATCTTTAGTTGATCGATAAGATATCTCTCTTATTGTAAGAAATACACGCAAGTACTATTTCCCTTAAAAACTGTATATGAATTTCACCGTACTGTCACATAATTTCTAAACTGTTTTTCGGAATTTGAATGTTTCATCATTTTGTGTGTGTGTGTGGGGGGGGGGGGGGGGGGGCTCAGTTACAAAACGCTTCATGAACATCCGAAATTACATACAAACTTTGTTGCAAGTCGGTAACTACTGCCGTTTTCCAATAATTGACGCATAAATCTGGGTATTCTCTTTTGTTTTTAGGTCAGGAACTTTCGTGGAAGTACAGTGAACAGTTCACCGAAGTTTCATTGCAATCGAATGAATGATTTATAGAGGACATATATAAAAGATAATCGAATCTACTACATAGCATCGTGGACCTAATAAATTACAGCACACATAATTAGCATGTTTATAAGTATAGATATGTATAACTATTTGCCAAATACACGTTAGTTTTTATCTTTACATGAAAGCAGACCTACTTTTAATTGTATTCAGTAAGTATTATTTTATAATCTATTACTGTCATCACTGAAAAGCGATACTATCGATATATTTCGAAATTACTAGTACTTACTAAATAAATTGATTCAGTAATTAAGTACTCAGTAATAAATACGATTTAACTTGTTTCTGAAACACATTTCCTTCAAAGTAAGTAACCACCAGTTTTACATGGTCTAGCCTAGTATAGTGCTGTTGGGATCCGGAAGACAAAGGAAATGTTCTTCAAATTCATTAACATATTCTGTCCTTTAGAAATTTCCACCGACCCATGTTCCACTTGTCACCGCTAACAGCATTACTGGAGACGCTGTTGGACGCCGTGTCTCTCCTGCGACCGACATTATCCGTTTATCTGTCGACTACAGCACCCTTGTTGCAGCCACAGCCACGCGGAAGCTACGTCAGTCGTATCGACAGCCTGTTTAAGCAGCTGTTTACCAATTTGCCTCATTAGAGGATACAGTTACTCTATCAGTGACTCATTACGCGAATCGCCGCATGTGTTCAGTGGCAATGTGAAGCTTCATCCTGCTGGCACGAGACCTGTTCTATTAGTAATTCCACATCTATTTTACGTAACATGTCCTTCGGTTTCAATGCACTTAGGCATTATGGAGTGTGGTTATGTCGAACGATTACGGGAATGGGCGAAATTCTGCGAGTAACGAGAGGTCTACTGCGATAGTAATGTGTACACCTGCCTTCTTGCCGCGATGGGACGGCCGAGCGCTCTAAGGCGCCTTGCAGCGGAGCGTGCAGTTGTTCGTCGTCGGAGGTTCGATTCCTCCCTATGTCATGGATATATGTGTTGACATTAGGTTAGATGGGTTTTTTCGTTGGTATAGGGGGACTAAACTGCTAAGGTAATCAGTACCGCGGTAGGGAGGGGAAGGAGTGAGGATAGGAAAGGAGGGAAAGGAAATGCAGTCCGGGAAGTAAAAAAGGAAGAAAGACTGCATTAACTCGGGGCACCGTGCCCGCCACGCATGTACTCATGAAAGAAACGTGAGCCCCCTGGGGGGCACTAGGTTAGTTTAAGTAGTTTGTAAGCCTAGGGACTAATAACCGCCGCGGTGGAGTAGCCGAGTGGTCTAAAGCGCCTCGCTGCGGAGCGCGCGGAGGTTCGAGTCCTCCCTAGGGCATGAATGTGTGTGTTGTCCTTAGGTTAGTTTACCTTAGTTTAAGTAGTTTGTAAGCTACGGACTGATGACCACGCAGTTTGGTCCGATAGATTTACAAACATTTGAATATGTGACTAATAACCACAGAAGTTAAGTCCCATAGCTTCACAAACATCTGAACGTTTAACCTGCCTAGTAAACAGGACGTCCCGGGTTGTAGTCCTGGCTGATGGCGTAGCGATGGTTCAACGTGCTAAGTAACGCATACTGTCTTGAACTAAGCATAATGCACTGGCATTAGACTTCAAGGAGTAGCCGGCCGCGATGGCCGAGGGGACTGAGGCGCTCCAGTCACGGTCTGCACTGCCACTACGGTCGGGGGTTCGAATCCCCCCTCGGGCATGGATATTTGTGCCGTCATTAGGATTAGCTAGTTCATAAGTAGTTTGTAAGTTTAGGGACTGATGACCTCGTAGTTAAGTCCCATAAGCTATACAAACATTTGAACATTTTTGAGTCACTGTACGTAAGCATAATGCACTGGCGATCAGTGAACCAATTAGACTTCAAGGAGTCACTGTACGTAAACGTGGGTAAGACATTCAACAGGAGAGGCGCTGAATTAAAATTTCTGCTGCGACCGGGATTCGAACCCCGGCCTACTACTTACTAGGCACACGTTTTAGTAACTTTTCTTTGTTCATCTGGTAGATGGTTCGTTCAGTTTCTTCGTGGTTGTTCGTTGAATGGTTGGCCCGGCGCCCACTCAACTGTCGCAACCTTTTGGATACTGCGACTGTGTTACAGCACGTCTGCCTCCACAAAAACCTTTTTAAATTCTGCTTCTATGTTTCCCTATGTAATAGGTATCAAATTTAACGAGGCTCTCAAATATCGGAATAGCATCCCAAAATGTTCAAATGTTTGTAGAGTCTATGGGACTTAACTACGGGGTCATCAGTCCCTAAACTTACAAACTACTTATGAACTGCTTACAACTAAGGACGGCACAAATATCCATGCCCGAGGGGGGATTCGAACCCCCGACCGTAGTGGCCGTGCGGACCGTGACTGGAGCGCCTCAGTCCCCTCGGCCACCGCGGCCGGCATAGCATCCCAGCAATGAACGTTAATGGCAACAGTCCCGCCTTGTACCTTGGCAACATTGATACACACTGCATAGGGGAACATCGAGCCATAATTAAAAATGTTCATATTGTGGAGGGAGACGTGCTTTAAGACAGTTCATGTAGTCGCAGTATCCATAACGCTGTGACAGCTGAGTGCATAATCTGTCTGACTAATTAGCAGGAGGTCCTCGGTACGAATCTTAGCCGCAGCACAAATTTTAATTCAACGCCTCTCATTTTATTCAATATCTTTGATATCATGAGACATATATTGTCTCACAAATTGAATTTTTGTTTCATATTTAAACTTACGTAAATTTTCTGGCATCTTAGATGGACAAGAAAAGGCCATCATGTATGTATGTGCCTCCGCACCCCGGTAATGTTGATTTCGTCGACGGCTGATTTTTCTAATACCACCATAAATCCACACAGAGTATACTGTTGTTACCTGAACGTTTCTAGACAAAAAAAAAATGAAGTTCACCATGCTGTACTTATATGGGACACGGTTTTTCTGAACACTGCACTATCCTGTTATATTTTGATGTAACTGCAAAGTCATCTTACTTGAAACCTACAGAATGTCTCAGCGACACGTAATAGCGGTTAAAACGCTGACATAAACAACCCCGCAATTTGTTTGAATTGCACCATCAGATCCTCATGAGTGGCTTCACATGGCCACGACGTACTCGTACAACCGTCTGAAATCACTGCCTAACAGAAGCTAGACGATTCTCAGGTCCAGGGGCCGACGTATACGGTATTAAATGATGCTGGTAATAACACACAATGTCGCTGTTTCTTTCGGTTAAAACGTACTGGCTCAGAGACTATGAGCAATGTGTAAGATTTGCTCCTAGGTGGAAGTGTCATATCGGCCACACCCTCTCAGCCCATAAGTTTTAACTGAAGATGCTAGTAATGACTATCTTGAGGCGGCTAGATTTTCCGACTTAATTACGTGAGATGATTTTGGCGCTTTTTCCACCCCACTCCCCCCCCCCCACCCCACCCCTGGTGAGATGTCGTGAGATTTTGTTCGATCCCCTCCCGCTCCAAATCTCACGTGAGATTTTTCAAAATGCGTATGTTTGTGTTATACGTTAATCTGTCCTTTATTGCGCTGGATTTATTTCAGAAACACAGTTTGTTAATTTTATTTTTATTTTAGAGTTGTGAAGACTTATATTTAACAAAGAACGTATAGCATCACAGAAAAAATCGAACAACAAAATAAAAAAGTACAGAAGATGTGGAAGAGTATGAAAGGTTCACTTCAAATATGTCAAAAACTAAGGAATGAGTAGTTATTATGCGTCATTTGGGAGAACAAGGCGTTTGCACTTCCTTGAAATAGACCTACAGTAAAAGACATGACTTATAAACGCAAGTGCCAAGAACACTGGTATAACCGTAGCAGTCTATTGACGCTGCGCGAGAGAGGCGCCTGGGTGGCAAGCACTGTTGCTGCCAGCGTGTTGCGTTCCAATTCCGACAAAAACGAGTGTGTATAAAAAGGTCTTGTGTACTTAGAGAAATGCCTACACAAGACAACAGCCGTTACATCGGTTATTGCTGCTACAGTGGCACTTTATCGCGATTTAAGTGAGTTTGGACGTGGCGTTATAGTCGGCGCATGAGAGATGGGACACGGCATCTCCGAGGTATCGATGAGGTGAGTATTTTCCCTTACGACCATTCCACGAGTGCAGCGTGAATACCGATACCGCTACGGCCGGAAAAAGATCGTTCAAGAACGTGACGAACGACGAGTGAATAGAATCGTTCTACGTGACGGAAGTCCACCCCTTCCACAAATTTCTGCCGATTTTAATGCTGGCCTCTCAACAACTGTCAGCGTGCGAACCATTCGACGAAACATCATCGATATGTGCTTTCGGAGCCGACGGCCTACTCGTGTTTCTTCACTGACTGCACGACACGAAGCTTCAAGCCACAACACACAGACATAGGACTGGCAATGACTGGAAACATGTTGCCTGATAATGAATCCAGGGACTCTGCATGTCAAGTTGGTGAATGCTCTGTAATGGTGCGTGGCGAGTACAGTTGGAGCCCTTATATGTCTAGATACGACACTGGCACGTACGCATCCAATTATATCAATTGTGCATTCCAACGGACTTGCTCAATTAAAAGAACAATGCGACCCCCCCACCCACACACACACGTCCATTATAGCTATCGGGTGGCTCGAGGAACACACTTTTGAATGTATAACTAGACCGCGGATTTTTAGGTAGTGAAAAGAGCATTTTACGAGCCTAAAATAGGTGCTTTCGTTACCTTATTTAGGACAAATAAAATCTAAAATAGAACCTGAAAAGAATTCATCAGACGAAGAAAACAAAGTAAAATACATAGAGTTGACTTATGAGCAAATATTTATTCGCTTACAATAAGATAAACATCACTCAACATTAATGATTAAACCGACACCAAACCTTTATAGTTTTCGAAGATAAAAATACAATACAGATCAGCATCCACATGTTGAAATACATGAAAATAGGCCTATACAATTGAACAAACGCTAAATAAACCAATGGGTTCAAACGTTCAGACCATAACTGTCTTCACAATAAATGACTGAAACCTTTTGTAGGTTTTACAGAGAAAAGCCACTAATTGCCGAGAATGAACGTTGTACATCAACGAATGTGCCGTACTTCACTTTCGGTACCTTTTGGACAGACATGCTGCATTCAGTTGAACTGGATTTTCCATAAAGCCACTTCACGCCGGTGTTGTTCTGGAAACCTGCTGAAATTTTCCTCCATACTTTTCCTCCCTCTTCACCTGAGCTTCATTAATCTTCCTTTTCACTTTGTCCAGAAAATGCAATATTGTCGTAGATAGCTCTACCTGAGCCTTCTAATTTGGAAATAACTGTCGCCATAAATGAGCAGTTGGCCCTAATGTAAGCCGAGTCTCGCTGAACTGAAGGCTCTTACAGTAATTGTGTTGCATTTTTCAAAGATTTATTTTCATCTATGCCATTTGAATACAGCGTCTTCAACCCAATGTTGACAAGGTGAGCTGTTATTTGTTTATTAGTCTTTGGCCTTTGCTGTGAACAAATCAAATAAGCTCTGGATGGCGCATCTGCCGACAGTCAGTTTTTAAATGTGCTATAGTTTCATGCACAGAAATCCATATGCAAGACTCCGCACTACCATATCGCATTCTTTGCACTGCGTCCGTGTACGTTGAGTCCACATTGTGTTTACGAAACGTGAACTATGCTGGCACAGACAGATGGCACTATTTTATATATATATATATATATATATATATATATATATATATATATATATATATAATAGTGCCATCTGTCTGTGCCAGCATATATATATATATATATATATATATATATATATATATATATATATATCGATTTCAGTGTTCCTACCGTTGATTTTTGAAGCAAGTCCTTTGAAAATAGAAGAAATGGGTGCCTTTTAGGCTTTTACAGCTGAATTAGGCAAAATAAGTTACATTAGGTGCTATAAAATTAGCTGTTTCGATTTTAATTAGTCATTAAAAGCCTAAGAACAAATTAATTTGCAACTAGGAACTCAGGAAAAGGTTTTAACTTAAACATCCGCTGTCTAGTAATCACCTACGCTAGCAGGAAACTCCCCATACATGAACCTTGTGGTGCGTATCTGGTGTGCCTTGCAACGAGTGTTCAAGAGAGATCTCCACCGCCTCCTGCTGTTACGGATGCGTGCTGTCAATTCCTTACTGCACTAGTTCATACATTAGTCGAGTCCACGCCACTTCGTCTTGCCGCGGTGGAGTAGCCGAGCGGTCTAAGGCACCTGGAGAGCGCCCGGATGCTCACCATCGGAGATTCGAGTCCTCATTGGGGCATGTGTGTGTGTGTGTGTGTGTGTGTGTGTGTTTTGTCCTTAGGTTAGTTTAAGTAGTTTGTAAGTCTAGGGACTAATAACTGCGTTGGTTAAATCCCATAGATTTACAAACATTTAAATGCCACGTCATGTTGCGACATTTCTGCATGCTCGCGGGCGGCAAACACGATATTAGACAGTGTACCAGTTTCTTTGCCCCAACAGTGTTTATTAAGGCGGAAGAAGAAATTCAGTTCCAATTTGTCCATTTTACATTAAATTACCTTCTACAACAGATGCGTAGACGACACTTTTTTACTTGTAAATGGTAAAGAATACGACAAAAATGATTAACCAAATATATAAAATATCTTAAACTCTAAAATTCACAACATAAACTGAACAAAACAAATTAATATTTCTGGACCCAACACTAACTACTACTATCGATTTGTGGTATGTAGGAAACCTACAACAGCAGTCATTATAAACCGTTATTCCTGTCATCCGTATTGACGTAAACTTCCATTCTTTAAATCAGTTATCAACCACATCACCAACCAAGCAACATTACGATACATTTGACAACAGAATCTTTTTAACTCTGAAATACTACGCAGACTTTAAGATCAATAAAATGAATCTGAAACACAAAACATAAATCTACAGAATAACGCTGATAAAGGAAGAAAAGTAATTAGTAATAACATATATACTTCATACATTGTTCAAATTTAATGAAAACTCAATTAAATATGTAAAAAAAAGATGGTGAAAATGTCTTTTCGTACCTGCAGCACTTATTAAAGCAAAGTAAAATGAGGAAAAATATCCGTTTTGTTGAACCCAGGAAATTATAAAAGCTCATAATATAATTGTAACAAGTTTCGTAGAGTTGAAGGCGGTGTGAAGGCGAAGATTGGAGGACAGCATATTAATGTTGATTATCTGATGTCCTAATAACCCGCTCGGTTAGCCGTGCGGTCTAACGCACTGCTTCCGAGACGGGGAGGCGTAGCCACCGCGCGAGAGTAGCCGAGCGGTCTGGAGCGCCACGATACGAATCGCGCGGCCTCCCGCATCGGACGTTCGATTTGTTGTTGCTATATATAGGTTTGAAGGGCGCTGAACATCGAGGTTATCAGGGCCCATACATAACACTCAACGGCAAATGAACGTAGGAAAAACATGAAAAAACAGTACTCAAGAAAAATCAGGAGCCTTCTAAAAAGCGCCACTATTTCCTTCAAGATGGACTCGTATGAACACACACATTAAAAACTTGTGCAAATCATGGATTAGTATGGACAGGTGCGCCCAATGTAAAACAAACCAATAAAACTAAGAACATTGATGGGAGTGTTAGGTAGAAACGACTAGCTGACCACTAACAAAAAGACGGAAGAGCTAGTCAACCTAACGATTCCTTAAAACGTTGCCCTAAAATTTTAGGGAGTAGGCCTGACAATGCACAAAATTTTAAAAGACGAATCACAGTTGTTGGATTATCGCTTAAAACAGAGGGCTGGTCACTCGGCAAAAGAGCTGCCACGTAGTGTTCTGAATATAAAACACAATGAACCAAAACGTGATGCACAGTCGAGGTTCGACTCCTCCCTCGGGCATGGATGTGTTTGTTGTCCTCAGGTTAGTTTAACTTAGTTTAAGTAGTTTGTAAAACTGGGGACTGATGACCAACGTAATTTGGTCCCACAGAATTACAAACATTTGAATATTTTGAGGCGTTCGGTTCGAATCCGCCCGGCGGATTAACGAAGGGGGTCGGAGTGGCGACTTGCCTGGATGTGATTTTTAGGCGGTTTTCCACATCCACCTAGGTAAATACCGAGCTGGTCCCCAAGCCCCGCCTCAATTACACGTTTCGTAACGCTTTACACTTTTACACCTGTAACACTATACGTGGACATTTGGAGTACATATTTCCCCCCGGGAAGCATGGGGTGACGGCAGAAAGGGCATCCGGCCACCCTGTAAATATTGACACACGCCAAATCCGAATTTAAAAAGCCCGACCCTGCATGTGCGGGAACATGGCCAAAGAGAAAGAAAGATCTGATGTCCTAATACATTTCATCAGATAGTGTATTACTTTGGCTGATTGACGTAGAAGCGCCGGCCGCGGTGGCCGAGGGGACTGAGGCGCTCCAGTCACGGTCTGCACGGCCACTACGGTCGGGGGTTCGAATCCCCCCTCGGGCATGGATATTTGTGCCGTCCTTAGTCATAGGTAGTTTGTAAGCTTAGGGACTGATGACCCCGAGTTAAGTCCCATAAGTTCTACAAACATTTGAACATTTTTTGACGTAGAAGCTACCTGAATTTGTCACTTTCCTTTCGTAAATTAATACGGCACTGATAATATATACGTACAGAGGTGGACAAAATAATATAAACACCATGAATCATACTGCATCGTGTTACAAGTTGGCAACTCTGACACGATATTGCATTGTATAACTGACATACAATGTATTGGACGCTAACTTGCAGTATATTACACGTTTTGTTTTGCGACGGTGAACTCAAACTATCAGTGAAATGTGTGATCTCATCGACTTCAAATGTGGGAAAATCGATGTTTCACAGTTAGTGAGAGCATCAGAGACGAAACAGTTGCACTCTTTAACATTTCACTTGTGAGAATATTCACGGTAGCGACAGCGAACACAAAACAACATTGGTGAAGAGGGATGGTGGGCGAACCCAGAGGTTAACTGCAACGACTGACGAGCGATAAGAAGGATACCGCGCTGACAAAACTATCGCGGCAAAAGCGGTTGCCGAACACAACAGCCACTTGAGAGATACTGTTTCAGTAAAATCAGTACGGCTGGAGCGTAACATTCATGTAAAGGATGTAGTTTATAAACGCTTAGGAAAGGAGGCGAATGTAAAGCTGCGAAGGAAGTGGTGCCACCATCATAAAATATGGACACTTAGCTGGTTGGGACCGAACAGCTAGGTCATCATTCCGCCGCGGCGGAGAGGCCAGGCGAATTGGGGCTCTATGCTACGATACGAGAGGCCGTTCCCCGTCGAGGGTTCGAATCCCCCCTCGGGCATGGACGTTTGTACCGTCTTTAGTATAAGGTAGTTCATAAGTTGTTTGTAAGTTTAGGGACTGATGACCCCGCAGTTAAGTCCCATAAGCTTTACAAACATTCGAACATTTGAATTTAGGTCATCATTCCGCTAGTAAACGGTAGGAAACTAAGATGTGATTAAAATCAATTATACCAGCCCGACTGAAACCAACGTAAAATACGGAATTCTGCAATGCTTATCCCCACGGCTATATAAGCTCTGAAATCCCGACACATCAGTGACGAGCAAGTACTGGTCAACGGATCATGCCTCTAAAGCAGGAGCTTAAACATGGAAGAAAGGAAGTGTTAAAACAAGTAAAAAAGAGGGAATGGACGTCTTGGAGGGGAGTGCTTCGAACCTCGGTGGTCGACAAGAACGACAAACCCACCCTCCCTGTCCGAGCGTCAGAGATAAAATCTTATAACTGAGAATAAAAATCACTTTCACGGATATAACTGAGGACCCGGTCAACCATCTATGGATCATCTGCCAATGTGTATCTTTGGCGCGGAGGGCCACGAGGAGGAGACATTTCACTAAGAGGTGACCCACCGATTGTTGAGCTCCAGAACTACAACGTGGCGGAGTCTTATTACACAGGAGAAATCTATGAGTCATCGTAGAATGTCAGATGCGGAGACGACAAAGGACGGTGCATTTCCTGCAAGAAAAGCGTAAGGAAGAACACGAAGCTGCAATGGTCATATGTGCGGAGTTTATTAGATGGGGCAGTGACACGCCAGTTGCAGTTCCATTTTTGTTCGCTCAGAGATAATATCTGTACCCGCAAATCCTCACCAGGGATTGTCGAGAGAAATGTGTATCGAGTAATCGCTGCTCTGGCCAAATGGTCAGCCTGCTCATTCTATAGGATATCCACGTGACTGGGGACCCAGAGAAGCAAACGAAGGTCTGCGAGGAGATCATGGATAGAAGAGACCAAAGAATGAGAAGAGTAGCATCGGTCAATGGCCTGCAGGTTGCTCATTGAGTTGGTACAGATTGAAACACGGTCCAGGGCGGACTGTTAAATAATATTAAGGGCTCTGGTAATGACCATCAAAATGTTCAAATATTTGTAAAGCTTATGGGACTTAACTACGGGGTCATCAGTCCCTAAACTAACAAACTACTTATGAACTACTTACGAACTAGGACGGCACAAATATCCATGCCCGAGGGGGGATTCGAACCCCCGACCGTAGTGGCCGTGATGACCGTGACTGGAGAGCCTCAGTCACCTCGGCCACCGCGGCCGGCAATGACCATCAGTTCTGCCGTGAACACACAACATGATTCAGGCGGAGACTGGCATTCCATGCGGGCAGGAGATGTAAAAGCATATCCCGTATGACCAATAGTTTCCGAGCCGTCATTGTAGAAGATGGTGCCTATCTAGACGCTTAATGAATGAAAGTATTTGGAAAGGTGTGGCATATCATCTTGTACGTTGTTTCTTACAATCAACCGGGTTTATGTATCAAAAACCACAAATGAAACAAACGATACAGTATGCGTGCTTCCTATAACCATGCATTGGTGAGGCTCCATCGTGATTTGGGAACCTGTATCGTGATCTACGACTGTTTCTCTCATTACCATCACAGATCAGGTAACTGTGAATTAATACCTCACCATCCTCAACAACAAACTGCTTTCTATGACTAACATATTGCTAACGAACACTGCCATATTCCAAAATCGTAATGCATCCACGTACACAGCCAAAAAGGTTCAGGAGCACTTTGTACAGTGTTAGAAAAGTATTAGGCACCTCATCTGAATAGCAAAACCGCCATGTCGCAAGGTAACGTAACTGTTGTGGGGTGTTTTTGAGAAGACAATGAGGACCATATTCACAGCTTCAACGTCGATGAAGTAATTGACAGATAATTTGGTAAAAGAATGGATATAATTCTGTTGGAAAATATGGAGACACTTGATAAATCTATTCCTCGAAGAATGGCAGCTGCCCTCAAAGTCAATGGTGGGCCTACTCCTTACTAATAAATAAATACTGAGTACGCGGTAAGTGTTCATATTATCCTCTTACTTCTATTACTTTTTTTTATGGGACTTAACTACGGGGTCATCAGTCCCTAAACTTACAAACTACTTATGAACTACTTACGAACTAGGACGGCACAAATATCCATGCGCGAGGGGGGATTCGAACCCCCGACCGTAGTGGCCGTGCAGACCGTGACTGGAGCGCCTCAGTCCCCTCGGCCACCGCGGCCGGCCATATTATCCTCCCCCTGCAGTCTGCAAACCAGATAAAATTAAGCTGTTGTCTTATTATTCAGTAGAAATAAGAATTAGCCGCGCGGGAGTAGCCGAGCGATCTGGAGCGCCATGTTGCGGATCGCTAGGTCTCCCGCGTCGGAGGTTCGAATCCAACCTCGGGCATGGATGTTTGTGTTCTCTTTAGTATAAGTTAGTCCATAAGTAGTTCGTAAGTTTAGGGACTGATGACCCCGCAGTTAAGTCCCATAAGCTTAACAAACATGAACAAACACATGAAGTAATTTTGGACATTATGGCGTCCGAAATTTCGCGGCCTTCGAATGCAGAAGACGGCAAGCCTTGTAGTGTGGGAGAAAGTGAGTGTTTTTCCAGTAAGAATAGGACGAGTTTTATGAGTCAAAGGATTGTGCCCAGTGTGAGTTAAAAGTGGAATTCATCTTGTAATCGATTAGAACTGTACGGACACCAGACATGTACTATGGAAACAAAATTACAAACATGAAACGACCTGGTAGCTCTGAGAATTCGGCGATGCCACGTTGTTTCCTATTGTAGGGGTACTTCACTATCCCCCACGACATCTGTCTTGCAGTAATTTAGGAAACCAGGCAAAGTTAGACCTCGAGAGAAGCACTCTTTGGATGCGACTGGTGCTACAGAAAATCTATCCGGCAGGCTTTTAAAGCCTTGTCCAACTATGGGTAAAGTGTTTAAACTTACAGGGGAGTGGGTTGAAAACACAGGCTGGCATATATAAGAGAGGGACATGCGTTAACATGAAGTTCGACCTCCTTGCACAATCCCCGGAGGTACGAGAGGGTGACTTTGAAATCTTCAATAGGAACCCCTAATTTTTATTGCAGATTTCGATTCTCCAGGAAAATATAAGTAATTTTTCTATGAAGCATTTTTTTGTTTCATGATGGATGTAATTGCAATCGGTAAAAATAAAAATGATTTCAAAGTTGTTGGAAAACAGTAATATGTCAAACAAATACACAGCAGGAATCGAAGTACAGTATTTTTATATTTTTGATAGTTCTACCACGTGACATCTCCCACAATTGAATGAAGCACAGACTGTGGTTATACTCTCAGTCTATAGTCCGACTGCTCATTGTACTTCAATGATTCGGACTGCACACATATCTACGCAATAGTTACAAGATGTTAACGGTTGCAGAGAGAGTGTGGATATCATTTGCTACTTTCACGCTCATAGAAATCCAGAAGCAGCTCGCCAAAGGTGTGCTAATCTGTTCCTTGATAAGAATGTTCCTTTTGCAACGACCTTTCGCAGTATTGTCCAAGTGTTGACTGTAAATGGGAATGTTGAATGTATCGTGTCCTATGACTATTTGTTATTACATTATATCACCGTTTTCCAACAATTTTCTACTCTCTTCTATTATTCCCGATTACAGCCCCCTCTATCATGAATCTAAAAAAAGTTTCAACCAAAAGTCACATATCTTTTTTCACGAAGAATCAAAATCTGAAATAAAAAATAAGGTTCATTTTTAAGATTTCAAAGTAACCTCCCCCTCCCGCCCCCAGGGGTTGTGCAGGGGTCTAGCTTCATTTTAATAGCTGGCCCTCTTCTTTGTTAAAACTTAAAAAAAAAATATTTGTATTTTTCCAAATATTCCTGAAAAACATACATACCTTACTCAAATATATATGCCATCGATTTGAAGAAACAAGTGAACTAACCTGTGTATCTCATGGGATACATTAAAATTAGCAACTTGGGCTCATGTCTTAGGAGTAAGCCGCTGATGTTGCTAACGTTTAAGTACTTATTCCACTTGCCAATGAACAGTTTGTAGTTATAATAATAATTATAATAACAATAATAATTGCACTACTGCCACTGATGTTGGCAAATAAGGGTCCATTGTAATGTGCTTGGACACGTAACTGCACGTATGCACTACGCCAGTGGTAGGCTTTTATTGTAGTTATTGACTGTGTCTTTCTCATCTCTAAGTGTTTGTTTTCCTAAATTCTAAGAGACGTACAGATTACGTTATCTTTTTGTGGCCGAATGACCATTTTTACAAGCATACTTGGTGTTGTACGTCCATCTGCAACTATGCACCTTACATCAGACTGAGAAGAATTGAATGACTTATTGTGAGTTTAACAAAATCAAATGTTTGTAAGTCTGTGGGACGTAACTTCTTTGGTTATTAGTCCCAAGTCTTACAAACTACTTAAATTAACCTAAAGTAACTTATGCTAGGGACAACACAAACAGCAATGCCCGAGGGAGGAAAATGTTCAAATGTTTGTAGAGCATATGGGACTTAACTACGGGGTCATCAGTCACTAAACTTACAAACTACTTATGAACTAGCTTATACTAAAGACGGAACAAACATCCATGCCAGAGGAGGGATTAGAACCCCCGACGGGGAACGGCCTCGCACATCGTAGCATAGCGCCTCAATGCGCTCGGCCGCCCGGTGCGGCCCGAGTGAGGACTCGAACCTCCGACGGCGAGCAACCGCGCGCTCCGCAGCAAGGCGCCCTAGACAGCTCGGCCACTCCACCGCGGTTTAGTTAAATACTCGACAAATACGTATATCTCCTCAATACAACGTAATAGAAGATTGAGAAGTCTAGCACCATTTATGTTAGATTCTTCTGCGAGGCTCGTTGTGATTTCAGTATGTTTTTCCGTTAGGTTTGCCGTAATTTTCCGTCTACGAATCTGGTTAAACAGATGAGTAATCAGTACGAAGTAAGAAGCGCAATAATGAATTAAAAAGTTTGTATGTAGGTAGGTTTCGGGTAAGTAGAACGTATCTAATAGCTACACATATGGCTAAGAGAATGCGCGTCGATATGAGGGTGCGTCACGTGAGGTTAGGCTTGTGATTATCTCGCAGTCGACAGGACGGTAACACCGTGGCGGAAAGATAAGCACGGCACGCAATGCCTGCAGTTCCACGGAACGCCCACTCTACGCCATGACCTCGTAATCACTCCAAGCGTTACTATGGCGCTATCTCTTTTAAGAGCCTGCATTCTTCCATTTCCTCAGTGAAGCTTCCGTCGTTTCATTATCATCTGTGTTTATTACTAAATTTTCTTGTGGTAAATTAATTACAACACATCCACAGTGGACGGAACCCAGTAGTTACAGCGGGACACACTCTCTGTCTCGAGGAATACGTTTTCTCATCCCTGACGCTACTCTAGACATCTGCCGGAGGAGCAGTTCTTTGTGCATTGTTAACCCCCCCTCTCTCTCCCTCCCCCTGCGCGCTTCCGTCGCCGGCGCACAAAGCTTAGCTGAATTCGCTCACAAATTTCGTTATGCAACGAGATTGCTTTCTATCCCCCCGAACTTCTTAAGTGAGAAATTTCTCATTAACATACCCGGTATCTTCATCACTTCCAGCTTCAAATTATTTAGTGTAAGTAAGGCGCTTAGTATTAAGATAAATCGAGATTTATCAACGTAACTGCAGAGAAATTGTGGCATTGAAATAGATAAACACCTCTCGAGTACATAATGGACCTCTAATGAATTTTTTAAAGATTATTTTTCGCTAGTTAAGGAAGAAAAAATAAAACAACCAAATGCGCCAGTCGAATTTTGAACTGAAACCTCTCTACGAATTACTTTCCTTACGTTGTAGGTGGTGTAACCAGCTTGTGTACAAGGTAGAGGCTTTCAATTGCGTATTTTATGTCCCTATGATGTTAAGATTTTGTTGTCTGTGGTACTGGTAACGTATAATAGTAACTGAAAATTCGTAAGTTCTTTGTTACTACACATTTACTGGTATATTACAGGATTAATGAAGATGTTAAATTACGGTGCATATCTCAGAATGTTAGGAATTTACGCAGTGCTCCACAGCAATGGAGAAAACTACTTCAGTGTAATTACTCAAAAATGTTCAAATGTTTTGTGATTCTATGGGACCAAACTACTTAAAATAAGTTAAATGGTCGGCCGCAGTGTCCGAGCGGTCTGCGGCGCATCAGTCACAGTCTGCACGGCCGCTACGGTCGGGGGTTCGAATCCCCCCTCGGGCATGGACGTTTGTGTCTTATTTAGTATAAGGTAGTACATATGTAGTTTGTAAATTTAGGGACTGATGACCCCGCAGTTAAGTCCCTTAAGCTTAACAAACATTATCTAAGTCAAACTAACCTAAGGACAAATAACACATACTCATGCCCGAGGGAGGACTCGAACCTCCGACGCGGGAGGCCGCCCGATCACTAACGTGGCGCTCCAGGCCACGCGGCTACTTCATTAGTTATGCGATCTACCCACGCAATCTTCATTATTCTTCTGTAACACCACATTTCAAAAGCCTCTATCCTCTTCCTGTCTAAACTATTTATCGTCAGAGTTTCATTCCCGTACAACGCAAACTCCACACAAATGCCTTTAGAAAAACTTTGTTACACCTAAATTAATATTCGATGTTAACAAATTTCTTTTTCTCAAAAACGTTATTCTTCCCATTGCCATTCTGCATTTTATATCCTCAGTATTGCGACCGTCATATTTTTACTGCCCAAGTAACAAAACTCATCTATCATCTTTATTATTTCGTTACCTAATCTAATTCCTTCAGCATCGCCTGATTTTCTAAGAATGCATTCCATTATCTTTGTTTTGCTCTTATTAATGTTCATTTTATACGCCCGTTTCAACACACTGTCCATTCCTTTCAGCTGATCTTCCTGCTCGTGACACCCAGCTATTCTCACGCTACTTGTAGGTACTTGCTACTTCAAAAACACTGCACCAAATGAAAATGTTGTGGCGTAAAGTCAGCGCCACACGGCAGACGTAACAGAACGATCGTGGAGAAGGCAGCGATCGACCGAAAGCCAGTCGCAAACAGGTGCCGCGCATCCTGGAGGGAGTAACCGAGGATGCGCACCCTCTACAAGGCCGACATACGTCTGGACGACCCGTCAGTTACTAGTCAGAACTACTTCAGAACTCGGCTACGAACTTAGCAATCACTAGGTCTCAGCGCAGCTAGCATCATACGGACGCCGCCGCGAGAAGCAAGAACAGAGAAGAAACAGACATATGTTCTAAAGTTGAGTATCATTGTATCTTCAGTCAATAACACTTGTAATACTAATCTCTATAGAAATGTTTTAGTTGGCCATCGATTCCTGCACCAGTACCTTTCCTGACAATTAGACCGGGACAAGTACTCAACTAATGGCAGAAAGAATGAAACAACAAAAGGCGACGAGATCACAACAAAAAATTAGAACTCCCTGTTAGACTTTTCCAACTCAAGATTTGTATTGGAAACAATGCATATGGAGTACATAAAATGATTATGTTATATGTCAATAGCTCAAGCAGTAATCAGATACCAGATACTGATCAAGTCTAAAACACCAATGTTAGTACGTGGTTTAATGTCAAAAAATATGTTGAAATGTTTGTTAAGCTTATGGGACTTAACATCCAGACGTATGCCTGCCTAGATATAGCCGCTCGTAGAGGGCGCACATCTTCGGTTTCTCCTTCCAGGATGCGCGGCGCCTGCTTGCGATTGGCTTGCGGTCGATCGCTGCCTTCTCCACGATAGTTCTATTATGTCTAGTGTGTGGCACTTTCTTTACGCCACAACATTTTTATTTGCTGCAGTGTTTTTGAAGTAGCAAGTACCTAACTGCAAAGGCAACGTTTAATTGGCACAACACTTAAAAGATGCAAAAGTTCTACTAAGAAAAATGCCTGCACTACAGTTGTGTGTCCGATTTCGTAGTATTGCTGCGCATTGTGGGACCCGAACCAACAGACTGCCGGAGAATATAGAGAAGGCACAGAAAAGGGCAATCTCGTTCTGTATGTTCGCGATATAGGAGAGAAATATTCAAACGTTTTTTAAGCTTAAGGGACATAATAGCGGGATCATTAGTCCCTAAACTTACAAACTACTTATGAACTAGCTAATACTAAAGACGGCACAAACATCCATGCCCGAGGGGGGATTCGATCCCCCAACCACAGCGGCCTGCAGACCGTGACTGGCACGCCGCAGACCGCTCGGCCACTGCGGTCGGCTTTGCTTCGGTTGATAAAGATGATTTCATGTTGCATGTCTCCAGCTGCGATCGTGTTCGGCCTGTCTGGTGCAAGTCATAGGTGAAGCCACATGGGCGACTTGTGTGTCGGTGATGAAGAAATGATGCTAAGGACAATCTCCGAGTGGAGAAAAATCTCCAACCCGACCGGGAATCGAACCCGGGCTCCTGCGTGGCAATCTACCTCGCTGTCCACTGGACTAGGGATGCGGACCTCTGCTTCAGTCGTTAATATCATACTGAGCGTTATGTCCGTGAACACACAGATGCTCTGGCAGATATGTCCCTACGCTGTCTCATGGCGGACGACGTTGAAGTCAGTATCAGTACCTCTACAGGTGGCATCTGCCGTCATCGGATCAAAATCGACGCCGTCTTTGTGGGTGTGCTAATTTTTTTTGCCCAGCAGTGTATATTTTTAGAGCTCTGGAGGGGGCGATCGATTTGCTTCGGACGAAGAGGTGCTCGCCTGTGTGTAACCATGGTACCGTAGGCGCCCTCAAAAATGTTCCCATCCAGACACCCGTCGTCTTGTCTCACAGCGGAATAAATGTATTATGAGTTATGGTGATTTCAGTTGTAAAACTATTTATATCGTTAATCTTTTATTGTAACCTGTAATATGAAACATTTATGTAATTATTAACAAAAAACTCCATTGTTTTGCAAAATTTAAATACTCAGTCCGTGTAGCCGCATTATCCGTAACGCTGTGTTAGCTGAGCGGTTTGGAGCGTCTGCGTAATAAGCAGAACGTCCCGGGTTCAAATCCCGGCTATAGCACAAATTTTAATTCAATGCCTCTCCTATATTCAATACCTTTGTCTCATTATGCAAATTTATGTCTTAAGGATTTGAATTATTGTTGATAAACAGTTTACTTGCCGTTTTTCGTTCTGTCTGGTTTTCGTATGACACCCCTTGACACGTGAGACTACTTTCATCCTGATATGAATCAAGCCTCTACGTTCCAGCTTCATTACCATCAAAACAGATTGCCTCTTGTCCAGACAAATTTGTAGACGAGTTTCCAGACGACACAGACAAATATGCTGCCCTTAACTACGGGGTCATCAGTCCCTAAACTACTTATGAACTAGCTTATACTAAAGGCGGTACAAACATCAAGCCCGAGGGAGATTCGAACCCCGACCGCAGCGGCCGTGCACACTGTGACTTGCACGCCGCAGACCGCTCGGCTACAGCGGCCGGCGCGTATCAGGTCGTTCACGTTTACAGACGTATCGTTTCCACCCGAAAGTTCATTGGCCACATTCTTACATAAGAGATTCGTTTTCTTTACAGGAGTCTTTCACTGGCGGCCGGCCAGTTCAGTGATTTATGTTTAAATTGCATAAGTTGTATTAGTAGCATACGGCTTTACAAAACGTATTTCGAAAATAATTTAATTACCATAAAATATACAACTTTATCAATTTAGAAAAACACAAATCTCCGTCTTATGAATCCGTAATACGGAAAAGATAGCTAAGTTTCTGGTTTTCATACCGACACAATGCTCATCATCTACTGACTTGTGGGGACTGCTACTATAACTTTCTTTTCACGAACTGGTTCATATTCATTTCCGTGTTCTTTTGTTACAGGCTATATTGAAAACGCACAGACTAAGTCCCATTTACAAACTCGAAATCGCCTGTTTTAATTGTAGACACGACATTAGAATTTACTCTTTGCAATTCAATGTTTTATATACAGCTTTTTTATGCACCTTTAATAGTAAAATGACTTGTGTATTCATCTCATTTAATCATTTGCATATTTACAAAATGAGATAAAGAGGTAGTGTTTGAATGGCAACATGTGGTTCCTCTTCATCCTAGAATTTTCGACATTATGGTAAACGATAAAATAATAGCTCTGCTACGTTTTAAAAACATCTAAGCACCAGAAGTTATAACAAAACTTCTGAAAGCACTACATATTAGAATATTCACTAATTGATATTGAATTTAACATGGTAAAGCAACTTACTACATTTTCGTATTTGGATAAATAAGTTATTTTCATGAAAGGTCGCTGTCGCTAGAAGATAGCTTTTTTCATTTAATTCTGTAGCAATTTTAGCATCTCGTGACTTACACTGATTAAAACGTTAATTAAAATCGTACAGCATGTATTCTTAGGTGGATCACATTTTCATATGTTCAAAATTTCGTATTGTAAATCTCAACAATGTGTATGTAAGTACAGTTAATGATGTCTAACACTTCAGCTGTAAAATCATTTATATCGTCAGTCTTTTTTTTATCCTGTAATATGAGACATTTATGTACTTATTACCAAAGAAGGACACTGTTTTGCAAGACATAAATATTCAGTTTGTTTTTCGTTTTAGGAGGCGATCCACTTACAATATTGTAAAAAGATATAAAATAGCCAAGATCGCTTATCATCAATTTTTATTAACGACGACCGGTTTACTGAACTATGTCAAGCATCATCAGGTCAAATAAAATATTTTATAAGGCCATAATCTTGTAATGTCAAACAGTTGTTATATAACAATTTACAGTGCATAGGTGCACTATGTCATTATTATAAAACATGATTATCACAATGAGTGACAAAAGCAAACTCATTACAAGATTATGGCCTCGTAAAATATTTTATTTGACCTGATGATGCTGACATAGTTCAGTGAAACCGGTCGTCGTTAATAAAAATTGATGATAAGCGATCTTGCTATTTTATATCTTTTTACATAAATATTCAGCCAGCGAGGCTGTGAGTTAGTTACTGTCAGAGAAATTTTCTGTGAGAGTTGTTGTCAGCCAGTGTACTGTAAATTTGTGTCGTGTGTTTTGGTTCAATAAATGTCAGACGGGATTTGAAACGACGAGTATTACTGTTTTAACATCTTCCAGTTACTTACTGAAAAAATTAAGTTTTTTGAAACAAGAATCATATAAAGATAGGTATAGGTATAGCTGAAGATACCCAAAACAAACTTAAAAATTTAAATGGCTTAGAAACTGTCAGAAAATTATTTATTGAATATGTATCGTAAATTTCATATAATTAGTAGCAGTTAGGTTACCAGGCACAGCTCAAAATTCTCGTTAAAGCAACCATTCGTTGTGTGCTGGATAGAGGCAACGCATTTGCTAAAGTTGTGTTTCACAACGAAATGGTGCTTTGGCTAAGCTAAAATGATAGCAACCAGTTTATGTAGATACGTTTAGGCAAAGTAAAAGCAGGCGAAATAGCCTCCGGAAACAAGACTAAGAGAAACTGATACATCGTGAAAAATAAGACCTGTAACGTGGTGTGAATACCTTGGAACTATTACAGTAACTGCCAATAGTGACAAAATCAATCAGTATTACGTTATAAAAATGTCTGAGTAATTGATTTGCAAATTTGTACCTCGCTTATTCCTAAGTGTCTGAGCATATGTTCGGCCTGGCGACGGGAGGAAATTAGCAGTGGCCGAGGGGACTGAGGCGCGCCAGTCACGGTCTGCACGGTCACTACGGTCGGGGGTTCGAATCCCCCCTCGGGCATGGATATTTGTGCCGTCCTTAGTATTAGATAGATCATAAGTAGTTTGTAAGCTTAGGGACTGATGACCCCATAGTTAAGTCCCATAAGTTCTACAAAAAAAAAAAAAAAAAAAAAAAAAAAAAAAAAAAAAAAATAATAATAATAATAATAATAAATAAATTAAAAAAAAAAATCAGTAGTGGCCCTGAAGAATCATCTCGGAAATGGCCTGAACCAGCTTGCGAACACCGTGCGCAACATTAATTTTGAATCTCGTGTCATTAAGAAACACAGAACTCTCTAGTAGGTTGGTAGCTTTTTCCCAGAACATCTTATTCGTCGTGTTTTTTAGGTTTTGCAGACAGTCGGATCGATTTAATCTGAGACACCAATGTCCTTAGTGTCTCGGACGAACTGCAGACATCTCGTTAGATATCGTAATCAATGTAATTCTAGGAATGGAATGGAGAAGTCTGAGGAAGGGCCGCGGTGGAGTAGCCGAGCGGTCTAAAGCGTCTCGCTGCGGATCGCGCGGTTGCTCGCCGTGGAAGTTTGAGTCCTCCCTGGGGCATGGGTGTGTGTGTCCTTAGGTTAGTTTACCTAGGTTTACGTAGTTTGTAAGCTACGGACTGATGAGCACGCAGTTTGGTCCGATAGATTTACAAACATTTTCCGAGGAAGGAGTTGGTTGTGACAGCTTTTATCAATCTTTAATGTATACCCAGTAGAGTGTTATAGGTAAACAACAGAAATCACCACGAATTTGATTTGATGCGGATATTAATCTCCCTCCACCAGAGTGTTACATCATTACAAAATCTCGTACTCCATAACATGAAGCCTTTCATCAGTTGTCTGTTATTCTCTGGATTACTTCGCTAGTGCTACAGAAATGATATATTTATTTCTTCGATCCCCGATAAGTTCTATAATTTTTATCTGTTACTTTTCATTTGTTTAAGTTTTGGCAATGTTGTTGATGGGGAAAAAAGTCGAGTATCACAGTGGTTCGGAATCCACGTTACACTGTAATTCCCCATATAACTAGCATACCACCTGTTAACAGGACAATGCTTTTTAGTAAAGCACGATGGTATTCAAATCAATCTTCGGATTGTTGACTGCTTTACGTTTTACCTTTTCGTTTATACACAACTTGCTTAAAACCTGAAAAATGTCAAATTAATCAAGAGAGGTCACAACAATACGTTGCTAACAACAGTTTGACTCTTGTATCTGATAGACGTTCTAGACTCGATTGACCCACGTAAGATTTTCTTATCGCGACAGGTTTGCTTCTTACTGAAGTATTCGTCTGAAGCGGTGTTTCATCAGCCACCACAGCCGAGTAGAAGCTCATATATAGTAGATCTGGCGGAAGACAATTAAGTTAGCAGTTCTCTTTTAATCAGAGACATCTGGGTACGTATGCTGTTAAACTTCCACTGAACTATGATTCCAAGAGGAAAGAACAAATGTTCAAATGTTTGTAGAACTTATGGGACTTAACTACGAGGTCATCAGTCCCTAAGCTTACAAACTACTTATGAACTAGCTAACACTAAGGACGGCACACATATCCATGCCCGAGGGGGGATTCGAACCCCCGACCGTAGAGGCCGTGCAGACCGTGACTGGAGCGCCTCAGTCCCCTCGGCCACCGCGGCCGGCCGGAAAGAACACCACGTAACAAATTTGAGATGATAGTAATCACAAAAGATGGGCACATGTCCAATTAGACGATTCCAGTATTGTTTTGGGAATTTAATGACTGTTTGATTCTTACTTTCTTGGAAGGATTGTCAGAATGCCAACAGGTTTAAGCTGAGATAATGGCAACTTTCACTCTGATGGTAGCTCCCCACTTTGATAAATGAGTCACTGTAAGTCACGTGACACAAGGTAGAAAGGTTTTCTTAGGACTGAGATCCAGTTTAGTGGGCACGGCAATTTTCTAATATTGTAAAAACATGGAGCAAAGAATAAGAGTCAAATTCTGTTTGAAAAACGGAATGAAGTTGAAATGTTGACAGTGGCATATGATGAGGCTTCTCTATTAAAAAAAAAAAAAAAAAAAAAAAAAAAAAAAAAAAAAAAAAAAAAAAAAAAAAAAAAAAAAAAAAAAAAAAGAAAGAAAAAAAATGGTCGAGAGGATGCCAATGGCGAACCTTGCTCTGGATGACCCAGACCATCTAGATCAGACGTTAACGTGGAATCTTTGGAGAAAATTCTTCTGGAAAATCTTCGCATTGTCATAAGAGACGTTGCTGAAGATATTAGCATATCCGTCGGCTCGTTTCATTCAAAATTTTCGAATGTTATGCTCATGACACGAGTGTGAGCGAAGTTTGTCTAAAACTCTTCAATTGTGATCAGAAGACCGTCGCATGAACATCGCTCAGGAGGTACTGAATGACTCCATGATAATCCTGATTTACGCAAATGGGTCATAACTGGTGACCAAATACTGGTTCACGGTTATGACGCCGAAACCACAGCCCAATGGTCCCAATGGGGGATCCAGGACAGCCAAAACAAAAAAAAAAAGCACTTCTCATTTGATCAAATGTCAGAATTGTAATAATTTTTTTTGTTTTGTTTTTGATTTTTATTACCGTGGCGTAGTGCACCATGAGTTTTTGCCTCAAGGTCGTACGACCAGTAAGAGGTTATTGACGTTACGCGCCGTTTGCGAGAAGCAATACGCAAAAAAGTCCGGAATTGTGGAAAAACAAGTTTTGCTTCACGACAGACCTAGCGAGGTGGCGCAGTGGTAACACACTGGAAGGTGGTTCAAATCCACCTCCGGCCATCCACATTTAGGTTTTCCGTGATTTCCCTAAATCAATCCAGCCAAATGCCGGGGTGGTTCCTTTGCAAAGGGCACGGCCGATTTCCCTCTCCAACCTCAACCCTTTCATTCCCATTGTTGTTCCCGGACAACTACGTGTTAAAAGTTGATTTATAACCGAATATTGTGCATCAATCCTTAAACTTGCATTTTTGTTGATGAACAACACGCTTCTAGTGCGACATTTTGCCGCTGAGGCATTATTCTGTCCATCTTGGAGGTTGTGTTGCGTTGTCGTCTGTACGGGGCTGAGAGTGTGAGCGTGAGTGTGGTTCCTTTTATTTTATTCCAGCAGTGAATTGTCTTGTCTTTGGTGCTGCGGCGAAGATTATGGTAACATTATTGATCTGGCAGTGTTAACTATCAACAAAATAACGTCCAAGTACTAAAATAACTCGATAAGCCGGCCGCGGTGGCCGAGGGGACTGAGGCGCTCCAGTCACGGTCTGCACGGCCACTACGGTCGGGGGTTCGAATCCCCTCTCGGGCATGGATATTTGTGCCGTCCTTCGGATAAGCTAGTTCATAAGTAGTTTGTAAGTTTAGGGACTGATGACCCCGTAGTTAAGTCCCATAAGCTATACAAACATTTAAACATTTTTTTAACTCGATAAAACGTCTGTGTTGTGCATGAAATACGTGACATAAAAAATCAATAGTTCGACCAAAAATTTTAAAACACCTGTTTTGATGTTTACTGCACTGTATTAATACAGAAAACACTGAATTTTAATTTTTAGAAAGCTGATTTCATAATGTGGAACTGAAAGGGTTAACCAAAAATCCGAGGACGAGTTCCGTCTCTAATGACTGCGCTGTCGACGGGACGTTAAAGCCTAAAATTCCCTCCCCGCATCACGGCAATGCACCTGCTCGTTCATAGTTGCGCGTGAGAGAGTTTTAGCCCAAAAACAACACGACAATCGTGCCTCAGCCACCAGATTCACCGGATTTGGGCCCCTGCGCTTTTTCCTGTTCCGGAAACTGAAGAGACCTACGAAAGGACAAAGATTTGCAACGATTGAAGAAACAAGAACTGCATCGCCGGAAATACTCAAGGCTGTACCAAAAAGAGCTTATGAGAAGTGCTTCGAGGATTGGAAAAATCGTTGGCACAGGTGTATTATATCTGAGAGGTATTACTTTGAAGTGGATACATGAATATTGATGAGTAAATAAATATTTTTTCTTAAAATTACAAAGTCGCCTTACTTTTTAACACACTTCGTATCTTGATGGCCATGTAAAATTTTTGAATAGGTTGGGGAAAGATTTATTGAAGACTAGCTGAAAACTCGGCTTTGCCCGGGTATTTATTTATTTATACCTGCCATTTTTGAGGTATATATTCATTTGTATAAGGGCTATATGTCTGTAAAATCTCTGGGGAATACAATTAGTAGTAAAGAAGTAATAGATTAAAACTTGGTGCGTGATGAGGCGGTTTTCCATGAACGTTACTGTTTATGTGCTCATATCTCATGAACTACATGTCGTACTGTGAAAAAATTTAGAAGGTACATTCAACTGTATGCGTGTATACTGTTTGTAAAATTTCCTGCGGCTCCAATTTGTAGTGTAGAAATTATAAATTGTAACGTCATAATGAATGCCGTAGCTTTAGTCCATGAACAACGGAACGTTACTGTTTATGTGGTCATATCTCATGAAATTTGTGTCGTACTATGATAAAATTTAGAGGGTACATTCAACTATATGTGTGTATACTGTCTGTAAAACTTCCTGCGGCTACAATTTGTAGTGTACAAATTATAAATTGTAACGTCATACCGAATGTCGTAGTTTTACTCCATAAACAGCGGAAAAGTAGTAAGCGAGAAACTTTTTTCCTTTCATCATTTTGCTATGGTTGTCAACGAGAAAAAGTTTAATAAAGGTTTAAAGTTATGTTTAAAGTTTGTTGAAAGTCGCTAAGTACTATCATTCTCATAAAGTGTATTTCGAAAGTCTCGCCGCATTATATGACATTTTTTGCCATTGCTATTGGTTATGACGTAATATCTTTTTAACCATGAGCCGTATGTGATTCTTAACCATGCAGCAATTGTTACCTCACGGTAACGACTGTGTGTGTATCAAATTTGGTTGAAATCGGTCCACTGGTTTAGGAGAAAATGAGCAGTATTGTCGCTAAATGCAGCAGTTTTCCGCACATCTCATTGTTTATGACGTCATATCTCGTGAACTATGTATCGTACGTGATTCTTACACGTACGGCGACCGTTCTCATGGATTGAAGCTTACGTGTACAAAATCTGGAAACTGTAGATCAAAACTGTAGATTTGTATGCAACACGTACATACATACGGACACTCTGCTTTATATATTAGAAGAAGAAGATAGAAACAGTGTGATACCTCGATCGGCTCCTCCTCCGAGACGAGGTAGAATTTGATTTCTTGTTTTTTAGGTGCAAATTCAGGTGGTGGAAGCGAGAAGGCTGTACTCGAGGGAGTTGTGCGCCTGAGAGCGTCCTCTGCTCGCATCCGTCAAGGGGACAAAGAGACGTTATCTGGCGGCAGGAGCAGTCGTGTGCGTCCCACAGCCTGCGACATTTGCAACATTATCCAAACTGCAGCCGGGCATTTGCCGCTACGGATTAATTATACCGAAGCTCTGTTTCATTAGTGATGAATTAAAGAGAGCGCTTCCATTAGCCGCGAGAGTTTTCGGCGATGAGGATTACGTTCCGCACCGCATTGCCGAGCCAATTCCGCAGGTCGCAGGAGGCCACATCCGCTGAACTTGGCGACCGAGGCATCACTGTCGTGTTTTTTAGTGAAGTCTTTTACCACATGCCGCAAATATTTTAAATTTTCCAAATTTAAATTTTTGGAGTAAAAGTGACCATAATGAATCATATACAGAATATTTTCAGGTTACGTACTGTAATTACACATCAATATCATTTTTATAAAATATGTTATGAGTAAAACACTAATCAACAAATTTTTTGTTTTTCGTGGTAGTGGCAATCCACGTGTCTATTGACTATCCATGTTACTGAAAGTGTGATGCCGGCCGCGGTGGCCGAGGTGACTGAGGCGCTCCAGTCACAATCTGTACGGCCACTACGGTCGGGGGTTCGAATCCCCCCCTCGGGCATGGATATTTGTGCCGTCCTTACGATAAGCTAGTTGATAAGTAGTTTGTAAGTTTTGGGACTGATGACCCCGTAGTTAAGTCCCATAAGCTATACAAACATTTGTACATTTTTTGACAGTGTGATCATATTGCTTCGAGCGCGGTAAAAGATACATTCAGGTCACAAACCATAGTCAATATCAGTATCTCTGTAATAAATGTTTTTAAGAGAAATCAACAAAAAGTTACAATTATATTTATTTTTGCAGTGTACCCTCAACCCCCCCACATGCCTGTATTACGTTTCCTAAAGTACGTTGGTACTGAAAGGGTCCACACCGACATTACAACCGAAAAGCTACATGCAGGACAAGTAGTATTTGGAACATTCTTGCAAATAATACATTAGCGTCAGTATGTATGTGGTTTTAATATGGTAAGGCGGACATTGCAAGAGGGGAAAAAAGGATGGTTGGACTTGTTCTAAAAGAATCATTAACTTTTACGGACCTATACCTCGAAAGTGGCCGGGATCCTCATCTTTTTGCCACAGTAGGTAAACAACAGTTAAGATCTATTTATTACTTTGAAAGAGCCTGTATCAGTGATACTGTAACTTACTGTGTGAATGACGAAGCACAAAGATTGATGAGGTACATACAGGCTGACACGCATAAAACTGTTCTTCCGAATATTTGGAAAAATACAAATAAGATGAAAAAAACGTTGCAATAAAGTTGTTCAGCTAGAAGAGGGACATTAATTAATATAAAGCACGACCCCATGCATCACCCCCGGGGGCAGAAGGAGGGTGATTTTGAAATCCTAAATGGTAATCCATGTTTCTTATTTGAGATTTGGATTCTCCGTAAACAAATATGTAACATTTGTAGGAAACAATGTTTGGTTTCATGTTAGATGGCCCTGTAATCGGCAGAAATAAAAGGAGTTGAAAATGGTCGAAGAGTGGTAATATCTGAAACAAACACATATCACACTAAGAAAATCAAAGTACAGTTTTCGATATTTTTGGTAATGCTATCATGTGACACTTCTCCCAATCGAATAAAGTAGAGTCTGTGATTATGCTCTCAGTCGATGGTCAGACTGTTCATTGTACTTCTTTGATTCGGGTTGTACATATCTCTACGCAATTGTTCCACGATTTTGACGATTGTATAGGGAATAGACAGCATTTCCTCGTCATCTAAGGCTCGTAGAAATGTTCAAGCAGCTCGTCAAAGGAATGCCCTTGTTTCCGGATAGGAATGTTCCTTCAGCAACGACTTGTCGCAGTATTGTCCAACAGTTCACTGAAACTGGAATCTTTGAACTTAGAGAAAGAGCCGGACGTCTAGTTTCTCGATATATTAGCGGTTTGCAACAATTTTGAACCCTTTTTTTACCGATTACAGCGCCATCTATCATGAAACTAAACGAATGATTCATACAAAAGTTACATGTTTTTTCACGGAGAATAATATTTTGGAATAAAAATAGGGGTTCCTATTAAAAATTGGAAGTCACCCCCACTGCCGTTTCAGGAGCAGGTGCAGGGGAGTGAGCTTTATTATTATTATTATTAATGGATGGCCCTCTTCGAGCCGGCCGTGGTGGCCGACGTGACTGAGGCGCTCCAGTCACGGTCAGCACGGCCACTACGGTCGGGGGTTCGAATCCCCCCTCGGGCATGGATATTTGTGCCGTCCTAGTTCGTAAGTCGTTCATAAGTAGTTTGTAAGTTTAGGGACTGATGACCCCGTAGTTAAGTCCCATAAGCTTAACAAACATTTGAACATTTGCCCTCTTCGACGTGAACAACTTCTATTTAAAAAAACTGAATACGATATGTATTTTTCCCAAATATTCAGAAATACGGTTTTAAATACCTCATCCTATATAATAAATTCGAAAGAACGACGAAACCATACTTTTATCTATGTGAGGGATTGAACTTTTTAAGCGAAAAAAACGGTACTTTATGCAATTCAGATAATCTTTTCTTGGTTTGGTTTGCTTGCATCCTTAAATCGGAAAATCGTCTCGCGCTCTTTGAAAACTGAAAAGTTACCCACTTGCTTATCGCGAACAAATCGAGGTCTCACCGAAGGAGAATTGGTAATTAGTTGCTTTAACTGCTCAACCGTGAAGAGTTATACTGGCGCTAAGTCGTTAGCACTGCCTTTGTGCTGTGACTCGGGGTATATGTATTTGATACATTCGAAGCGCGACGTAGCCCTTTGTTGTTCTGTGGGCCGGGCACTGCGAACAGATGAGTCAACCTTGAAGGACTTAATTTAGAAGTTGACGCACCTGTGCCGCGCTACAGCTGCTGGCATTGTCTCGACGCGAAACTTCTAGAACCAACACATCTCGCCTATTATACTATCCGCAGCTTGCTGAACATCTCATATTTTCTGTGCCCCTTACAGTCTCTGCTACCACGCTTTAATACGTTTTATGTCCCCAATATTTTCCCGTAACGTAACAAAATTTAAGAGAGTTTCTGCTTGGCGTTTCAGGCACAGCAGAAGCACTTTTCTGTGTAGAAAGGGCCGGGCATACTTAGATAAAAAATGTCTGCAGGGTGGGGAGCATAATCAAGTCAATTGGACGTCTAGTGGCTTTGAAAACGCTGAGCACTTTCACTATTTCCAACAGTTCAAAAAATATTCAAATGTTTGTAAATCTATCGGACTCAACTGCTTGTTCATTAGTCCATAGCTTACGAACTACTTAACTAAGGCAAACTATTTTAAATGTGTTTATTTCAGTCAACAATTGCAATAGAATTGTTTAATAACATGTTTCGACCTCTTGGATCATCTTCAGATCTTATAGTTGCGTCTGCAACTCGTCTGGCTGAGTACTAATTGAGTACCAATTAGTACTCAGCCAGACGAGTTGCAGACGCAACTATAAGATCTGAAGATGATCCAAGAGATCGAAACATGTTATTAAACAATTTTATTGCAATTGTTGACTGAAATAAACACATTTAAAATAACATAGTGCAGTTGCGGACATTCTGAAATCGACCTTGTCGACTATAATGCAAGGCAAACTAACCTAAGGACAATACAAAAACTCATGCCCGAGGGGGGACTCGAACCCCCGACGGCGAACGGCCGCGCGCACCGTAGCACGGTGCCCCAATGCGCACGGCTAATACGCCGCGGCGCGTGGCCAGCAGTTCTGAATGTAGTTCACATAATTAATTTACAATACTACTGTATTTACTATGGCGGTTTTTTTTAATGTTTGTTAAGCTTAAAGGACTTAACTGCGGGGTCATCAGTCCCTAAACTTACAAACTACTTATGAACTACCTTATACTGAAGACGACACAAACATCCATGCCCGAGGCGGGATTCGAACCCGCGACCGTAGCTGCCGTGCAGATGTGAGTGACGCGCCGCAGACCGCTCGGCCACTGCGGCCGGAGATTATTTGCTTTCTGCATGAATATACAGGCGAGGCAATTAAAAACTGTTTTTCGAAATATTTGGAAACCAAAAATCAGATAAAACAAAGGTTGCGGTTGTTCACATCGAAGAGGCACATCCATTAAAATAAATCTCGACTTTCCCACTCCCCGCACCACTCCCAAGGATTAGAGTGGGGGTTGCTTTGAAATCTTAAATAGGAACCACATTTTTTATTGTAGATTTGGATCCTCCGGGGAAAAAATGTTTAACTTTTGTATGAAACTTTTTTTTTCATGCCGGCCCCAGTGGCCGAGCGGTCTGCGGCACGCCAGTCACAGTCTCCACGGCACCTACGGTCGGGTGTTCGAATTCCCCCTCGGGCATGGCTGTTTGTGTCGTCTTTAGTATAATGCAGTTAATAAGTAGTTTGTAAATTTAGGGACTGGTGACCCTGCAGTTAAGTCCCTTAAGCTTAACAAACATTTGAACATTTTGTTTCATGATTGATGGCGCTGTAATATACAAAAATAAAAATGAGTTGTAATGAAAAACAAGAAGACCCTAATACGCTAGTATTTCAAATTCACATTATATTAGGAAAATTAAGCCGGCCGCGGTGGCAGAGGGGACTGAGGCGCTTCAGTCACTGTCTGCACGGCCACTACGATCGGGGGTTCGAATCCCCCCTCGCGCATGGATATTTGTGCCGTCCTTAGTTGTAGCTAGTTCATAAGTAGTTTGTAAGTTTAGGGACTGATGACCCTGTAGTTAAGTGCCATAGACTCTACAAACATTTGAACATTTAGGAAAATCAAAGCAGAGTTTTTGATATTTTTGATAATGCTTTCATGTGACATCTCCCACAATAGAATGAAGCACAGACTGTGTTCATGGTCTCAGTCTACTGTCAGACTATTGACTGGTTCTGACTGTATACTTCGCTACTCAATTGCTCCACGATGTTAACGGTTGCAGAGAAAGTAGATATATAATTTCCTCGAACTCCAGGATACTGATGACCTCTGCAGTTTTGTGCCCGTAAAACGCCCAACAACAACAACAACAACAACAACATCCTCGAACTCGGAGGCTCACCGAAATGTCGAAGAAGCTTCCCCGATAGAAGAGTTCCTTACGCAACGACGTTTCGAAGTATTGTCCAGCTGTTTGGTGAAACTAGAAATGTTAAGCCTAGAGCAAGACCCCGATGTCTATTAGTTCGAGATATTACCGGTTTTCAATAATTCTTAACACATTACATATTTTTTCACAAAGAATCCAAATCTGCAGTAAAAACTAGGGGCTGGTAATTAAGATTTCAAAGTAGCCCCTCGTCACATCCCTGGTGGTGTGCAGGGGATAGAGCATTACGTTAATGAAAGGCCCTCTTCGAGGTGAACAACTCTTTTACAAATTTTTAAAAATCCGATTTGTATTTTTTTCATGGAGTCAGAAAAAGAATTTTAAATGCCTCACCTTGTATGTAGATTCTTTGACGAGATGAGTATTAGTGTGTTCAGCAGCTGCGGTTTTCTTTTTTAATACTTTCGTCGCTGTCTTTTCGTGCAGGATCGACCGTGGTGAGAAGCTGACGTGTTATGATCATACGAAAGGCTTAATCCACTTAGCTACGGCCGCTGATATTAAATTTGCATCAATACCTCTCTCTCTGTGTGATTCGCCTCCTCCTACATTCGCCGGTTCTACACCGGGGGAACAGCCGCTGCTCCGCCTCTGCGGAAACACGAATTTTATCGACATAGTAAACAGACAGTTTTACTCAAATTCCTTCTTATTACAAGGTGAAATAAAAGCATCGTTTTAAACTTTCCATCGGCTCAAGCATGTTACGACCACCGTGTAGCACTCGTTTCATATCAAAGTTAGTACTACTTTTTTCAGAAGCAGTATGTTGTAATAAACATAAATGTATTTATTAAATAAGGCGAAGTAACGTACTTTTATTCTTTTTAGCAGGAAACTTATTTCTGGTTTGGTGGTGAGGTGGCTACAAAGACGAGTGATAGTCGAGGTCTATGTTCCAAAAGAACCTGAAGATTACGTATGTAGCATTCGGTCAAGGTTGATCCCAAAGAAAGCATAATTTCTAAAGCACGAGGAAAGTAAAGCGGCCAATTCAAGAAAAAAATTACTATGTAGCCTCATAACACACAGCAACATACAAATACTTTTGGTTATATCCATTCTGTGGAGCAGGATAAGCCACTTAGTTTATTTGATTGTCTTTACAGTTGAAAATTTTTTTTTATTAGTGGTAATCGTTTTCGGTTTTTATATCATCATACCAGTGCCTTAAAAGCAAGTTTCGCGTAATAGTGACGAGCATTTCAATTTATGACAGTAGGACGTGGCCCAACGTGTTATATTTGTGACTGGCTAATCGTGAATGCGATTAATGTTTGTAAATCCATGGGACTTAACTACTGAGGCTATCGGGTCCTAGACTTAAAAACTACTTAGACTAAAACTAACTTAATGACAACACACACACACACACACACACACACACACACACACACACACACACACACACACCCATACTCGCGGAAGGACTCGAACCTCCGACGGGGACATGCATGGATACTTGCTGTTAAGGCACTAGTCATATTATGGATATAAAATCCGAAACCGCTTACCAGTAATAAAAATGCAATTTGCAACTTTGTCGGACAATCAAATAAAAAAATCAAAGATTTGGTATAATTTGGCATTGAAGAATTGTCCGGTCGTGCTTCGTGAAACAAGGAGAACTTTTCGACCAGTACAACGAATTTCTGTAACGGCTAACATCATGGGTTCAGTAAATCATAGCTGACGTTTTGCAACCAGCAGTTTCGGCATTAGAGGCCATTTTGAAGCCACACGTGTTACGAGCGGATGGGTAAAACCAATACTTTGAAAATTGTTAATTTATACTGATAGACGAACGTATTTTATTAATATATGAAATACATTATGTTTAAAGGAGTAGAAGTAGTATGTTTTGTTCTCTGTGGTATGATTATGACAGCTTCTCGACATATCGAGTCGTTCATGAGTGCATGCAACTGGCAAATTTACAGCTTGTCCACTCATGGCAGCAGTGGGTGTTGGAGTTGCACCCCTTTTGGAGTGAAATCGGCTGATAGGTGTTCCTGCTTTAGGGGAGTCCCCTCTAACAAGCAACCACTTTCGGCAAATGTTACGTATCCAAATATTCTGTGCTATGTTGCTGATTCTTTTTCCTCATGCTTCGGCCTGTCAAAACCCATAAGATGGATATCCGTTTCACTTCGTTTATTATTCCTATTTTGTTACAATCTAATGCAGTGGCTCCAAAACTGTGGGTTGCGTTATCAATTCAGGTGGGTCGTCAGTAGAACGTTACGTACTTACCTACTTGTAAAAAGTCAAAATGTTTTATACTTTCATGATATTATTTTCCATGCCTTAAAGATACGCCACAATTAAGCTCTACCGCTTCCTTATTAAAAATGGTAATGGTTATGGACTAATGTTTAAAGTTTATATGATTTATTATTTTCACGTTGCTCAAAGTGAAACTTGATTGTTTTTGTAGTAGTATCGCTTAATACTGGTTTTTATTTTGGTAATTGCTATTCAAGAATTGACAATGAATTGTTATGGGTAAGAAATCCGTGTCTACAGTGCAACCACAAAAAACTAAAACTTTTAACATCCGAGTAAGACTTTCCGATGGAACAAACGTGTGTTTCTTCTATGAACAATTTATTGAAAGTCTCAAGCCTAATAACATTTCAAATCAAAGACGGTACCGAATGCAAGCAAATATATATTTGAAGGAATCAGTGGGACCCCGCACCTACATTCTTATGCGATCGTACTTTTTAAAAAAATAAGACCCTGCGTAGAATCTGATTTACCTTAAAACCAACAAACTTCAGTTAAGACATTGAACGTATAATTACTACCAAGATTTACCATGTATTTTGCATTAAATAATAGTCTTTTAAACATACTCCGTCATATATATTTATATACTGGGTAACGAAAATTTTTCCAGAAATATGGAGGGTAGACGAAAAAGATTGATAACCACTCATGTAACGTACTGAGTGGTACCAATAACATGGAGACTTACTCCTGAATTCAGTCCTGCAGAACGTAATAATTGTAAATAAATAAAGAATAGCTTTTAACACGTATATTCTTCAGTGTATGTTTATGTCTCTAAACTGCCTGCTAAGGCGGAACTGGTCAGTCGTAATGTGGCAAAAAAGTCCTACTGCCGTGTTTTACTGCTCACTGTTCCTTTTTCCTGTAGTCTTGAGATTTTTTGCAAACCTTCCGGACAAAAGTAATAAGAACATAATTAAATGATGTACGATACGATTACGACTCTACCACTGCGATAATATCTATGCACTCGACACGTGATATTATTCTCTGACCGTATTTTAACAAACAGCCAAAATTATTTTATTTTTCAGTTTACCTTTGACAAGCACAGTCTTTTTTTATGGAACTTTTATCTGTTTAAACTATTATTTTAATATCTCTCCCATATTTTCATTATCTTTTTCCTTTAAAATATTATCACCTGTCTTGCCGTGGTACTTTCTCCTCTTTTTCTCGTTTATTTTCTTTGCCTGTACTGGTTTGCGTAAAAGCGAGTGACAATGTCAAATCGCCGATATTTTTGCAACTATCTGTGAAACGATACGAGATATTAAAAGAGAAACATAAGTTGCAGAGAATTTTCTCGTGTAGAAATTCGTTTCTTCGATTTTCGTGTCAGACGAACGGTTAGGCAGTTATTTTTATTTAAATTTCGAGCTGTCAAAAGGCGATCGCAAAGGCCCTTTTTTAGTGTTCTTACCGTAACCTAAAGCAAGGAAAAAAATAAAAATAAAAAAAGGAAAACCTATGATGTCCCGACAGGAGAATGATTTTGAAAGCTCAGCAAGTTCATACTGACTAAGGAATCGAACGTTAAGAAACAGACCAATCCGGTAAGCGGTTATAACCCAAAGAAAATGAATTCCGGACGATTATAGAAGCCGCATGGCTGCAAATCTGTGTGTCTTTTGACAGGTGAGAGGTGGTAGGTAGGCGGCTGGCGTGGACTCGGCGGCAGGAGCGGCGCGCTCTCAGGCATTCCTGCCGGCTAACAGTTTCCAGAGCTCCCGTGTAAACCGACCGCGTCGCGTCGCCTTCACAAACTCCGCAGCACCGTCGGCAAAAACTTGAGAGGCTTCACAGCCATCCCGCGAGCTGCATAGCGCCACCGTGTCTCTCACGTGCTAATTTTAGCTCCGTGTTTGGTTAGTCCGGCGAAACTAGCTCAGTCCGTAACCTGCCAATCTGTTAGCGCCATAACCGTCGTGCAAACTCAGCACTCAATTCCGCAGACGGTTAAGAAATACTACGCCGCGACAGTACACAATTGCCGCGGGGTCGAGCACGTGTCTGAGTGGTCACTCAGGCCAAAGTTCATATTATCCTGATGTGACTTACTCATTTTATTTCATCGCCAGCTCTGCGGCTCTTCTATTTAGCGTATTTCCACTGTAGCTCGCCTAGTTGCCTTCGAACAACCGCAATTTAAAAAAAATACCTTTTACAACTTTCGATAGTACATTAAAATATTTAATTTATAAGTAGCAGAAAGCGAAGTAATGATAGTGTCACCTGTGTTTCGGCTGAGTGTTGAACTAAGCTCGGCGTAGCGCGTTGCACGTGGCCGGAGTTTGACAGATGTGCAGACAACGACGCGCAGCCTTCTGGAGCCTAGCTCGATTCCCGTTCGGATTACAGTTTTTGATTCCTGCGATTCTGACAACGCTTTTTGACGACTCGACGGAGTACTGCCGGAACACAAACTTCTACGGGACTTTTGACACCTACTGCCATGTCCGATGCATTTAAGGAGGAAAATTAAACTGTCTGTTGTGTTCTTTACAACATAAGCTGAAGCAACTGCCACTGCCATCGCTACCACACACTAATACGTGAAGAAACGCAAGGAATAAGAAGCAGCATTCATCAGGACATTTCCTCGAAACGAGCAGTTTCGTAAGTATTTTAACTTCTCAAGTAAGCATAGTAACAACAATTGTAACGAACCACACTTGACATGTGCACATTTTTAAGAGTTGCATAAAATTTCTTTTACACGCGCGTGTGTGAAAATACGGTTTTTTTTTTTTTTTTTTTTTTTTTTTGCGTGCAGGTTTTAGGTATCAAACGTTACGAAAAACACATGCACACAACAATAACAACAACAGATCACTATTCCGTTCGTTCGTATTAAAATTATTCATTCTCTTTAGTAACACATTGCTTTGAATAGAGCTACGGCTGTTCGATAACGCACAAGTAAAACTACGTTCAGCGTGAGTGCACGATTTTTTTCACCCACAATGAACATTCCATCGCCATCCAGTCACTAACAACTACTACCAGTTACATTACTCTGCCGTTCTCACATTGCTAATTTCATTCGCGGCCACGCACACACGAAGTATTTATCCGCTTATTTTCCGGAAATTCAACTATACACGGTGCAAAGGAATTTTACTCGTTCACTTTCTATAGAAACGGATTTATTTTCTTCTTTTCGAGTACGGTGACTGTCTTTATAGTACTTCACGTAAGACGGCGCGCGACCTCGGCTAGGCGCGCGTTTAAACAATGCTGCCAGCAGAACGTCCACTTTCGTAAGCGCCGCGAGTAAATACGAAGGTGTTCCTCGTCTCGTAGCGGAAGCACCGCCGCTGCTGCTACTACTACTACTGCTACTGCTGCTACTACTACAACTACAACTAGTACAACGGCGGCGAGAAAGGGCGCGAAAGCACGTGCAGGTTTAGTGACTCACCGCGAGAGGGCTGTGGGCATGTTGTAGCGGCGCGGCGGGAGAAGCACTAGAGAGCGAGCGGCGAGCAGCGAGCAGCGAGCGCGGCGCGCGGCCAGCCCGCACTGTTGCCGCAAGAATCCGCCCCGGCCTGGCGGCGCGCCAGTCGACACTGCCTTTAATAGTCCTGCGCTGCGCTCGCAGCACATTGTCTGCGCACGCAGCTCGCGCAAAACAATACGCCGCTCTGCCCCTCTCCCGCCGCCCGCCAATAAAGCGATACACTTATCGCGCTGTCCAAACACTCGCCACACAGCCTCCGGGTTAACGAGACGATATCGGACGACGAACGACCGATAGGGTACTCGGGTTTGTGGAAAAAAAAAAAAAAAAAAAAGAAAAAAAAATCGTTTCTGTAACAGGCGTCTACATCTACATCCATACTCCGCAAACCACCTCACGCTGTGTGGCGGAGGGTACTTCGCGCACCATTGTCACCTCTTCGTATTCCAGTCGCGTATGTTGTGCGGGAAAAATGATTGCTTGTTTGCCTCTCTGATCTTATCCCTGTGGTGCAAAATGCTGGGTGATCAAAAAGTCAGTATAAATTTGAAAACTTAATGAATCACGGAGTAATGAAGACAGAGATGCAAAAAATTGACACACATGCTTGGAATGACATGGGGTTTTATTAGAACAAAAAAAAAAAAAAAAAAAAAAAAAAAAAAGTTAAAAACATGACGGAGTAAAAACTTTAATGAGAGTCGCAGCAGATGACAAGCTCTCACTACTAAAACCCTTGTAGGTCATTGGTTTTACCCTCTATTAATCTTATGTTGAATGTTTCGGTAACAGTGTATGCACCGGTGATGTAATATAGTTGCCGGCCGCGGTGGCCGAGGGGACTAAGGCGCTCCAGTCACGGTTTGCACGGCCACTACGGCCGGGGATTCGAATCCCCCCTCGGGCATGGATATTTGTGCCGTCCTAGTTCGTAAGTAGTTAATAAGTAGTTTGTAAGTTTAGGGACTGATCACCCTGTAGTTAAGTCCCATAGACTATACAAACAATTTTTTTTTTTTTTGTAATACAGTTGTTTAAACAACACTGGCGTTCAAGTGAAACTTCCGATAGGAACTGATAGTTCCTCACTATAACTCCGGGCATGCTTTACAGTGCTGTTCACAACATTATTCCTCGACTACAGCTATTGCTGACGAATGATGGTGAACATATTGAGCATTTCCTGTAAAGAACATAATATTTGCTTTGTCTTAAATGTCTATGCTAATCATTGCTTTTCTGATCAAATGAAGCGCCATCTGTGGGACATTTTTTGAACTTTTTTTTCTTTTGGGTTCTAATAAAACCCCATGTGATTCCAAGCATGTGTGTCAATTTTTACCTCTATCTACATTATTCCGTGATTGATTAAGGAAGCAATATATTGATTGACTCATCATGAAACTCTTCTTGGAACTTTGAAAAAAGCGCGTACCGTGAAACAAAAACAAAAAAATGTTTGTACAGCTTATGGGACTTAACTACGGGGTCATCAGTCTCTAAACTTACAAACTACTTATGAACTAGCTAATACTAAAGACGGCACAAAATATCCATGTCCGTGGGGGGATCCGAACCGCCGACCGTAGCACAAAATAAATAAATAAATAAAAATAAAATAATGATTAAAAACATACGGAGTAAAAATATTAATGAGAGTAGCAGCAGATAATAAGCTCTCACTACTAAAATCCTTCAATATCATAGGTTTTACCCTCGATTAATCTGGTGTTGAATGTTTCGGTAACAGTGTATGCACCGGTGCTGTAATACAGTTGTTTAAACAAGACTGGCATTCAAGTGAATCTTCCGATCCGAACTGATTGTGCCTCACCATAACTCCGGAAATGCTTTACAGTGCTGTTCACAACATTATTCTTTGACTACAGCTATTTCTGAGGAATGATGGTGAACATATTGAGCAGTTCCTGTAAAGAACATCATCTTTGCTTTGTCTTAATTTTTTATGCTAATTATTGCTTTTCTGATCATATGAAGCGCCATCTGTGGGACATTTTTTGAACTTTTTTTTTCTTGTGGGTTCTAATAAAACCCCATGTGATTCAAGGCCTGTGTGTCAATTTTTACCTCTATCTACATTATTCCGTGATTGATTAAGGAAGCAATATATTGATTGACTCATCATGAAACTCTTCTTGGAACTTTGAAAAAAGCGCGTACCGTGAAACAAAAACAAAAAATGTTTGTAGAGCTTATGGGACTTAACTACGGGGTCATCGGTCCCTAAACTTACAAACTACTTATGAACTAGCTAATACGGCAACGGTCGTACAGACCGTTAGTGGCACGCCGCAGACCGCTCGGCCACTGCGGCCGGCAACAGTTTCCTAACACGGTTGTTAAACGACAGTGGATCTTTCCCATCTCTCCTACTTTTACTTCGCACATAATTATCTACTGCGTATTCTATAGTACCCTTGAACAGTTTTCAGCGTGTCAGTGTTAGAGACAAAACTATCGTGTTAAACAGTCAAGTACTCTGAAATCTGAACCTTTTATTTTTTTTCTAAATAAGAAGCAGTATTCATTGATGCTGTAATGGCCTTATGTTCGCTGATTCCCTGAGATTCGCTAACTGAACCAAAAAGTTCGGGTCTATTTGGCATCAGCAAGTCCAACACATTATCTCCACGGATTTTTCAAATTTTTTTTTTTTTTTTTTTTTATGCTGAGGACACATATTTTCAAATTCAGAAGTAAATGTTGGTGACTGAAATTTCGCAAACACACCTCGCCGCAACGAATAAAGTCGTTCTTTTACTGATGTCCACCTCAAATTGTGCAACATTTCCTTAACGCTTTCGCCCCTGTAACATGATAAAACGAACTACCCTTCTCTGAACCTTCTCAATGTCTTCCGTCAGTCCCACCTGGTGAGGGTCCCACACTGGGCAACATTACTCCAGGAGAAGACGCACAAGTGTGATGTCGGCAGTCTCTTTGGTGGAGCTGTTGCATCTTCAAAGCTTTCTGCCAATGAAACGTAAGCTTTGGTTCGCCTTCCCAACAATATTTTCTATGCCTTCTCTCCAGTTTAAGATGTTCGTAATTGTAACTCCTAGGTATTGGTAGAATTTACAACCTTAATGTTTGACTGATTTATCGTGTAATTGAAGTTCAGCGGATTTCTTTTAGTGGTCATGTGTATTATTTCACACTTTTCATTATTTAGTGTTAATTGTCAATTTTCGCACCATGTAGAAATTTTGTCTAAATCGCTTTGCAGTTGCTTTTGATCCTCTGTTGACTTCACTTACCGATAAACGACAGCATCGTCTGCAAACAGTCTAAGGGAGCTATTCAGATTGTCTCCTAAATCGTTTACAAACTCAAGGAAGAGTAGGGGGCCTATAACGCTTCCCTAGGGAACGCTAGATATCACTTGTGTTTTACTCGACAACTTACCGTCAATCACAACGAACTGTGTACTTTCTGACAGGAAATCGTGAATCCAATCGCACAATTAGGGCGATATTCCATAAGCACGCAATTTCATTAGAAGCCGCTTGTGAGGTACAGTGTAAAAAGCCTTACAGAAATATGGAATCGATTTGAGATACCTTGTCAATGGCACTAATCAATTAATGTGTATAAAGGGCAAACTGTATTTCGCAAGAGTGATACTTTCTGAATCCGTGTTGACTATTGGGTAATAGGTCGTTCTCTTCGAAGTACTTCATAAAGTTCGAATAAAGTATATGTACCAAAATCCTACTGCAAATCGACGTCAATGAGATGGGCCTGTAATTTTGGGGATCACTCCTATTGCCTTTCTTGAATATTGGAGTGACCTGGGCAACTTTATAGTCTTTGGGTACGGATCTTTCGCTGAGTGATCGGTTGTATATGATAGCTAAGTATGGAGCTGTTGCATCAGCATACTCAGAGAGGAATCTAGCTGGTATGCAATCTGGCCCGGAAGATTTGTTTTTGCTCAGTGACTTAAGTTGTTTTTATACTCCAGGAACATCTACTTCTAAATTTCGCATGCTGGCAGCCATTCTTGGTTCGAATTCTGGAGTGTTCACTTCGTCTTCTTTGGTAAAAGAATTTCGAAAAGCTGTGTTTAGCAATCCTGTTTTAGCGGTACTGTCATCGGTAGTATTACCATTGCTATCGCGTAGTGAAGGTATTGTTTGTGTTTTGCCGCTAGTGTACTTCGCATATGACCAGAATTTATTTCGATTTTCTGCCAGATTACGAGAGAGGATTTCGTAGTGGAAACTATTATAAGCTTCTCTCATTGAAGTCCGCGCTAGGTTGCGAGTTTCTGTAAAAGATTGTCAGCCTTGGGGATTCTGTGTCTGTTTAAATTTTGCATGCGTTTTTCTTTGCTTCTGCAACAGTGATATGACCTGTTTTGCGTACCACGGGGGATCAGCCCCTTCTTTTGTTAGTTTATTTGGTATAAATATCTGGTTTGCTACTGATATTATGTTTTTGAAAGTAAGCCACAACTGATCTACACTCGCATTTTTAGTTTTGAAAGACTGGAGACTATCTCTCAGGAAAGCGTAAAGCGAATTTTTATCTGCTCATTTGAATAGATATATTTTCCGTTAATTTTTGATGCATTTGGAAATTTCGATATTCAGTCTTGCTATTAGAACTCTATGTTCGCTAATCCCTGTATCTGTTTTGATGCTCTTTACTAGCTCAGGATTATTTGTTGCTACGAGATCAAGGGCATTTTCAAAACCATTTACTACTTTAGTGGGTTCATGAAATAACTGTTCGAAGTAAACTTGTATTAACGGATATCCCTTTTATTGAAATTAAAAAAAAATCCTATTAGTATTTTTTCAAATATTCAGGGAAAGAGTTTTAAGTGCCTCAGATTGTATATGTTTATCAGTGAGACAGTATTTCACCGAAATTAGCAGTTTCTGGTTAACCATGTACAATATATGACTTTCGCACATGGGACTGTAACTGTCCCATGTGCGATAGGAAGAGAGCCGGCCGCGGTGGCCAAGCGGTCTGCGGCGCGCCAGTCACGGTCTGCACAGCCACTACGGTCGGGGGTTCGAATTCCCCCTCAGGCATGGATATTTGTGCCGTCCTTAGTATTAGCTAGTTCATAAGTAGTTTGTAAGTTTAGGGACTGATGTCCCTAAACTTAAAAACTACTTATGAACTTGCTTATACTAAAGACGCCGCAAACATCCATGCCCGAGGGGGATTCGAACCCCCGACGGGGAACGGCCTCGCGCATCGTAGCATAGCGCCTCAATGCGCTCGGCTGCTCCGCCGCGGCCTCGTCCATAGCTTTTCCGTTGGCTTCCGGTAATAAGTGTGTATCAACTGCAGCCCTTCCATGTTCAGCTGCAGCCATACTATCTATATCGAAAGAGCTTATTCAAGTGAGTGTTGAATTCTACAGTCGCTTTCGCTGAGGTAGTTTTATGTTCTCTGGGCACTATCGAGTTGGCCTCTTTAGCAGCTAGTAAGTGACCCATTTCAGCGATCCTGTGTGTTGACCGTCGCACAACAAAATGGATAACACAATGCAAGGTAGATCTGGCGCAAGAAGTGTCGTGGCCCGGGCGCAGTAACGGATTCTTGAGTTGTGCGCAGGGCAATTCATTCCGTTGTTTCAGAAGGGGCGGCCGGTTCAGTTGCACTTCGCCTGCTGAGCCGTGTGCTTCGTGTGCTAGTCGGCTGTCATTCAGAAAGCTGCCTATCGCAATTGGGACCACGAATGGCACGTCTCTCAAGCATTTAAGGGAGGACACCTGGCAGCTATACAACCAAATGTCTCCTCTCGACCATGGTTTTCGTCGATGAAGCTTAGTAGACGTCATGCAACGACTCTCATTCGGATGAGGCTGGGACATGGCTATTACCCTGTCCACCTACACCAACGGCAGTGGCGGATCTCAACCACATTATACTGGCATGCACCAAATACACGACCGCACAAAGTGTATTCTACAGAAAGCTGGTTGCGAGGGGTTACCCCCTCCCCACAAGCGGCAATGTCTTCCTTCATGGATTCGACAAGTTAAAGTATAGTTTACTGAAGGACTACCTCAAAGTCACCGGCATACAGCTCTAATTTAAGAGCTGGTGTGTTTATCTTGAACATGCACTGCTTGAAACTGCATAAGTAATTTTATATTATTTTGACTTTTATGTGTCTTTGCAACTCTCATTTTGTTTTATGCTGTTTGCACTTTCGTTGTATTACATCTGCCACTAGTACTGTTAAATATGTATTGTTTTACATCTTGTACTTATGATTTTTCTACTTTTATTCTAAGGCTGTATGATGTTAGATACCTATTAATAATGTGATATACATGGTAAGAATTTCAACTCTATTTTAATGTTGCCACTGTAATAACCGCTGGCTGTATGGTCACTGTAACCAAAAGCCATAATAAAGAAGAATTAAACAAAACAAAACAAAAATAGTCGGCTGTCAACTGCATCCCGCGGCCAGTAGGCAACACGCAACTGAGACTTTCGACCCTCCAAAACAAATGGAGTCTGTCGGGTGCAAAAATCTCTGAACCTTTTCGTTTAAGCGTACGAAGACACCCACCTATACCTGTGTTTTTCGCAGGATTTTCGTTTCGTACCATGTAGATGTGCTATTGCAATGTCATTTGTGCAAGACATTGTAATTTTGTTCGAGTGTAAGTGGACTATCACAGGCTTAGAGATATGAATTTGGAGTAACGAGGCAAGTGTGTAAACGCAGCAGTTGTGCGAAGCAACTGTGCCAGGGTGTGGCCCAACTAGTTAGTAAGCCGTAGACGCTGATTCGAATCCCGGGATCTGTACTGATTGCTTCGATTTGCATGTATCAGTCGCAGGTGTTTATTGTCGCACTTCGAATTTTTACAGCTTCAATTTTAAGTTATAATAACGGCTTAACCTTTCATCTGAAACGAAATTTTAATAAACGAATTGTAGGGGAGAAAATTCCGCATAACTTTGCTCTCTTCCGCTTTTTCCATACCTCGCGCCGTTTCAGAGAAATATATTTGCAGGCATAAAGGCGATTTGACACTGTTACTTGATTTTACGTAAAAAAGTACAGGCAATGATAATAAAAAGAGGATAAACTACCATGACAGGACAGGTAATTGTATTTCAACGGAAAAAGATATTTAAAATGCGAAAATTTATTAAAATAATAGTTTAAAGAGGTAAAAGTTCTCAATGTTAATTTCTGAAATACCAAATAATTGTGACTGTGTCTTAAATTAGTTCCACAGAGAAAAATAAGTGTTGAGTGCATAGATTTTATCACAATTGTAGAGTCGTAATCGTAGAAAAGTAAGGAAGCTTAGCAGAGTGTCCGTATATTTGTACGTGTTGCATACAAATCTACGGTTTTCTTCCAATCTTTATGAAATTTTGTACACGTAAGCTTCAATCCATAAGGACGGTCGCCGTAAGTGTAAGAATCACATACAACAAAGAGTTCACGAGATATGACATCATAAACAACGAGATGCGCGAAAAACTGCTGCGTTTAGAGACAATGCTGCTTATTTTCTCCTAATCCACTGGACCGAATTCAACCAAATTTGGTACACAAATTCCTTACCGGGAGGTAACAATTGCTGCGGGGTTAAGAATCACATACGACACATGCTTCAGAAGATATGACGTCATCAACAATTGGAATCACAGCAAACTGCCACATAATGGGGTGAGACTTTAAAAATGTGCTATATGAGAATGAGAGTACTTATCGACTTGCAACAAACTTTAAACATAATTTCAAACCTTTATTAAACTTTTTCTCGCTGACAACCATAGCAAAATGGTGAAAGGAAAAAAGTTTCTCGCTTACTACTTTTCCGCTGTTTATGGAGTAAAACTTCGGCATTCGGTATGACGTTATAATTTATAATTTGTACACTACAAATTGTAGCCGCAGGAAATTTCACAGACAGTACACACACATATAGTTGAATGTATCTTCTAAATTGTATCACATTCCGACACGTTCTTGAGATATGAGCACATACACAGTAACGTTCATGGGATATATGAAATAAATTTTATTACAGCCATTGTCGCTTTAAACAGTGTAAGTTTTCAAAATTTATCACAAAAAAAAAAAAACAAAAAAAAAAAAAAAAAACAAAAAAAAAAAAAAAACAACAGAGAATTTAGAGCCTGAATTCCCCGTGCTCAGCAATGGGCACACTTGTTTCACCCTTCATTATCGTAAAGGATGAAAACACTTGCCAACAGCTGAACACAAACTTTGGAATAATTGGACTTTAAGACTGAATAAGACTGACATGAAAATTCAAACAAAATTGTACAGCATGGTCGAAAAATATGATTTTTGTACACTGATGCCACAGGATTATGACATTAAATGAGCCAAATGACGTAATGGTGATTGTACCAACACCACCAATACCTAGGCCATATGGTACCAAAATAATAATAATAATAATGTTCAAATGTTTGTAATCCGAAGGGACCAAACTGCTAAGTTCTCGGTCCCTAGCCTCACAAACTATTTAACCTAACTCATTCTAAGGACAACACACACACCCGTGCCAAAGAGAGGACTCAAACCTCTAGTGGGAGTGGCCGCGTACTCTGCGACACTGCGCCCCAGATCACAAGGCCATTTCCCTGCAGGTTACATGGTTTGACTATCTTTTTGGTAGATGTAGTGTTCCGAAATTCTTTTGTATTTTGTGGTAAATTATTGAACTTTTTACTGTTTAATGTGGTTGAATCATTGTAATATTTTTTGTAATCATTGTAAATTGAGAATGACTTCATAGTGCACCGAAACTAAGAGTGCATTGGTAATTAGATGGGAGGATTTAATTTGACAAGTAAAGACGATTTTACCTGGTGATGCCAGCAGCAGTAAACATCTGCACTACTTGAATGACATCCATGTATTTCGGACAGCTGCCAACGTTACGCTGTCCCTAGACGCGAAATATTACTGCACGCACTGTTACGGGTAATGTTTCCAACACTGCGACGCTGCCTTCCGCTCACTACTCCTCGCCTCCTGCCGCTGCCAACAGCCAGCACACGAATCGTCAACTTACCGTGGACAAACAATACTGCATCCGGCATAGCTGTTTCATTATCAAACAGCCAGTAAATATGTCGCGCTAAGTTTGATATTCCCTCAAAAACCTAAAATCAGATTTCCTGTGTTTGCGTTGTAATGAACCAATTTCTTATTCATGCTTCTTATTCATGCCTACGCAAAACAGGATAAGTTTTCAAGGAAGTTTTCGCGATCAACAAAATTACACTTGAAACTTACTGCCAGATTAAAATGTGTGCTAGAAAATAGCGATTGGCTTATGAGCGCTCTCGAGAAACGCGCGACGCTAAGGCAAATTCTCGAGAAATCCTCGAGTACTCTCGAGAAGTTGTAGACAGTGCTGCGCTCTCTGTAGGCTGAGCGAAACCACTCTAGAAGGAAGCATTGCTACAGAACAGTCGTAATACTTGTCTTCCGTACGTGCAAGGAAGAAACCGAATTATTATTATTAGTCGTAGAATGTTACGCAGAAGACAAAAATCATAGGACTATTATTAAAACACGTATCTTACAAGGAACAAGAACTTCATTATTACGACAAACAAATATGTATTCCGCATGTATTTACACTTACATGAGAGAAAAGTGCTACATGATACATCCAAAAACTCCTTGCATACGTTTACTAACTGTGGAAAAAAATTCGGCAGAGCTTACAGTATTAGCCGGCGTTACGTACCTAAGCTTCCGTCCTTATTTCAGCTTAAAGCTCTGGTACTTTCTGAACACAGCCATCACAATTTACAACTAAAATACTGGCTGTTGGTTATGTCCTCATTGTTCAAAAATTTGGCTAGTGTTAATTTTGATGCATTTTGCATGTTATTGCAGACAAATTAAAAATTACAGTTTTCCGATACTGGCTGACTCTTTCGGACACTATCCAAGCTTTTTACCGAATAACCTTTTAATGTAGTTTGAATGGATAAAATACTCAATAGCTCGGTATTTTGTCTGACTTGTGTTAAAATAAGAATGCAGTTTTCTATCCGTGAACGTTTCTGTTTGATTGCTAGGTGTATTGCGTAATTTTAAATGTCTTACCATACCTATGGAGCTTTGTAACATACATCTCCATTCTCCGTAAAGTACTGCCAGTTCCGCGACTTTGGTTTTCGTGAATGCAATGCCCGTATTTTGGTGATAATCCCAGCGAGCTGCGAGTGTTGCAAACAACCGCTTCTGGTGGCGTGGTGCGCTGTCCCATTCAACCGCCGGACAGCGACACTCGGCACAGCGCCGCTTCTCGAGACCTTCTCGAGAACTGCTCGAGCGCCGGCAGCTCGAGAAATTCGCGGTGCGCTCGAGTCGCCGCGCCTCACACTCCCATCCCTACTAGAAACGGGATTATAACCTGGGACCTTTACCTTTCGTGGGCAGGCGCTCTACCATATGAGCTATCACAGCATGCTTCACGGCCCGTCCACACAACGTTACTTCCGCCAGTACCTCACATCCTACTTTCCAAACTTCACAGAAGTTCTCCTGTGAACCTTTCAGGACTAGCACTCCTCATTCTGGAAACATCTCTTAGACTATGGCTAAGTCATGTCTCCACCTTATACTTTCTCCCAGAAGTGCTAGTCCTGTATTCTGCAAGATGTGGAGACTGTGAAGTTTCGAAAGTAGGAGGCGGAGAATGACAGAAGTAAATTGTCAGGACCAGAGGCGCTGACTTTTGAAAATCAGTGAGGGTGCTCTATATCACGGTTCACAAATTTTCGAAACCAACCCTCCTGAAAATCGTGTACACGCATTTTTGAATGAGCAATACTGGATAAAAGTAAATAAGAAGTTTTCTGGGCTTTTAAAGATAGAAGGAAGAAGGTGGAGGAAGAAAAGGAAAGCATGACTGCATTAGGACACTTCAATAAAGCAATCTAATTGGCCGAAGTATATATAAGTAACACCGCAAAACTTCTACACGACCAATGAAATAATTTTTCACTGTACAATAATCTAACACTCTTTGTGCGAAGATATTCTTTCTGACAAAAGCGTTTGGTAGAACACCGTCACCCAGGTTTAAAGAAATTTTTGAAATATTTTTAGTTTTTGAAATCCGATTTTGTTTTTGGTCAATTCCAAGCAAGAGCTGTATACTTCATCACTTTAATCACTTCGAGATAACTTCGTGACATCTCTGACAGTATTAATATAGTCCAAGGTTTTTGAAGCCTGAGAGAAAAGCATAACAAATTTCAACTAAATCTATAATTTTAATAACAAGGGAAGCGACAAAGATAAATGAAAAACGATTAACTTTAGCTACAGCATCAGATTCTTCAAGCTAAATCCTGAAAGAACTCAATTGAATGTTCATAAATACGTACACATGAAAGGTCAAAAGGACCGACGTGCTTCGGGATGAATAAAGCTAGCATAGTGGGTAAAACACGGACACTCATTACTACTCGCTTGGGGACCCGCGTTCAAAGCTGATCATTTCTTTCACGTATGAAATGTCGTCTCTCGCTATGCTCACGTTTTTGAGTCATAAGGTAGGTTTCGATTTTTCTCGATTTTTTAAAAAAATATAAAATTTTATTTTCCACTTCTATTTTATGTGGGTGCTCAGCACCTCCAAAAAAATGTTGGGGCGTGCACGAGCCCCGGAGCAGCCACGCAGTCGGCGCCCCTGGTCAGGACGGACTGTGAAGCGTGCCGGGGAAGTTCAGACGGTAGAGCACTTGCCCGCGAAAGGCCAAGGTCGTAGCTTCGAATCCCAGTTCCAGCACACAATTTTAATCGACCAGGAAGTTAGTCACTCCGCTGTGGAGTGAAAATTTCAGTCTGAAAATTACACTTCACTGTGTTGTACGAAGAATTTCTACTACCATGAAAATCCTTTGTATCTGACGTGTGGAAAAATATCGTTGAAATTTCTACGACGTGTAGCTTCAAATAAAACTGTTTATAATGGGTGTCAGTACTCTCTCTTAGTGTCAAGTAAAAGAATCCAGAGAGATGAACCGTTTACTGAAAACACCATAAAGCGCTAGCCTGAACGCAGCCCTTGAAATTCACAGTTTTTTTCACATAGTTAAATCCTTTATTGACGTGTGAGTAAAACATACACAGTAGTCATTTATGTCCCAAGCAGTCATGAAACAATAAACAACTTTTATTTATTTTTATCGTAAGTTACTAAGAAGAAATTAGCAAAAACCAATTAAAGGGAAGATTAACACAAAAAGTCAAATTACGTTATGTTAATAATAGGGATTTTTCATTTTTAAACTTACAATTACGTGCTGCCCGTAAGTAGAAGTTGATTATTCTAATGCTGAGATTTTTTCCCTTCCTCCCCCTCTCTTTCCCCTCCTCCTCTCTCTCTCTCTCTCTCTCTCTCTCTCTCTCTCTCTCCCCTCCTCCCCCTTATCTCTCTCTCTCTCTCTCTCTCTGTCTCTCTCTCTCCCTTTCTCTCTTTTTCTTCTCTCTCTCTCATTTTTCGTCGGGCCGTCTGGGGAGGGGGCACGTGCCCCTGTCCCCCCTCCCTCCCTGAATCCGCCCTTGAACGTGGCCATTAGGGTTCCTTTACACGCTATAACATGTCTGTGCAGACTACTTTTGCAACGACCGTCTGCGCATTTTTCTTTGCATTTACACGTTCCGACAGTTGGTACATCTTTGCTCAGTCTTGATTTGTTCTGTCCATGGTATAAAGGCTATGGGCAAACAAAGTAAATTTGCTTATAAAACAATACTGCTGTCCACAGAAAATATATTGGAAGAAAAGAGAAGAAAGACACCACAACGTAAAAAGTGGGTCAAGGACTGGCTATTAAAACGATTATTACTTTCACACATTAATCTTTTAAAAGAATTAAAATTCGAAAAAGATGACTGGTTCAATTATTTACGAATGGATGAGGAAACATTTTTTTTTTTTTTTAGAACACATAGGAACTACGCAGTTTTTTTCTTTCTTTTTTTTCCAACCATTTCTCTATTTGCATTTGCCTCGACTTCTTTCAGTTTTGCTATTAATGCTTCATATGCTATACGTTTATTATTTCTGTCAGAATAGTCCCTGCTTTTAATCTTCCATATGGTTGGAAACGACTTGTAAAGTTGAATTCCGTTAAAAACTCTTGAGTACGTCGAGAATCGTGACTCTTTCTTGAGAAATCACTCATATTGTTACGTTAGCCTCCTCACTGTCACAAAGATACTACACTGTAGGCTGGCTACAGCAACAATTGAGAGTGCAATTCGTCTGAGATATCGTTTACACGCTACGCCTTGTCTAAGTGCCATCTGTGTGATTTCAAACCGTACCATATTTTGCGCAGACCGGGCACCGCCCATCCGTCGCTCAGTAATTTACACGCTCCGACATGTCTGCGCAAACAAGGTCTGTACAAAGTCTGCGCCGGCCGCGGTGGCCGAGGGGACTGCGGCGCGTCACTCACGGTCTGCACGTCCACTACAGTCGGGGGTTCGAATCCCCCTCGACCATGGATATCTGTGCCGTGCTTAGTGTTAGCTAGTTCATAAGTAGTTCGTAACTTCAGGGACTGATGATCCCGTAGTTAAGTCCCATAAGCTATACAAACATTTGAACATTTTTACACAGTCTGCGTACATGTCGGAGCGTGTAAAGGTGCCCTTAGGCTGCGAACTATGTGAGCGACAAAAGCGAGCGACAACGCGCGATATCCAGCGACGCGACTCTGCAGCTACAAGCGGCGACATGGCGATATGGCTGCTGGAACCGATCAGCTGTTTCTAAAGCTTAGCACCCGTAAACCGTAGAATAATGATAGCTCCAGAGTGAGGCAATAAAGTTTTATTTACCTTAGGAAATATGGCGTAAAAAGAGTGCTGTGCATTACATTTACAAAGCGAGGAATTTTCGTGGATTATTTCATTCGTAACTTCAAATACGAAAATAGACTATGAAGATCACCAGCCAAATTCTTCGACTATGCCCTCAATGAATTTTTTGTGGCTACAAACCATCAACAACTGAATAAGTACGAAAAAAGTCTTATGGGAAGACGATAGTAAATCATTTAATTCTGCACTGTTTCGTAATTAGTGGGCATAGCGTAAGGGTAGCGACCTAGGCTAGTTTTTATCCGGTCGCTGGATCGCCTCCCCGTTCCATCTTATATTTTAATTCTTGCAACTACAACCCTTTCACCAGTTATTTGTGCAAAGTTTTATGCATTACCGTTACAAAGGACGACGAATTATTTTTTAAAGTTTTTACCCTTGGTTCATCTTCATTGCAAACACACGTATCCCACTGTAGACGTACCCAACAAATTAAATTCCTACTGCCGGCCGTGGTGGCCGAGGGGACTGAGGCGCTCCAGTCACGGTCTGCACGGCCATTACTGTCGGAGGTTCGAATCCCCCCTCGGGCATGGATATTTGTGCCGTCCTTAGGATTAGCTAGTTCATAAGTTTTGTGTCCCAACTTCGTCGCCGCTTTTGTGTCCCAGCCTCGTCGTAGGTGTCGGTGGCCGAGTGGAATGAGCCCGACACAGGAACAAAAATAGCACTCTGGTGCAGGTACGGAGGGGAGCAGCCAGAAACTAGAAACACTAGAGTAAATTAGAAAGAGATATATATTGCACATAATGTAACAATACTTAACTTTTACATAGTACTGCAGAATGTTGATACATAGTTGTTAGAGGCCTGCCTAGTGCCTGTACAATAGCAAAGTCTTCACTGATGCCTATCTGATTACGAAGGTCCTAACTGGTTGCTATCTCAGTCCCAAGTGACCGATGTCTTCCCGTGGTGGCCACGAGCGGGGTTGCAGCAGAGGGCGCTCGTGGCTGTCATGAGAACGCCGCGCCGTGTGTGCATGGCGGCGCGCGGCGAAAGTAGGTGGCGCGCACTTTGTACTTGTGCGACACCACAATAAGTAGTTTGTAATTTTAGCGAATGATGACCCCGTAGTTAAGTCCCATAAGCTATACAAACATAAACATAAATTCCTACTGAAACATCATATCATCACATTTTACTCATAAACGTAATTTACACGCATCTCGTTTGGCATCCTGGAGTTATCTCTCTCTCTGGAGTAACTTTGTTGTTACTGCAAATGCACAAAGCACGCAAAAGCGAGTAATTGTTCAAATCACGTTCATCGTGGTGTAAATGGAACTATCAATCAGAATAAACATACAGAAGACTGATACATTAGAAACAATATAAAAATGTAACTTCAGTCGTCTATAAAAGCCAAAAGAAAATTTACGAGCTAGTTATCCAAAGTAAAATTCTTCATTATATGTGCAACTTCAGTTTTGTTTTCCGTTATTGCACAAACAGTTGCAGTTTCATAAACTTGAGGGATTATTAGCTCGCAGAATTCTTGCGACATCCTTTATAACCTCTACAAGCAGTCGATTCTCAACGTGCCTCGACACTTTGTAGCGACAAGATTCAGACAGGCAGCGACAGCAGCGCCGCAGTCGGCGCTCAGCAGCAATACCTGCGGCCGTCTTTTGTCGCTAAAATGTGTAGCCCACGCAGACCGCCGCCTTAGAGACGGAGCTTACGCTCGGATTTTCGGGGAAGGAAGTGGGAGGAAATCCGCTGTGCCCTTTGATAGGAACCATCCCTGCATTTGCCTCGAGTGATTTAGGGAAATCACGGAAAACCTAAATCTGGATGTCTGGGGTGCATTTGAACCGACGTCTTCCCGAATGCGAGTCCAGTGTGTTACCACTGCGTCATCTCGCTCGGTAGTCGTAATCGTACCCTCCACAAACGTTTTAATGCCGGAGATGGTTTACAACCTAATTTGTAGGAAAGGAATTCATTATGACTAAATCGCAGTGCTCGTCGCAGAATTTGACGAGTGTTTCTTTAATGTTTAGCGGATTTCCGACATTTTATTACATTCAAATCTATACGCTATTTTTACATTGTTGGAAACTACATAGGCCTATTACATTTCCTTATAAACGTCCTCTTCGCCTTATTTTATTATTTATGTCCGAAATATTTGCAAAAAAGTCATGAAACTTTTGTGTCCCAACTTCGTCGCCGCTTTTGTGTCCCAGCCTCGTCGTAGGTGTGGGTGGCCGAGTGGAATGAGACCGACACAGGAACAAAAATAGCACGCTGGTGCAGGTACGGAGGGGAGCAGCCAGAAACTATAAACACTAGAGTAAATTAGAAAGAGATATATATTGCACAGAATGTAACAATACTCAACTTTTACATAGTACTGCAGAATGTTGATACATAGTTGTTAGAGGCCTGCCTAGTGCCTGTACGATAGCAAAGTCTTCACTGGTGCCTATCTGATTACGAAGGTCCTGACTGGTTGCTATCTCAGTCCCAAGTGCGATGTCCTTCAGTGGTGGCCACGAGCGGAGTTGTCGCAGAGGGCGCTCGTGGCTGTCGTCGTGAGAACGCCGCGCCGTGCGTGCATGGCGGCGCGCGGCGAAAGTAGGTGGCGCGCACTTTGTACTTGTGCGACACCACAGAAACTACAGGAAAACCTAAAGCAGAATTGCTTAACATAGCTGTCCGAAATTCCTTCACTAGAGAAGACGGAGAAAATACTCTAGAATTCGTATTAAGAACAGCTGCGAGAATGCGTAATTTAGAAGTAGATACCCCTGGACTATTAAAAAATTAAACCACTTAACGAAAGCAAACCTCCCATGTATACCAGTTTGGTTCCTTTCAGATTATGCTGATGCAATAGCTCCATACGTAACTATCATATACAACCGGTCGCTTACCGAAAGTTCCGTAACCAAAGACTGAAAGGATGCACAAGTCACTCCAATACTCAAGAAAGGCAATAGAAGTGATCCGCAGAATTGCAGGCCTATATCATTAACATCGGTTTGCTGCAGAATTTTAGAACATATAATTTCATCGAATATTATGAACTACCTCGAAGAGAACGACCTATTGACCTGTAGTCATCATGGATTCAGAAAGCATAAGATACATTATATGATGAGTGCTACCGACAAGGGATGTCAAATAGATTTCCAGAAGGCTTTTGACAGTGTACCTCACAAGCGTCTTCTAATCAGTTTGCGTGCTAATGGAATATCGTCACAGTTGTGCGATTGGATTCCTGATTTCCTGTCAGAAAGCACACAGTACGTTGTAATTGACGGTAAGTCATCGAGTAGAACAGAGAAGTGATATCTGTCGTTCTACAGGGAAGTGTTATAGGGCTTCTATTGTTCCTTATTTTTATAAACGATTTAGGAGACAATCTGAGTAGCTCCGTAAGACTCTTCGCGGATGCTTCTGCCATTTATCTGTTAGTAGAGTCACCAGAAGATCAAAAGCAAGTGCAACATGATTTATATAAGTGTGCGTTCATCCATATAACCAGTAAAAGAAATCCGTTACATTTCAGTTACACGATAAATCAGTCAAACCTACAGTCCGTCAATTCTACAAAATACCTAGGAGTAACAATTACAAACAACTTAAATTGGAAAGAACACACAGAAAATATTGTACTGAAGGCGAACCAAAGACTACGTTTCATTGGCAGAACACTTAGAAGTTGCAACAGTTCAACTAAATAAACTGCGTACAATTCACTTTTGGAATATTGCTGCGCGTTGTGCGATTTACACCAGGTGGGACTGACGGACGATTTACAGAAGATTCAGAGAAGGGCAGGTCGTTTTGTATTATCGCGATATAGGGGAAATGATGCAAGAGGTGGTGTGCTATGAGATCTATTTGCGAAATTTCTTCCACCAACTTTTTCTACAGAATGCGAACATATATTGTTACCACCCACCTACATAAGGAGAAATGATAAGCAAAATAAAAGAAAACAGATCGAAAACTAGGATTTAGGTGTTCCTTTTTCCCGCGATCTATTAGAGAATGGAAGTACAGAGAAATATCATGAAAGTGATTCTATGAACCCTCTGTCATGCACTTCAGTGTAACTCACAGAGTATCCCTGTAGATGTATATGTAGAAAACGTAAGACACGCCAGTTCTGTTTTTTGATGGCAGCCATAGTCAGGCCGCTGGGCCTATGATGGTGGCTTGTGGCACTGTAAAGAGGAGAATTTCAAACAATGCAATTTTTTCTGGGTCAATTTAGAAAAGAAAAAACTATGTGGCCGGATGCGGGTTTGAACCGACGTCCTTCCATATGTGAGCCCAGTGTCGTAACCATTGTGCCACGCCCATTAGTCAGACTATTGAGTTAGTTTGAATGAGGGTCACTGCAATGAATTCACGAGAGCGACCAACTTAGTTGAAAAACTACAGGTTCTTTTTTATGTTACGGCCGTTTGGAAAATCCTGAAGGATGAAGCTCGGGATGTACAAACACTACGCTTCCTCTATTACTCAGACAGAAAAATTAACAGAGTGTCGCACAATACTTACAGGAAGACTGACAGAGCCGGCCGCGGTGGCCGAGGGGACTGAGGCGCTCCAGTCACGGTCTGCACGGCCACTACGGTCGGGGGTTCGAATCCCCCCTCGGGCATGGATATTTGTGCCGTCCTTAGTCTTAGCCAGTTCTTAAGTAGTTTGTAAGCTTAGGGATGATGACCCCGTAGTTAAGTCCCATAAGTTCTACAAACATTTGAACATTTGAAGACTGACAGAACTACTACTACTGACGTTAGCATGTATTATTATCCCCGATTTTCGGAATTGCCTGAACCTCATAAGGACAACAGCGATGCTAGAGAGGGAGAAACTCATACATGGAAAAGTCATGAAATATATTAAATATATGTGGAAACAGATGCGCTAGAAAATAATAAATTTCAAAACTCGTTGGGCTAAGAGAAAAGAATAAACATGTAACTGGTGCAATTTTTCATTACGTAAATCATACGTGACCCAGTTACAGGCTTTCGAAAAATTTTCGACTATGTTAAACGAAATTAACCTTTTATGACTGTCATCCGACGTAGGTGTTAAAGAAAATGTTCAAATGTTTGTAAGGCTTAAGGGACTTAACTGTGGGGTCATCAGTCCCTAAACTTACAAACTACTTATGAACTACCTTATACTAAAGACGACACAAACATCCATGCCCAAGGGGGGATTCGAACCCCCGACAGCAGACTGCTGCGCGCACCGCAACACGGCGCTCCAGCACACGTGGTTAATCCGCCGCGGCGGATGTTAAAGTCTAACTCAAAGTTTTAAATAAAATTCTCTGATCACCTAAATCAATGGACAGTGGAAGCACACGCATACCGCACTTGAAAGGCATTTTCATATAACTGACTCGCTACACTACTGGCATAAAAGCGCCAGCAAGCAGAAATAATAATTTGTAGACAACTGATGTCCACTTTCCACAATCCAAGAAAGATCCACTACAAATTACTTTAAGTGTAACATGTGCCAACCATTATATCGTGAATATTTTTAAAAAAAGTTTTAATTCACGCCTAAAATTTCCGACGAAGTTTCTGTCTACTTGTGGTTTCCAATAAATCTGCAACATTAGTACATACATTCCGATCTGCGTCCGGATTATGATTTTCCGCCCTCAGGATGCCAGAACCTTTGTTCGTTGACTAAAGTTATTGGTGGCTCAAAGTCCGTATTCAGAGTATGAGATTGTCTGTCACTTTGATCGAAGAAAACTTATTTGTAGTTCACCGACGGTCATCCGAAGGATGGTATCGGCTATATTACGAGCGCACACTAAGAACAGACTGACTTGAAAAGATCGACCGTTTCAGTTGATTGTGGTCGTCAATAAAATCCGCCGATATTGGATTCACCGTGACCGCGGCCTAATTCTGTAGCTTGAGTGGTACGTGTGACAGTGTTGCATTTTCACATAAACTTGGGTAACTGGGGCGACGAAGCGAATGAATCGTAGCGACAAAATTTCTCTGTAGCCAGCAATCCGAGACTAAGATTTCCATTATAGCAAAATGTTCGGAAACATCTTCGATCAAGCAGTGACGTTCTTTTGTGCAGATATATTTACGCTACAAACCCTAACGTGTCTTGTGGTAGTTTTGTTGCAATAAGATTCCTTCACGTGTACTTGAACTATGGTAGTTTCAGATGGGGAACGCCTTGATGTATGTTGCAGCTGAAGTATTTTTATCACCCAGGCAGGTATCGTCAATGGGTGTCCTCATATGTTACACGTGTTTAGTACGTACATATACGTCTAGATTTTTTGGTTTTTGTTTACACAGATTGTCTACGATTTAAAAACCGTTTACGTTTTTCGTAATAAAATGATACTCTACTTACATGACAGTGTTTACTTCATGCTATTCTTATGTTGCGCATTTTCATGTAAAAAAACTACATTTTCATGATTTGCACTGTATTTCTATTTTTTTTATTCCATTAGTGTAACCAGAATGTCATATATTTCTTTAAGTGTAGTCAACTTTACCGTCGTTTGTATTTCACGTTTTCTAGCTTCCGCGTGTTTGGTGTGTGTGGATTTTTTTCTGTTTTTGGCCAGCCAGCAGCCAGCTGTCTACGCGGGGGAGGGGGGGGGGGGCGATCCGGATGTCAAAGAAGAATAAAAAAAGAAATAATGTTACACTGAAAGAAGTAGGAAAACATATTAATGGCCACGAAAGTTATAAAAAGTAAAAATGACAACTAGACCTTAGTAAAACTTAAAAAAATATATATGAAAACGTAATCTCCTTTGAGTTTTCGTAAATTGTTCCAACAGTTATTAACATCTTTGAGTTTCTAGGAGAGGGGACGGATGTTACACCCTTCCCCAAATGACGACGCCCGTTTGGTAGTAGCAACTTTGTTTTCAGTCTGTTTTGTATACGTGATTATTTCCTTGTAATGTTAGTTGCTTTTTATTATTTACCAGATTTTCACGTGTTTTTCTATTGCGATAGCTTTGTGATTTTCTCTTAGGTGAGCAGCAAAATTTAAGCAGCCTTTCCCACATTTTCATAGTACTATTAAATGCTTTTTATATAGATTTTCAAATGTTCTGCTGGTTTGCCTACATACCTTCCATCACATGTCTTACAATGTACTTCGAAAAATCCTGATTTCTGATGCCTGTGTCCTTTGTTATTTTTTAAATGCATTTTGAGATTGATTTATCTGTTTTGAATGTTACGTTGATGCTTCTCTTTTGAAAATGTCAGTATTTCTTGTGTTACTTAGTGTTTATATGTCAGTGTGTATAACCCGTAACCGTGGCCGCCAGGCACGCTCATCGGCTGGTAACACGGCAGCTGGTGTGACAAAGGGCACATTCAGGTAACCAATGTCATCCTAAATTACAGTTAGATTTTAGCTTTGAAACTGTAAATTTTCTCTGACTCTTATATTTTATTTTAGTATTTACAATTGCGAAATTAATAGTATTGTGTGACTAGTTTAGGACTTCATGCCACTCAAAAACACCTCGCCTTACGGCAATTTTTTTTACATTTAACATTCCACCGCGCCCTGGGAATGCCGTGCACTCTAACAAGGAGACATGCTGGTCTCTGAAATTTATTTTGGGATGTGACTTCCAGTGATAGTAGTATACGTCAAGGGTTTACGCTCATCTAAGTATTAAACAGCACGGTCTAGGGCTGTAAAGTGCAACTCATATTTACCTTATATACTAGTCAATAAGGTATGTATACTAGTAGGGCGAAATAGCTCAAGCAGTAGCGCTGTTGTATAAATGATCAAGGTATAAACCTACCCGTGGAAAACATTTTATTTTTATTATTTGTTTTAAAAATTATAACAATTTTTAAATAAAATTAATGCTTCAAAATATTGTAAATTACATTACAAAGATCTTTATTTTATTTATTAAATAACGGTTGCAACAAATTAATATTTTAATTACAATACTTTCTTTTTAAAAGGTTGAATAACTACAAATGCATTTTACTAGTAACGTAGGTACATTAAAACGTTAAATACTATTTTCATTAGAATTTCATTACAAAACTGGGAGATATTGTAATCTGTGGAAAGACTGTAAATATTCGATGAATTTCGAGGAAGCGGTCTCTTAATGGAAAAGCAGATTATAGGTGTTGCCCTATATTATGTAATGTTTGTAGAGCTTATGGGACTTAACTACGCGGTCATCAGTCCCTAAACTTACAAACTACTTATGAACTAGCTAATACTAAAGACGGCACAAACATCCATGCCCGAGGGGGGATTCGAACCCCCGACCGCAGCGGCCATGCAGACCGTGACTGCCACGTCGCAGACCGCTCGGTCACAGCGGCCGGATATTTTATGTAAACAATCAGGAACAGTCAAATAATTAAATAAAAAATTACAAAGCAATTGAAACTTTCTGGTAGATTGAAATTATGTGCCGGGACCGGGATTCGAACCCGGGACCTTGGCCCTTCGCGGGCAAGCGCTCTACGGTCTGAGCTATCCCGGCACGAGTTACTGTCCGTCCTCACAACTTTACTTCCGCCAGTACCTCGCCTCCTACTTTCCAAACTTCACAGAAGTTCTGCTAATCTTGCAGGAGCCGGCCGCGGTGGCCGAGGGGATTGAGGCGCTCCAGTCACGGTCTGCACGGCCACTACGGTCGGGGGTTCGAATCCCCCCTCGGGCATGGATATTTGTGCCGTCCTTAGTATAAGGTAGTTGATAAGTAGTTTGGAAGTTTAGGGACTGATGACCCCGTAGTTAAGTCCCATAAGCTTAACAAACATTTGAACATTTGATTTGAATCTTGCAGGACTAGCACTCCAGGAAGAAAGAATATGGTGGAGACATGGCTTAGCCACAGCCTAAGGGATGTTCCCAGAATGAAATTTTCAATCTGCAGCGGTGTGTGCGCTGATATGGAAGTTCCTGACAGATTTAAATTGTGTGTCGGAACCGGGATTCGAACCTGAACATTTCATTCTGAATAAAGCTGTTTCTTGAATGTAGGTTGGAACTTTGACAGTCCAAGTGAGGGACGAACGTCCTGCAACCTCAGCTATTCGGCCATGCTGCAGCACAGCCTTCACTGACAAGCGTATCAATTAGACATGTGCTACGCTGAAGACTTCAGAGCCCCTTTTCTTGAAATATTCTGGATAGCAGGTCTAGAAGTGGACATCCTTGAGGTCTACTACCACCATATAACGTCCTACCCCGAATCGAATTTCAGAGACCTGAAGGTGGTACATGAGAGGGTGTCGGCACTAATTGACTGTAATAGCATACAGGATGATGTTTCAAAAAATGTTTGTATGGTCTATGGGACTTAACTACGGCGTCATCAGTCCCTAAACTTACAAACTACTTATGAACTACTTACGAACTAGGACGGCACAAATATCCATGCCCGAGGGGGGATTCGAACCCCCGACCGTAGTGGCCGTGCAGACCGTGACTGGAGCGCCTCAGTCCCCTCGGCCACCGCGGCCGGCATACAGGATGACTTGACAAAATTTCTAGTTGGTGTGAACAATGGCAGCTAGCTCTCAATGTAGAAAAATCTAAGGTGAGGCACATGAGTAGGAAAAACAATCCCACACTGTTCGAATACAGCATTAGTAGTGAGCGTCTTGTTACAGTGGCGTCGTTCAAATATCTAGGCGTAACATTGCAGAACGATATGAAATGGAACGAACATGTAAGGACAGTTGTAAGGCGGACAGCAGACTTCCGTTTATTGGGAGAATTTTGGGAAGATGTACTTTATCTGTGAAGGAGACCACGTATAAAACGTTTGTACTACCACGTTTTGAGTATTGCTCAAATGTTTGGAACCGAAGCAGATCAGTTCACAGGAAGACATGGAAGCAGTACAGAGGCAGTCAGCTAGATTCGTTACTCGTAGGTTCCACCAATCCACGAGTGACACAGTAATGCTCCGGGAACTCAGCGTTCATGTAATGTGGTTTCTGCACCACACAACGGCGTTGTTTTTACGGCGTTGACATTGACTGCTTGTGTCATTTGGTGGGCAAATATTTATGTACGTGTTTTTAACAGTTATTTGCGTACGAAATTTATTATTGTCATGGACATTTTAATATGTTTTAATCTAAAATACTCAGGCCAATACGTTGTATGCCGGGTAGACACTTGCATGTAAAAGTAGGTAAATTTGTGTATTAAAAATTTATGATTACTAGGAGTAGGACTAGGCTTTTAGAAATTACTGGTGTTTCAGTAAACAGTGCCACAATGAGTGACACGGAGCGCCAGTCAGATGATTCTGACTTTTCTAGTCGTCGTGAATCATGTAGAAAACGCGACTTGAGTGAAGTGTCAAGAAAAGCTTCTAGAGAAATATTAAATATTCGGAGTGCAGTAAACAACTCAAGTGAAAGTGAGGTTGGAATTCTTCACAGTCACAATAAGAGCAAAATGTATGCTCATAGTGATGAGGGAACTTCTTATACAAAACCGCAAAGCCGCAAGCTAACAGCTTCAAGGTCGTCTACGCCAGCTGGAAATTATGAGGATATTCGGCTGGGGGATTTGATGAGATATTTAATTCATAATTAAGGACATAGTTCATATAACTTACGCTAAGGACAACACAAACACCCATGCCCGATGGAGGATTCGAACCCCCGACCGCAGCGGCCGTGCATACCGTGACTGGCGCGCTGCAGATCGCTCGGCAACTGCGACCGGCGAACGCACGCTGCTAAGGTGACGTCCCCATGATTCTAGCATAAACTGTGGGCAACCATCCTTTTAAGCAATTTACAGGGTATATTTTTCAGGCTAATCGGCTGGTAACGGTCCATCGATGATGGATCCTTACCAGTCTTAGGACAGGAACCACTATACTGTAGGTACACTGAGAGGGAAAACCACTTGGATCCAAATATGGTTAAATATCTGGTGGAGATTGTGTTGTTGTGGGGAATTGAGGTGTTGGCGCCATTGGTCATGGATGGCATTAGGACCAGGCGCAGAATCATAGGGAGAAGAAAGAGCCAGAAGTAGTTCCCATTCAGTAAAAGGTTAATTGTCAGGTTCCTCTTGGTGAGAGATAAAATATAGGTTGGAGGCTTCGGCCTGTTGCTTCTTGACAAGAAAGGCCGCCGGGCACGAAGTCATCGCCGATGACTTTGCCAAGTGAGTCGCAAGATGCTCTGCGAGAACAGACGGGTCTGTAGAGACACCATCAGGTAGGGCAAGGCAAGGTAATGAAGATGTCCGCTGGCAACCTTGGATGGAGCGGGGCATAGCCCACACTCGGAACAAGGATACATAAGAGCCCTAAGAAGAGACAAATCGCTCCCAACACACACCTTCTTCCTTTTGATTATGTAACGAGTTTTAGCACGAAGGCGTTTTAAGTTGATAAGACCAGCCTGGAACTGGCGGCGTATAAGATTTTGCAAGGCTCGACAGCGCTCATGAATTGCTGCGGCAAGAGTTCCACAACGGAAATGGACGACAGCTAGAAGGGCCCGTCGACCGGCGGACCAACTCTAGCGGTTCGAGTAATCGCATCAGACATATCACCGGGGATATCATCACTACAGCCAGAAGGGGAGAGTATGGAAACAACCTGTGATGTATACAGTGGCCAATTAGTACGACGTGCAACCTAACGGGGTAGCCTGTCCCTCGTCAGGTGGGTGCAGATTGAAAGAATCAATGACAAGTGATCACTACCGCAGAGGTAGTTAATGTGGTGATCAGTGAAATGAAGGGAGGAGAGGAGAAGTACGTGACAGATCTATGGCGGTAAAAGTGCCGTGAGCGGTACTGAAATGGGTTGGGGCACCATAATTGAGAAGACAAAGGTCATGGACTGCAAGGATCTTGTCTACGAGGTAACCCTGACTACATGTATGAGCACCACCCCACAAAGGATGACGGGATTGAAGTCTCCAAGAATGAGGAAGGGAGGGGGAATTTCTCAAGGCGTGAAATTAGGTCAACAGACGTAGGTGAACTGTCAGGGGGGACGTATAGATTACAAATTGTTAACAAAGTGTCTAAGTGAATCTGGAGAGCAACTGCTTTCAATATAGTACAGAGAGGAATCCATTACCTAACAACATCCTTAAGGATTTATGTACAAATTCCCCCCCAATGCATGGAGGGGGCCGATCCAGTTCAGACAGAAAACACGGTACCCACGGAGGGTCGATGATTGCGCATCAATGAAATGTGGTTCTTGCAGAACGAAACAAGCTGTGGAATAGAAGAAATAAGTTGTTTAAACTCACGGAGGTGACGGTAATAGCCATTACAATTCCATTGGATGAGTACCGCACAAGGATCCAGATGGGAGACGAACACATTGAAGCCCATCACATTGCTAGGTCAGCGTCCATCAGCGATGAAGGAACGACATCCATAAATAGTGGATCAGACACAAGCTCAGAATGTTGAGTTAGTTGTGTGGATAGGCCTCGTACGGCGACCTTTGTTTCTTCTTCTCCTCTTTATCTCTCACAGGATGGGGAGAGCAGGTCCCAAAGAGAGAACTAGCGTCAGCGAGCTCTGGGCCTAACGAAGAATGGTTGAAACTCACAGACCGTGAGACCAGCGACCTACTTGAAGCAGAAGACCTCCGATTCAGGCAACGCTTGGAGAAGGGGCCCTGAGAGAGGGCAGCTTCACCATCACGTGCCAGAGAAGAAGTGGAGCACTTACCTAGCTGAGAATGACGACGGGGACACACAGGGAGGGGCAAGGATGCTGCAGGAGAAGGAGAGGGAAGAGGGGGGTGGTAATGGGCTGAGGAGGAGGGCGTAGGGACTCAGGGCAGGTTAAACGATGTAGATACTTGTATTCATGTATTAATCTGTCTTTCTCGTACAGTCGGAAGTCCAGTGAGTGCAAAGAATGGTGTTGCTGACAACTGACACACACAGGAGCTCCCCTCATGGGCGGGAGTCGGCATTCACCACATAAGGGGACTGCTGCGTAGCGAGAAGACATGTGCTCAAATCGTACACACTGGAAACATCTCATGAGAGGTGTGATGTATGATTTCACATCGCATCAATAAAGCATTACTTTGACCTTCGCTGGGAGAGTATCCCCTTGAAGGCAAAGATAAAGGCGCCGGCGTCGATACGATTAACCTTAGGATCTTCCTGAACGTAGTGAACACATTGGACACCTCGCCATTAGAGACTGGCCTGTAGTTCATCAGTTTGAAGGAGGAGGTCACGGTGAAAAATTACTTCCTGGGTCCTATTTAATGAGTGGTGAAGGGTTATGGACACTAGGACATCGCCAAGATGGTCGCAAGCACACAGAGCTGCAGATTAGGCAGCAGAGATTGTTTTAATGATCGGGGAACCGGAACGCATCTTGCTCATTGAGTCGACTTCTCTAAACTAATGGTCTATGTATTCGACAAAGAACAATGGCTTGGTGGCGATGAACGTACCTCCATGTGTCTACCTGCAGACAAGGTAGTGGGGAAAGGGATTCACCCCACGTTGACGAGCCTGGCGGTTCTCCCAAGGGGTACACAGGAAGGGAAAGGTCTTCTTATCATAGGTAACAGCACTGAATGTACCATTCCTGCCTTCAGAGACAGCCGTAGGTGACTATTTTGTAGCTTCACACGTTTCATATGCGAAACATCGCCCTGATGTGAAGAGAGGCTCTCCCCATAGGCGCCACCCAACCGCAACAAAGGCCACCTGGCACAATGACCATTGCTGGGAGTCCTGATACCAAAGGAGGACGGGCATCAACCCCTTGGTCTGCTTTAGGAGGTAACAGCTCAAGTACCAGTAGTGTGACCTCTGCGTTTCCAGGAGGCTCAGACAGAAGGGTACATAACAGCCCCCCCCCCCCCCCCCCCCCACACACACACGGACTTGCTACATCTTCTTGGGACTTAGCAGGGGTAGGGGGCTACATCGAGGAGGTAAGGGGGGAAGTAAGGGAAGGGTATCTACGCCGTAGGGTCTAGGTAGGGAGTTCTTCCCCAAATGGCTCACACTAAATGGAATTTAGTTATTAAGGTCAAAGCCTGAGGTGGATCAAACTGGACCAAAAATTAGGGAAAATGCAAACAGAGCAAAACCACTACCACCACAACCATGAAAACCATAGGAATAGCTGGGCTGTCTTAAAAGGAAACACCTAGATAGGAGAAATGAGCGGGAAGTGGGGATGAATTAGGATGGGAAGGAGGGGAACCAGGAAAGGTAACACAGCCTGGAAAAATAGGAAGAAAGCCTGCAATAGCTCGGGGACCTGTGCGCGCCACACACGTACCCACAAAAGAGCAGTGGGGCCCCCTGCGGGCGGGTTGGATACGGTTCGCGTTTGGGTAGTTCGTGCTGGTTTGTTCAGCCTGTGTGCATGGGGTGCCGCAGGGTTTAGCACTACAGAATAGTAAGTAGGAGGTACGGGGTTCCAAACTCAGTCCCAGCACAAATTTTCATGTGTCCATTCTGTATGATTACAAGCGAAACCAGCAATGAGACTAAAATACCTCAGTTAAAACCTGTACAACTCATATATGAGGCTTGCTCAGGATAGACTAACGTAGAAAGGTACATGAAGCAAATCATCAGATCAAAGGTGACGCTGAAAGAAATAGCAGCCGCTTTTCTCTCACACTGAGATCAGCCTGAATCTACTAGAAATGGTACCTGGGTCGAGGTGATATGGCTAACCTTAGTGTATATTTGAGTAAATACGTCCACGTTAGTTAGTTGCTACTTGTTTTAGGGACAAATTCTCGGCCTTCATCTTTCTAAACTGTCAAGCCAGCATCAAGGGAGTTAATTGGCGCTACGCATAAAAGACGCTGACTTGCGCAGCCTCGGCGACAAAGAGGCGTGTATAGAAAGGCGTGTATCATTGTGTGGGGGCTGCAGATAGGAATATTAATTGAAAGTTGCCAGAGCAGCGTCGGATCGATAGGCTTGTGGGACCAGCGGCAGTCTCGCGCTCTCCCCAGCTGCGCCCAGCACCACCACACGAGCTGCCGGGTAGCGCTGCAGACTAATTAGGTGGAACAACTCCCTCCAAATAAACGTATGTGCGCTAGCGAACAAGCATTACCAACATGTTGCAGTTAGAGAATCGAAGAATGTGTGAGGAGCTGCGTCTTTGCTTTCGAAGTATGGTTTCTGTTTATTTTATGTACACATCGTCATCAAACACACACACACACACACACACACACACACACACACACACACACTGTACAATATACAGGCTAGAAAATTTAAAACTGTTTTCCGGAGTGTTCGGAAAAAAATTGACCACCAAGAGGGACAAAGATCGACCCTGAGCACCACCCCCGGTGTCAGGACGGGCGTGATTTTAACCCTCTATGGGATAGTGGTCGGTATATTGCCCATCTACCATAGCTGCGAAACAGTGTACGTTGCTCTTTACCTTCCCTGTTTTCAATCGTTTCATTCTAAATAATATGTTTACCACTGGAACTTGTAATATTTCATAGTGTTTACTTACTAATGTTTTTCACCTCTGGCAGTATCGCTCATGTGAAAAATACCGAGTAGCACCGTGGTTCGGAACCCACGTTGAACTGTAGGCCCCCCCTATAACTGGCTGGGTAAGTCAGTTCGAAGGTCGGAGGAAGGCAACGGCATACCACCTCCAAACAGGACCATGCCTAGTAAAGCACCGTGGTGTTCAAACCAATCTTCGGATTGTTGACTGCTTTACCTTTTACTAATGTTTTATTGTTTGAATATTTCAGTGTGTTCAGTTTTAGTAACTCAGTAAATTATTTAATAAATTGTATCTTCTTTGCATTCCAAATGCCATTTTTAGTTATCTATTCCATATATAAGAAAGCGGTCTACGCCCCACCCAAAATTGATAGTGCTCTGTACATCAACCACCTATTTCTTCCTTTCACTTCCAAGTCAAATGAACATAAAATAATTCCGAGTATATTACATGCCTATATAAGTAAAATGGGATGCAATAAAAATATTACCTTTCAAATTTTCAGAAAAAATGTTTTGTCCTGTTGTTTGTTGTTGTGGTCTTCAGTCCGGAGACTGGTTTGATGCAGCTCTCCACAATACCCTACCCTGAGCAAGCCTCTTCATCTCCACATAAGAACGACAACCTACATCTGTCTGAATCTGCTTACTGTATCCATCTCTTGGTCTTCCCCTGCGATTTTTTCCCCACACACTTCCCTCCAACGCTAAATTAACAATTCCTTGATGTCTAAGAATGTGTCCTACCAATCTATCCCTTCTTTTAGTCAAGGTATGCCAGAAATTCCTTTTCTCCCCAATTCTGTTCAGTACCTCCTCATTAGTTACGCGATCCACCCACCTAATCTTCAGCATTCTTCTGTAGCACCATATTTCAAAAGCCTCAATCCTCTTCCTGTCCGCACTGGTTATCGTCCATGTCTCACTCCCATACAAGGCAACACTCCATACAAATGCCCTCAGAAAGGACTTCCTTAGGCCTAAATCAATATTCGATGTTAACAAATTTCTCTTTTTCAAAAACGCTTTTCTACCCATTGCCATTCTGCATTTTATATCCTCTGTACTGCGCCCATCATTTGTTATTTTACTGCCCAAGTAACAAAACTCATCTACCTCCTTTATTGCTTCGTTTCCCAATCTAATTCCATCAGCATCACCTGATTTTCTTACACTGCACTCCATTACCCTAGTTTTGCTCTTGTTAATGTTCATCTTATATGCTCCTTTCAGCACACTGTCCATTCCATTCAATTGCTCTTCCAGGTCCTTTGCTGTATCTGACAGAATTACTATGTCATCGGCAAAACGCAATGTTTTTAATTCTTCCCCCTGAACTTTTATTCCTTCACCAAATTTCTCCTTGCTTTCCTTTATAGCTTGTTCAATGTACAAATTGAATAACATTGGAGAAAGGCTACAACCCTGTCTCACTCCCTTCCCAACCACTGCATCCCTTTCATGCCCTTCAACTCTGACAACCGCTGTCTGGTTTTTGTACAAGTTGTAAATAACCTTACGCTCCCTATAATTTACTCCTGCTTTTTTCAGAACTTTAAAGAGTTTATTCCAATCAACATTGTCAAAAGCCTTCTCCAAATCTACAAAAGCTAGAAATTTAGATTTGCCTTTTCTTAATCTATCTTCTAGGATAAGCCGTAAAGTGAGTATTGCCTCCCGTGTTCCTACATTTCTCCTGAACCCAAACTGATCTTCCCCGAGGTCGGCTTCTACCAGCTTTTCCATCCTTCTGTATATAATTCGCGTTAATATTTTGCAGCCATGACTTATTAAACTGATGGTTCTGTAGTTTTCACACCTGTCTGCACCTGCTTTCTTAGGGATGGGGATTATAACATTTTTCTTAAAGTCTGAGGGTACTTCACCTGTCTCATACATCTTACACACCGGGTGAAACAATTTTGTCATGGCTGGTTCTCCCAGAGACTTCAGTAGCTCTGAGGGAATATCATCTATTCCAGGGGCCTTGTTTCGACTTAGGTCTTTCAGGGCTCTGTCAAATTCTTCTCTCAGTACAGTATCTCCTCTTTCATCTTCATCTACATCCTCTTCCCTTCCTACAATATTGTCTCGAAGTTCATTTCCTTTGTAGAGCCCCTCTATATATTCTTTCCACCTTTCAGCTTTCCCTTCTTTGCTGAGAACTGGTTTTCCATCAGTGTCCTTGATATTCATAGAGCTGTTTTTCTTATCTCCAAATGTTTCTTTTATTTTCCTGTAGGCTGTATCTATTTTTCCCCTATTTATACATTCTTCTACATCCTTGCATTTGCCTTCTAGCCACTCCTGCTTAGCCATTTTGCACTTCCTGACAATCTCATTTCTTAGTCGTCTGTACTCCATTTTGCCTGTTTCATTTACTGCATTTTTATATTTTCTCCTTTCATCGATTAAATTTAGTATCTCCTGTGATATCCAAGGATTTTTTGTAGGTCTTTCCTTCCTACCTATTTTGTCCTCTGCTACCTTCACTATTTCATCTCTCAATTTTACCCATTCCTCCTCTACTGTTTTATTTCCCCCCGTTTCTGTCAATTGTTGCCTAAAGCTCCCTCTGAAATTTTTAAGAACCTCAGGTTCCTTCAATTTATCCAGGTCCCATCTCCTTATTTTCCTACCTTTTTGTAGTTTCTTTAGTTTCAGCCTACAGTTCATAACCAACAAGTTATGGTCAGAGTCTATATCTGCCCCTGGGTATGTCTTACACTGTAGAACCTGATTCCGAAATCTATGTCTTACCATTATAAAATCTATCTGATATCTTCCGGTGTCTCCCGGTCTCTTCCACGTATACAACCTTCTTTTGTGATTCTTGAACCTATTCTTTGTCCTATGAAGTGTTAAATCTTAAATACGAATTCCTACTTTCATTGCAGATTTGGATCCTCTGTGAGAAAATATGTAACTTTTGTATGAAACAGTTTTTCGTTTCATGATGGATAGCGCTTTAATCGGAAAAAAAAGAGTTGATTTTTTTTAAACGATAATACCTCGAACAAATAGACATCGGACCTTTCTCTAAGTTTAAATAGTTGTAAATCAATTGGACTTAACCACTCTGGCTATCAGTCTCTATGCTTACAAACTACTTTAACTAACCTAAGGACAAACTCACACTCTCATTCCCGAGGGAGGACTCGAGTCTCCGACGGCAAGCAACCGCGCGATACGCAGCGAGGCGCCTTAGACCGCTCGGCCACTCAACCGCATCTATCTAGGTTTAAACTTCCACTTTAAGCTACCGTTGAATAATATTGAGAAAAATCGTTTCAGAAGGAACATCCGTATCAGGAAACAGATTAGCAAACCTTTGACCACCTTCTTAAACCTTTCTATGATTCTCAAAGTACGAGAAAATGAAATCTACTATCTCTACAACCGTTAACATCGTGAAACAATTTCGTAGAGATGAGTACAGTGCAAATCATTGAAGTACAATGAACAGTCTGGCCATAGACAGAGCATGAACACAGTCTGTACTTCATTGCATTGTGGGAGGTGTCACGTGATAGCTTTATCAAAAATATCAAAAACTATTTCGATTTTCCTAATCTAAAGTGTATTTATTTGAGATATGCCCGATTTTCAACAAGTTGCAACTAATTTTTATTTTTGCGTATTACAGCGCCTTAGTAGCACAGTGGTAGAGTGCTACACTATGAATTCAAAGGTCGCGGGTTCGATCCCCGCTAAGTCCTAGGATTTTTTATCTGTTACTTTTCATCACCTCTGGCAATGTTGCTGATGTGAAAAATGTCAAGTACCGCCGTGGTAAGGAATCCACGTTAAACTGTAGATCCCCCCTATAACTGGCTGCGTAAGTAAACAGGTTCATGCCTAGCAAAGCACTATGGTGTTGAAACTAATCTTCGTATTGTTAACTGCCCTTCTTTACAGCGTCTTTTATCATGAAATTAAAAAACAATTCATACAAATATTACATACTTTTCTAACAGAGAATCCAAATCTGCAATAAAAATTAGGGGTTCCTAATCAAGATTTGAAAGTCACCCTTACTCTCATTCCCGGGGGTGGTGCATTAGGGTGGAACTTCATGTTAATGGATGTCCCTTATGGAGATTAACAACTCTTACTGCACCTTTTTAAATTCAAGCCGGCCGCGGTGGCCGAGGGGACTGAGGTGCTTCAGTCACGGTCTGCACGGCCACTACGGTCGGGGGTTCGAATCCCCCCTCGGGCATGGATATTTGTGCCGTCCTCAGTATAAGGTAGTTGATAAGTAGTTTGTAAGTTTAGGGACTGATGACCCCGTAGTTAAGTCCCATAAGCTTAACAAACATTTACATTTTTTTTAATTGGATCTGAATTTTTCCAACTATTCCTAAAGATAATTTTTAGTGACTCACCCTGCAGACTTGAGTGCGACATAAGGAATCATATTCTGATTCGTTTTGCAGGCAGTGGCACATCAGTGCACGTGCCGTGAGACCATGTCGGCGTTCACTGGTCCTTGCAGTTCCTTCTTCTATCCTACTAACTCCCGACTGTGCTGTTACAGAGGTATTGATTTTTAAAAATGTTAATGCGGAACATCACCATCCAAGCGCATGCGCTATCACAAAGGCTCCCTGTAGGAACTCATGGGGCACGAGCCACTAGCTGACCAGCTAACCGCATGACAGCGAAAAGAAATGAAAAGAGCAAAACAGAGAATGAAACAAAAACACAACTTTGCGAAGCGATGGAAAAAGCTGACAGAACTCTTGTCGCTACAACTCACTTTATTCGCGATCGAGCTGCAATAAAAGAGTACATACTTTGACGACTGTTTGCGAAAGACTTCCTGCTCTCCTCACCTGGCCGGCACTTTGCCCTACTCTCAGACAGTCTCCTCCTCACCTTGCTTTCTCCATTGACTCTATCTCTTCCACCGCCCCTTGCCCCGTCTTTTCACAATCTATAAAAAACGAATGGATCTACCAACTTTTCATGTTGATAGGTCAAAGGGCATCGAAGCCTATTGCAATTTACGAAAATTAGACAGTGTGTTAACCCGTGTATAAGCTATCTGCAGTCTTATTTTCCTGCAAATTCTTTGATCCACACAGTTAGTGTTGGAAAATTGGCAATCGACCCTAAATAATGATAAGTGTGAAGTCGTCCCTACGAGCTATAAAAGAAATCCGTTGAAGTGCATTAACACGATAAATCAGTCAAATCTACAGGGCGTAAATTCAGGTAAATGCCTAGGAATAAAAATTACGAACAACTTAAATTGGAAAGGACACGTAGAAAATATTGTAGGGAAGGCTAAGCAAAGGCAACGTTTAATTGGCACAACGCTTAGAAGATGCAACAGTTCTACTAAGGAAACTGCCTGCACTACAGTTGTGCGTCCGATTTCGGAGTATTCCTGCGCATTGTGGGATCCAAACCAAGTGGGACTGACAGAGGATATAGAGAAAGCTCAGAAAAGGGCAATCTCGTTCTGTATGTTAGCAAAATAGGAGGGAAATGTTCAAGTTCAAGTGTTTGTAAAGCTTATGGGACTTAACTACGGGGTCATCAGTCCCTAAACTTACAAACTACTTATGATCTACTTACGAACTAGGACGGTACAAATATCCATGCCCGAGGGGTATTCGAACCCCCGACCGTAGTGTCCGTGCAGACCGTGACGGAAGCGCCTCAGTCCCCTCGGCCACCGCGGCCGGCAGGGAAATGTTCAAACGTTTGTTAAGCTTAAGGGACTTAACAGCGGGTCATCAGTCTCTAAACTTACAAACCACTTATGAACTACCTTATACCAAAGACGACACAAACATCCATACCAGGCAGAAGGGAGGATTCGAATCCCCGACGGGGAAGGGCCTCGCGCATCGGAGCATAGCGCCTCACTGCTCTTGTCCACTCCGCCGCGGCTATAGGAGAGAGAAATGATGGACGAGTTGGGGAGGAAAGCATTCAAAGGAAGGCGTTGTTCGTTGCGGCGAGATTTATTTTCGCAATTTCATTTACACAATTTCTCTTCCCAACGCCAACATGTTTTGTTAGCACGCACCTGCTTAGGGTGACCTGATGATAATAAATCAGATCGAAAACGGAAATATTATTCATTTTTCCCGCGGGCTGTTAGAGAATCGAACGGTACAGAAATATCATAAAAGTCGGTGGATGAACCTACTGCCTGCCACATAAATGTGTTACTGGTATGGTGTCTGTTCTTTGGCACAAGTCCAAAATAACAGGCACTAACGGCCTTAATATTACGAATTCGAAATATTGAAACATTTCGACCGTTTCGGGGCGTTGAATAAATTCAACGGTTAAGTTGAAAATTTGTGCTGGACCGGGATTCGAACCCGGATTTCCCACTTCGGGCCAGCATATTGTTAGCATATTTTACAATTACGGCTGTTAATGTTAACAAACGGTGTCTGTTATTTCGGACATGTCAGAAAGAACAGATACCATATCAATAATTGTAAAAGATGCCACCAGCAGGCAATTGACAATTTCATTGTGGACACATTCAAACGCTCGATCCCTTGCGGGAATTCAGAATAGACTTCGAGCAAGAGGAATCGATGGGTAGGGGGCTAGAAGTTGAGAATTTGTTTTGGAAGGGAAACATTCCTGGATAGCTAATTGGTTAAGGCGACCGCTGGGCCGAAGCGGGAAATCCGGGTTTGAATCCCGGTCCAGCACAAATTTTCAGCTTCACCGTTGAATTTATTTCAACGCTTCGAAACGGTCGAAATGATTCAATATTTCGAATACATAATTGTGTTTTGCAGAGTATTCATGTAGATATAGTCCCCCACAACAGAGAGATGAATCAGGCCGATAGTACTCCTGCAAGATGCCTGTCATGCCCAACAGCCTGCTTGCCAGCGTCTTGAAAACCGCTTCTCCCCCCTGACGCGGTGGCTAGCAGGTCCATAAGTCAGGCCGATACTATCCACACTCCACATACTTGCAACAGAAGTGTATGTGATACGGGTTGAACAAACAGATTTTTGCCCGAATTTACATTTCTACTGGAGATGGGGAATTACAAACCCCCGAGTGATAGGCAGACAGTTCATGCACACACGATCCGTATGTTGACGAGCACTGGCCAGAACACAACGTGACTCCATTAATTATCTATAACAGTACATACTCCGCAATCCGCCGTAAGACTCGTGGCACAGAGTACCTCGTAGCAATACTAGCCATTTTCTTTTCTGTTCCACTCCCAGACGACAAGGGAAAAACGATTGCTTGTATGCCTCAGCCTGAACTATAATTTATTATATCTTTTGTAAGACGAAAGACGAAACCAAACTTGGCGGCATCAGAATCGATCTGCAGTCAGCTTCATTTCCACGCCCTCTAAACTTCAACAGTGTTTCCAAAAAGAACGTCGTCTTCCCTCCAGCGAATCATCTCCGTAATACACATTGATCGGACCTATCAGAAACAAACCTAGCAAGGCGCCTTTAAATTTCTTCCAAGTCTTCCTTTAAACAGATAGTCTCAGACCAATTGTGCACTATGACTTAGGATGCTGCAGGGAGTATTTATCTCGTTTTCAGGTGGCTAGCGCAGATGTGAAGTGGTTACGCGATGTTCTTGGTACGCAATATGGCGTCGCTTCCTTCACGTGGTCGGACGTCGTCAATCACGAAGTTTACGGCGAGTAGCCTGCTTGTATTACTCCGTGCGCACGTATTCCATCTCGTGTTCAAGTACATCTTAACAAATAAAGGCTAATAGGTTATTACCACCAACTGTTTGGAAAATGGTTATTACAAGACGCATTGCTTTACTTCACACTGTTCAAAAATGTTCAAATGTTTGTAGAACTTATGGGACTTAACTACGGGGTCGCCAGTCCCTAAGCTTACAAACTACTTATGAACTAGCTAAGACTAAGGACGACACAAATATCCATGCCCGAGGGGGGATTCGAACCCCCGACCGTAGTGGCCGTGAAAACTGTGACTGGAGCGCCTCAGTCCCCTCGGCCACCGCGGCCGGCTGCCTCACACTGTGCTATTATGAATTCAAAAAGATAAATATTTACTTAAGTGTAAGTTTTCGTTTTTTATCGAATCGGTATCATGTCCGTCATCAACGGTGTTAAGTATCTCAAAGTTAAACACTTTCCTAAGGACATGTGAAGCTATTCTTTTTTATTTGAAGGCAATATATTCATATCGAAAAACAAAAGTCATCCTAAGGTAATCGGCACAGTCGCTACGAGAAAACTTTTCTTTCTCCCACATGACATGTTGCGATGTACTACGTCATTTTCAAATGTAATGCATTATTAATGTCTGTGAAATCAAAAGCCGGTCGCGGTGGCCGAGCGGTCTGCGGCGCGCCTACGGTCGGGGGTTAGAATCCCCCCCCCCTCGGGCATATTTGTGCCGTCCGTAGTATTAGTTAGTTCATAAGTAGTTTGTAAATTTAGGGACTTATGACCCCGTCGTTAAGTCTCATAAGCTCTACAATCATTTGCACATTTTTTGGGAAGAGAAGTCTTTTACGACGACGCTGTTAATAAAACACACATTCTCGCATTTTTTGCCACGTAAATTCTTCATCAGGAGCAACTGACTGTTTATGCTGGTGCCGAGGTGACCTTAAATATCCCAAAAACTACTTCTGACTTGTCGGCAACTATGTCACATACGGCGTCGACGTCTGCACTGGTGGCGCCACCACTCTCGTAGTATCGGGTTAGATAGTTTGGTTGGAATAGGGGAACTAAAGTACTGAGATTATCAGTCCCCCGGTGGGGAGGAGAAGAAGTGAGGATAGGAAAGGAGGGGAAGGGGAAAGGAAATGTAGTCCAGGGAGGAAAGAAGGAAGGAGCACTGCATTAACTCGGGGTCCCGGGTTCGCCACGAACGACTTCCGTAGTACCGCGGAGTGGTGGACGCTGTGCGGAATGTCTCTGTTGCTTCACTGTGTATCGAGCGCTGGCTTCCACGCACCGCTCTGATTATAGCCGCCATTACGATTAAAGTTGCCGCACATTCTTTTTTCCACATCCTCTTTAATTACAGAATCTCACGCATCGCACTACGCTCCAGTTGTCACAATGTAAAAATGTCCGACCGACATGTTTCGGGCCGGCTGCGGTGGCCGAGGGGACTGAGGCGCTTCAGTCACGGTCTGCACGGCCACTACGGTCGGGGGTTCGAATCCCCCCTCGGGCATGGATATTTGTGCCGTCTGTAGTCTTAGCTAGTTCATAAGTAGTTTGTAAGTTTAGGGACTGATGGCCCCGTAGTCAAGTCCCATAAGCTCTACAAACATTTGAACATTTTGAACATGTTTCGAGCCTACATTAGCCCATTCTCAAGTTCTTGAATTCTAAAACATAACTGCCCTAAGGCAACGTCAATCGTAAAATGTTTTAGAATTCAAAAACTTGAGAATGGGCTAATGTAGGCCCGAAACATGTCGCTCGGAAAATTTTACATTGTGACAACTGGAGCGGAAACTTTAGTGCTATAGTTCATACAGTTGTGAGATGGCATCCAAACAAACGATCTAAAGAATCTCAGTTTGTGGAGGCATGGGACAAATATTTGGTTTCCTCACACAGCATTTTTTGTTTGTGAGGTTTGTTAAGAAAATACAAATTTCCCCAGTTCTCGGTTTTTAATATGTAGTTGGTGTTCTGTACAGCTGTCGGCAGTAGTACGGATAGACTGGACAATGTAATTACACTGGCTGAAACAATTAGGGGATCAGTCGAGATAACTAGGTTATGAAGTATTGTCATCGGCAGAATGAACTAAAATGCTTCGACGTTTTTATGTCGGTTCTATGGAGTGGAGGCAGGCGGCCGCGGTGGCCGAGGGCACTAAGGCGCTCCAGTCACGGTCTGCACGGCCACTACGGTCGGGGGTTCGAATCCCCCCTCGGCCCTGGATATTTGTGCCGTCTTAGTTCGTAAGTAGTTCATAAGTAGTTCGTAAGTTTAGGGACTGATGACCCCGTCGTTAAGTCCCATAGACTATACAAACATTTGAACATTTTGGAGTGGAGACAACATTACGGCAACCGAGATAGGGGTAATAACAGAGAGTTGCTGCAGAGGGGCTTGGTGTCACCTTGTGTTAACTCTACCAAACGAATTACACAAGCAGTTGGGTTTCAGTAGTGTAGTGAGAAGGTAGTGCAATGTAGCAACAACGTGACTTACCCGAAGCTATCGCATGGAGAGTCATAGAAGCTTTGAAGCGGGACAGACACAGAGGGAGGCGGCTGTAGCTATTCTAGTGGTACGAGAATCTTGTATGCAATTTTCTGAATGCACACTTGGGGAGTTGCCCACTGTACAGCTACACGCTAGAGCAGAATATTAACTCAGGTATGAAGTCAGCTGTGCTTCTGAAGTAATACACTCATCCTGTGGCGCGCTAACCTTCTCCTTGGCAAACATACCACTCCCATCGCAACAAGCTGGTCGTTCCCTCGTACAGTTTCCGCACATACTCATATAGTTCTGCCGTGAAATGTTAGCTGCCAACTCTGGCAGCCTTGGTGGAGTAGCCGAGCATTGAACATTTGAACATTTTCCAACTCTGGCATATGCATCCGAACTTATTCATGGCTATACATCTCTGAAAGATGAGACCATGATATTCGAACCGTTTCGAGTTGGTACGTTGAAGTTTATGTTGGATCGTAGCAGTCCAAAATCTAATTCCTTTAATTTGAATCATTTCTTGAAGAAGCAGTTAAGTTAAATTTTGACGACAATATTTCAATTTATGTGTCTATTTTAACCAGAGACATTTCGTGAAGTTGAAAAGTGCGGAATTATGTGACAAAGTAGTTCAGACTTACGGAGGAATTTTGAAGTTCTGACAACACGATGGACGCATTGGCGATGTCCAAGTCTCCCACGCAGGTACCCGAATTAGGACAGTAAGACTATTTGTAGGGTAAGGTGGTGCAATTGCGATAATTTCGGACAAATGTTATTATAATTGGAAGTATATTGAGAGAAGAAATAATTTTAACTATGGCACTTGTTCTTGGATGTTTAATGAATATGTAGTACAAATATTAGACAATTACAAATGTTGGTATCAACACAGGAAAAGTTTACAGAATTGAGGAAAATCGATCGAAAATGTAGCACACTACGTACAACTGTGATCACTTCCTGGTAAAATTTTCTTCACTGGCATCTCCCACATGAAAAGCACTTTTTCCCTCTAGCACCAACACATACTTCGTGGTACCACACTTTTCATTTTTGGCGACGAATCAGTCAGTCACCCTTAATTAGAAAATTCATAATAGCGGGTTAGACTAAGAAGCTTCACTTACCTCTTAAGAGGAAACAATTTATATCTCCGTAGCACAAATGGTGTATTCTTGGAAAATACAGGAGGAGCTTTAGAAACTTGTTACATCAGATGTGTACATGTTACCGCACAGAAATATGGAACAGATCAACTGGTCAGCTGGTTGCCACCCCCTTTTTGTGGTGTAAAGCTCATACGGCTAACCAGTAGCTTACAGAAATTTGTACGTTCCTTACGCCACATTGTAGTGGGATATCTGATCAGGGCACTAGCGCATCTGGAATAGGACGCAGCTATTCCACCGCGGCGAGTCAGCCGTGCGTACTGGAGCGCTATGTTGCGGTGCGCGCGGCAGTCCGCCGTCGGGGGTTCGATTCCCTGCTCGGGCATGGGTGTTTGTGTTGTCGTAAGGTTAGTTTACCTAAATTTAAAGAGCTTGTAAGCTACGGACTAATGACCACGCAGTTGAGTCCGACAGATTTACAAACATTTGAATTTTTGCTGCCATACCTTCAGGTTTGTTAAAAGCTGCGCCGGCCGCGGTGGCCGAGGGGACTGAGGCGCTCCAGTCACGGTCTGCACGGCCACTACGGTCGGGGGTTCGAATCCCCCCTCGGGCTTGGATATTTGTGCCGTCCTTAGGATTAGCTAGTTCATAAGTAGTTTGTAAGTTTAGGGACTGATGACCCCGTAGTTAAGTCCCATAGACTCTACAGGCATTTGAACATTTTTTTTAAAAGCTGCGTCCTGATCAGGAGTTCAGTAAACGTGGTTTTTGTTTACCAAATAGACCCGCCCTTCTTTTACCAAGATTCACCTCATGCCTGAAGGTCGAAGAGACGTCATATTCTTAATATTGGCTGTATTTCCTAACAGCTGCATCTATGGCATTGATTCACACATACCTGGTGTTTAGTAGTGACATCTACCTATTCTGCGATTGTAGATGGATAAAGTAATCGTGAAGTGACTCAAGCAAATATATTGAAAAATTCGATGTACAAACTGACAGACATGTTGACAGGCAACAATAAACATAAATTGTTAAACAGCCAAGATTCGGAAAAGCGTATTGAATCTGTACGGCATATGCAGGAACTCATTTGATGGAAGCAAACAATAAATTGTTTCTGTTATTTACTGTTCTCTTTGTAAATTAATTTTCGAAATTGGCAGCATTAAATGCGGTGATGAGCTGGTATCGATGCAACAGGACGTGCCGTTTTCGATGAAAATTTTTAATAGATCCTCTGCTTATATGAGGCTGCTGGAAGAGCACTTGAAGCTAATTTTATCAGTGGTAGAACCATCTTAGGTTGTCACATAGTCTAAGAGAAAGGAGTCAGTTGCGATAACGCCCGCGGGTCTTTCATATAAATGTACAAGGAGAGGCAAAAAGACAGCTCGGCCATAACAATGTAGAGACCAAAAACAAAGCATTGCGCATGCCCAAGTTCAGCAGTGCCAGTGTCACAACTGTAGCGCTCACAGTCATTGGAGCTTCAGCTTGGTGTTTACATCGTCAAGTAGTGAATCACTTAACACTTGCACCGAAAATATTGCCGAAACGGAAAGTGCGATTGATGTGCGGTTTTCACGGAATGCATTGGTAGTCCAGGACTCGTATTGTCAGCCAAGAAACAGACTGTAAAATAACCTAGAAAGTGCATTTTTATGTAAACATACAATTTTTCAAATGGAACAATGGTTGCTTAAATCATGCACTGCAAATTTTGACACCAGCTGTGTACAAAAAAATTTGAATCACATTTTTATCACGTTTAGTTTGGCAGCTACAACCATTCAAAATTTTGGGGGCTGAGGCAACGACAGCGTAGCTCACTGGCTGGTGGTCATGAGATAGCGGGCCGTGCCCCAGGGGCTAGCCACTCGGCCAGTCAGCTACGCTATCGCAGCTTCCGCACCCGAAACTTTGAACGGTTGCAGCTGTCAAACTAAACGTGATCAAAATGTCATTCATAATTCTTTGTACACAACTGGTGTCAAATCTTACAATGCATCATAGAAACAACCATTTTCCCTTTAAAAACACTGTATGTTTTCATAAAAAATACACTTTCTAGGCATTTTTACAATCTGTTTATTGGCTAACAATACTAGTCCTTGACTACCAATCCATTCTGTGAAAACTACACATCAATCGGAATTTCCGTTTCCGCAATATTTGCGGTGCAAGTTTTAGGTCATTCACCATATATATATATATATATAGTAGTTACGGTATGTCAGGATTCGTTGCAGTGGCTACGTGAATGGGCTGACAGTTTGCGAATTCAAGGGACGACTGTTCGAATCTGACTGGAGTGAAACTTTTAAAAATATGTACACCTGTACGGATAATATTTTATACGTTTCGCTACAAATTGTGCAGTTGTAGACCCTCTAGGTCCCACATGTTAAAAGACTGTCTTATAATACATCTTTATCGATGTCCTTACTCGCGATTTACACCAACTAGTGTATGTGCCTTTCAGTATCTCTTGTTCCCAGTTTCATATTAGTTCTTCAACTGCGGTAGTGCTATTTGACCGTTACAGTAAAATATAGCACGACAATTGGCGATGCGATTTAAAGATCGCATGCACTGGCATTTGATCTGAAACATAGTTCAGATATCAGTATAACAAGATGACACGCTAACAAGGAACTACCGATGTATCTAGTTTTTAACTGTCAATGACAGATACTGGGAGGCACATCCACCAGCTCGTGTAAACCGCGAGTAAGGACTTTGAAAAATATACCGATCAGCTATTATGTTTCTCTTACCTGGAAAATATACACACAGTAGGTGGTGGTCGCAATAATTATAAAGAATACAGCCACTTTCAATATTTTTACTATGACCGTTTGTCTGTTTAACGATTAAACTGTTGTAAAATGGAGTATTTTGAAATGTGGAACCTAGAAAAGCTTACAAATTCAAAATTTGTAGATAATTATAAAATACAATATTATCTGTACAGGTTTGAATTTAAAAAAAGACGCCAGTTAGATTCGAACACACGTCCATTCCGTTCGCAAACAGTCATCCAGCCGCTAAAACAAATGTTAAACGCTTTATCGCTTTAGTGGGTCTAATTTTATCTATGTGGTGTTCTTATAGTTCCACCATTCCCACCTACTAATTATTCGATTTTCAAAATTAATGATAGCGTGAGTTAAACTGCAATGAATCTCGACATACACTGTATCCCAATTATTATATCGCTTACACCATTGTGTAACTACAATTAGCATTTCTGTAACACTGTTTGAAAGACGTACCTGTTCGTTATAAAATATGTTACAGAAGTACCTAGCGTTCTTAGTGCTACTCACAGACCGCTACAGTTGAGAATACTGACACTTCGTGAACTTGGGCATTCACAATTATCTGTTCTTGGACTCTAAATTATTCGGACCGGATAATCTAGTTGCCTCTCACTGTACAGGTCCTTCATACTTTCGGCAAGCGATCGATCGGAAATAATGGTGGAAGTTCTGGTCGTGCGAAGTACACAGACGACCCCTTCGTTTTGCATCCACACACTTCCTGTGAAACGTGGAACTATCTCTTCCAATAAGGCTGGCAGTTATGTTGTGAGGACAAACTTTACACTGGCCCTCAGAGTCGTGGTGGCCACCCGTAGCGCCAACGGAAATAGTGGCACGCGGTACCCAGCAACATTTTTACTGGTGCTGAGAACCTCGCGCATCTGTCGTACGTGGGTTTCCATAAGCCAGTACTTATGAGTTAAGGTAAGTGGACAGGAATTTTCAAGTAAACTGACTTCATCCACGAACAGAACAGCTTCGGGAAACTGAAACTTGCAGCAGAAGCCAGCGATGAAACTCACTTAAGTCATAATATATAACAAACAGTCTAGAGCGAAACATTGATTCATTGTTGTCAACCGGTTTCAACTCAACGTTGGGCAATCTTCAAGGTTTTTTCTCTGTAATATAAATTGTTTACATTCAAAGGATTCCTAGAAAGGAACTACATTTCTAATTACATTGAACTGAAATAAATGAAAACAATAAAATTATGTTATACCCAAGCTCCAACCTTAAGCCATTTCCACCCATCACTAGCACCAAATTACTACTTACTTTTAAAAATATTAAAAATGCTTGTTTCTTAGTAAAAATACATTGCCTCGTCATTACTAGCTATAAAAATAATTATTATCATGATTCTAATACATAATTTAAGTTGCAAAATATAAAACAGTAATTGGCATGAATCTCAAGTTCTGCAGGAGGATTTGCGTATCACTGACACTATAGGTTAGTAGACAACAAGCTCTTATCAATACTCCTAATATATTCAATACCTGGAAAATGTACGAGTCCTTGTTGCGACACGCAGAATTGCCAATAAGAAATCGCTAGCTGCCAGCCAATGAGATACTGCGTGTGTCTTAACCGTACTTAAAAAAACAACAACTTATTGTTTAACGTATACCTAACAGAACTTTCACTTAAAAAAGTGATCTGTAGCGTAGCCTTAAAATTTTTTTCTTTCTTTAGTACGTGAGGGCGCGTAGCGCCAGAATCTCCGGTTAAGACACACGCAGCATCTCATTGGCTGACAGCTAGCGAGTTCTCATTGGCCGGAGACAATTTCTGCGGCCGCGGCGGAGCGGCCGAGCGCATTGAGGCGCTATGCTGCGATGCGCGAGGCCGTTCCCAGCCGGGGGATTCGAATCCCCCCTCGGGCATGGATGTTTTTCTGTCTTTAATGTAAGGTAGTTAATAGGTAGTTTGTAAGTTTAGGGACTGATGATCCTGCAGTTAAATCCCATAAGCGTCACAAACATTTGAACATTTGACTTGAACAATTTCTGCTTGTCGAAATAAAGACTCGTGGCAAATGTCATTATTACAGGTTATTTTTATAGCTATTAATGACAAAGCAACGTATTTTTAATTAAGAAGCAAGCGTTTTTAAGACTTTTTCAGTAAGCAGTGCTTTCATTGTCTGCTAGTGATGGTGAAGCTGGCGTAGGAGCGAAGCTTGTGCCACGTGCAGCAGACCACAGCTCGCACCGTCCAGCAGTGACACCACCTAACGACTCGCAGCTCCAAGCCATCTTGGGTATAAAGCAATTTCATTTACTTCAGGTCAATGCAATGAGAAATATAGTTCCTTTTTAGAAATCTTCTGAATATTAACAATGTATGATGGTCGCTCCAAGAGAAACGCACACTATTAAAAAAATAGTTTTCATTACGCATGTTTGAAAGTTTTACAGTGTGTACATACATCCTTCCCGCTTGTTTTCAAACTTAGTTCAACCCGTTCCCGTAAGTGGCGACGTCACAACATGTCTTCAAGATGGCTGCTACACTTGACGTTCGTCAGAAGCAACGTGCTGTCATTGAATTCCTGTGCTGTGAAAACGAGACAGTGGGAAACATCCACAAGAGGTTGAAACAGGTGTATGGAGATGCTGGTGTCAATCACAGTACAGTTAGTCGGTGGGCAAGCAGGTTACGTGATGAAAGCGGGCACGGCAATATTGAGGATTGTCCTCGCAGCGGCAGGCCTCGTTCTGCACACGCTACAGACAATGTGCAGAGAGTTAACGAATTGGTGACTGCTGACAGACGCATCACAGTGAACGAATTGTCACGCTACGCTGGGATTGTGGAAGGAACTGTTTGCAGAATACTGAAAGTTTTGGCGTTAAAATAGGTTTCTGCCAGGTGGGTTCCCAGGATGTTGACAGTGGCTCACAAATAAACACGAAAAACGGTATGCAGCGAACTTTTGGAACAGTACGGGAATGGTGGAGATGAATTTCTTGGAAGAATTGTGACAGGTGATGAAACATGGCGCCATCATTTTTCACCAGAGACGAAGAGGCGATCAATGGAGTGCCATCACGCAAATTCAAAACCATACCTTCTGCTGGAAAAGTTATGGCTGCAGTGTTTTTCATTCCGAAGGACTCTTGCTTGTGTACATCATCCACGTGGAACCACCATAAATTCAATGCACGGCCGGCCGCGGTGGCCGATGGGACTGAGGCGCTCCAGTCACGGTTTGCACGGCCACGACGGTCAGGGGTTCGAATCCCCCCTCGGGCATGGATATTTGTGCCGTCCTTAGTCTTAGGTAGTTCATAAGTAGTTTGTAAGTTTAGGGACTGATGACCCCGTAGTTAAGTCCCATAAGCTATACAAACATTTGAACTTTTTTTTTTCAATGCACGGGTTCATGTCAGTCAAAAAAACATGGAAGCGATCACATAACTCGGATGGACAACACTGAAACACCCGCCTTACAGTCCTGACCTGGCTCCATGTGACTATCATCGCTTTGGGAAACTGACAGACCTTCTTCTTGGAACAAGGTTTGAAGATGGTGACTCCCTTGTACACGCTACCAAACAGTGGCTCCAACGTGCTGGTCCAGAATTTTACAGTGCGGGCATACAGGCGCTGGTTCCAAAATAGCGTAAGGCAGTTGAAAGGGATGGAGATTATGCGTAGAAATGAAAATATTGTTCCAAAAGGATGTATCTACACACAGTAAAACTTTCAAACATGTAGTTTAAAAACTGTATTTAAATAAAAATGTGTGCATTTCTTTTGAAGTGACCCTCGTATATTACGGAGAAATCACCCAGAAGATGCCCCAACATTGGGCTGAAACATGTTGGCAATAAAGAACCAATATTGCGCTCTATATAGAAAATTGTTATAAGAGCGCTTTTACCCAAAGGAAGCAAAATTTTTCCAAAAATGTCACTCAAGTCAGATAATCAACCTGTTACCCGGGCTGCACTTAGGTAGGAAAGGGCAGAAGTCCAGCCTGCGCATTGTACATTAATGTGCGGTGATTCCCCAACTCCACAGCGATTGCCCATGTGCTTGCCTCGCGTCTGATCTCTAAGCGTACTTAACTCTCTCTCTCTCTCTCTCTCTAATCCGTGCTCTGCGCGCATTTGGCCTGCGCCATCAGTGTGCCGGTATTGTCCAGTCGGACGTGGCTAGTAGTAAATGTGAGCTAATGCAGGGAAACGCGCCCGTCAGTCGCTAAGCCGTCTGCAGTTCAACTGGAAACATGTGTATATACAGTTCTCTTCGTGTAATGTACAGCTAGCCACAAGCGGAAGTCAATGTCGGAACATTGTGTATCTACAATCAGCTTTTCTGCACCATCGTTTAAAAAAACCTACCTTTTTGCTATAAAATTTACCACAGAAGTTCTTAGAGTTGGTAATTCTACCCAATAAGTGTTTCCAAAGCCTGGTTGCTTAATGAATATATTTGCTGTCGGCCCTGTGATAATATATCTCTGGGCAACTGAGTTTTGAAGAATCTGTATATACTCTGCATGAACAATAGGTGATACAAGCAGCTGGATTTAGGAGTGTGCTAAATGTCATACTCGCTAGTATCGTAAGTCTCGTACAACATATTGTGTGAAACACAGCGTATACTCAAGTAGTTTGACCGAGCGAGGTGGCGCAGTGGTAACGCACTGGACTCGTATTCGGGAGGGCGGTGGTTCAAATCCACCCCCGGCCATCCAGATTTAGGTTTTCCGTGATTTTCCTAAATCACTCCAGGCAAATGCCGGGATGGTTCCTTTCAAAGGGCACGGCCGATTTCCTTCCCCGTCCTTACCCAAAACTCCGAGCGTTAGCTCCGTCTCTAATGACCACGCTGTCGACGGGACGTTAAACCCTAAGCTTCCTTCCTTCACTCAAGTAGTTTCTATATGAACACACTCCAAGGAAAATTAGATGAAACCCATTGGCATCCCTTTACTTAGACCTTTCCGAACGAACTAAAGTGTGCAGTATCCGTTTAGAGTTGAAATGTTGCAAACTTCCTTTTAGGTGACTCTTTCCGTGAACTCATAAATCTACAGTAATTCAACGTTTCCTTAAAACTGTCGATAGAAAACTTCTGTGCTTTTCCATGAGTAGAGACATTAAAACAAAATACACACACACACACACAACCCAATTTCCATCACAATACTTTCTGTTCGTTCTTAGCACGAAAACCGACATACTTCGAATCTTTGCAAACCAGTCTTGGAAAAAGTCTTTCCTCCTTTCGTTCAAGTGTTATAAATTCACAACTTCTCCATAGATATTGAATCTTCTGATACACATGCGACTGGGAAAGGATATTCAGCCACTCTGTCACACGTTAAAAACTCAGGCATATAAGTATTATTCGAGTAAGGAATAGATGGTTAATGGTGTAACCCATTCTCTAAACCTCAGAGGAAATGATACAATCCACTGTCACACATAAAATTTAGAACTTAATCAGCCATAGATGCATTGTCAGTTAAAACTAGGTTTAAGACTCCATGGAGATAAATTCCGCCTCTTGGGGATTAAATTAGGGCATTCTAATAATATATAGGGCACTGTCAAATGGGAACCACAGTGACACTGTGGAGGATCGTCGTGATGGAGAAAGTAGCTGACTGTATGTGAGCCAAGTATGGCCGATATGGAGCCGGCAAAGGACGACAGAGTTCCTGCGAGGTGCCCCCATGGAAGACCTCCACCCACATGTTCCTTGTCTCTTTTATTGAGCTCAATATCTACACCATTCAGTATTCTACAAACTGAGAACTCGACTGCATAACATCGAACAGGTTTATGGGTAGTCTGTTTAGATAACCTAGTCAGCTCGTTTGTTACCATGTATCCCGATAGGTTATGGAGTCCTGAGAAGTACTACTGACTGCGCACGTTGTTCGACGAAGTATATGCACTCTTGGATGGCCATTGTCAAAGGATAGCGCGGGAAGCACTGCTCGATAGTTTTTAGACCTCACAGGAGGTCGCTGCTAATGAACTTCACAGTGCAGGAGCCGATATGATCGAATGCGCGAAAGATGGCTACTATCAGTCAAGAGATTGCAGCCATACTGCAAAGAGCGCAATTCTTTAAGTCCTGAATGCGTATAAGGAAAGCCAACACGACCATCTACCATCGATCCATCTGCATAGATCACGTTCGACCCCTTTGACACGTCAAGAATTGAAAGGAATTGGTAGTGAATGGTCTCACGGTGAATTGAGTGTTTGGGGCACTGCGATAATTCCAATCGAATCTATGTTTGACGTATGCACCATGGTGGTATACGCGACTGCAATCCCAAAAGAGGTGGTAGGGGAAAGAACTCCAGTTCACTGAGAAGTGATCAGACATGAACACCAACTGTCATCCTAGATCTCGGCCGCCTTTGTGGAGTATGAAGTGTCCCGTTTGGGAAAAGGAGACGGTGGTTTGCATGATGAAGCAAAACAACAGAAGTTAGCAATTTATTGTCGCCTGCCTGATTCACAGTGGAGGAACCCCAGCGCCAACGAGAAGACTGTCCCCAGGGCTTGTTCTGAGAGCTCCTGTCGTGAGCCTAACTCCACCTTGGTGGATTGGTTCCAGCATCTCCAACGCTTCCATAGTCGAGTGGTGACAGACGAAGAGCTTAGTAGGAATGCAGTGTACTTCGCTCTGCACCCCAGGTGGTATTGCTAAGGCAGCGGAGGGCGTTAAGGTATTGTCAGCACTTCTGCTTAATCTGGCGAGTATGAGGAAGTCATGTTAGCCGGGCATCAAACACCAGTCCCAAGAAGCAATGAGTTCCCACTTCATCTTATACGTTGGCGCAATTATAAACGTCTGGGTGACGGAGGACTGTCAGACGCCCATGGAAGTGAATGACACAGGTCTTGGTGGAAGAGAACTGAAACCCAATGGCGAGAGCCCATGGCTGCGGCTTCCGTATGGCTCCCTGCATCTTGCGTTCTACAACACACATACTAAACGAACTAAATTATATGCAAAAGTCGTCAGAATATAATGGGGGACATACTGACGACCCTACAGTTGCTTTAGGCCATTAATGGTCACTGAAAACAGGGTATCTTTCAATACAGAGCCCTATGGGAGCTCATTCTTCTGGATATGCCTAAAAACTATGGGAGATACCGAATTGTAGCCGGAAGGTAGGAAGGGCTAAAAATTTGTTGTTAAAATCGGAAACGAGCCCCCACACACCCCATTCGTGTAATGTAGCAAGGATGCGGTGTCGCCGGGTCGTGACACAAGTCTTTGTCAAGTAAAAAAAAGACGGCTGCCAGGTGGTGACGTCTAGAAAAGGTTGTCCACATAGCAGATACAAGGTATACCACGTTATCCATGGTTGAACACCATTGCGGAAACCACCCTGTTATGGAGCCAGAAAGCTGCAAGGTTCAAGGAGCCAATACAACCGCCGACTCACCATGTGTTGTAGCAGTTGTCATACAACGTTGGTGAGGCTGATGGGCCAATATCTATCCACATCAAGCGGGTCTTTACCAAGCTTAAGCATTGAAGCTATGGTACTTTCTCGCCCTGTGATGGTTAGATACCAACGCTTCACATATGATTGTACATGGCTAGAACATGTCGCTTGGACTCCTCAAATAGGTGTTTTAGCAACTGATTGAGGTTGCCGTCTGGTCCAGGGGAGGTGTGACAGCAATTTGAAAAGGCGATGATGAACTCCCACTCACTAAATGTAGTGTTATTTACCTCACGGTGATTTGCGGTAAAGGAATAGTGTTTGTATTCCACCCACTGTTTCAATGTACGGAATGCGGGTTTGTAATTTTTAGGTTCAGATCGGAGAGCATAGTGCTCAAGCAAAAGTCTCGGCGATTTCGTTTGGAGCCGTCCATAAGGCTCCATTTATAGAAATCGCAGGTATACCTGCTGGGGTCTGGTAGCTAAGTAAGAGTCTGATCTTGGTCCAGACTTGCGAGGGTGAGGTCGGTAACCAAACTGTTGAGACATACCTCTCCCAACACTCCTGTCCCATCTTTATATTAGCTGGCAAGCATGAGCACGAAGGCATTCGAAAGCGATAAGATTTCTCTAGATATAGCTGCTGCTTATGTAGCTGTGGTGTCCGTCTATGGTCTTTAATGGCTTCAGCGATATCTACCGACCACCAAGGCACGGTCTTACCGCAAGGGCACCCTGATGAGCGAGAGATTGTACTCTCTGCGGCAGAAATAATGGTTCTAGTGACACTCTCGACCATCACGTCGATGGTGTCGTGTGGGAGAAGTCCAAAGGTGTCAGCAGTGGTGTAGGCTTCCCAGTCTGCCTTGTTTAAAGCCCATCAGAGAAGACATCAGTTTAATAAGTCATGGTTGCAAAATACTGACACGAATAATTTACAGACGAATGGAAAACTGGTGGAATCCGACCTTGGGGAAGATCAGTTTGGATTTAGGAGAAATGTTGGAACACGGGAGGCAATACTCACATTAAGACTTATCTTAGAAGATAGGCTAAGGAAAGGCAAACGTACGTTTTTAGCGTTTGTAGATTTGGAGAAAGCTTTTGACAATGTCGACTGGAATACACTGTTTCAAATTCTGAAGGTAACAGGGGTAAAATATAGGGAGCGAAGAGTTATACGCAACTTATACAAAAACCAAACAGCGGTTATTAGAGTCGAAGGGCATGAAAGGGAAGGGAGCAAGACAGGGTTTTAGCCTTTCGCCATTGTTGTTCAATCTGTACATTGAGCAAGAAGTGAAGGAATGCAAGGAGAAATTTGGAGATGGTATTAAAGTTCATGGAGAAGAAATAAAAACTTTGCAGTTTGCCGATGTCATAGTATTCCTGTCAGAGACCGCAAAGGATCTGGAAGAGCAATTGAATGGAATGGACAATGTCTTGAAAAGAGGCTATAAGATGAACATCAACAAGAGTAAAACAAGGATAATGGAATGTAGCGTCAGAAAATCAGGCGATGCTGAAGGAATTAAATTAGGTAATGAGGCAATAAAAGTAGTAGACGAGTTTTGTTACTTGGGTAGCAAGATAACTTCTGATAGCTGAAGTAAAGAAGATATAAAATGCAGAATGGCTATGGGAAGAAACGCGTTTCTGTAGAAGCGAAACTTGTCGACATCCAATATTAGTTTAAATGTTAGGAAGTCCTTTCTGAAGGCATTTCTCTGGAGTGTAGCATTGTATGGAAGTGAAGCGTGGACAATAAGGAGTTCAGACAAGAAGATGATAGAAACTTTAGAAATGTGGTGCTACAGACGAATGATGAAAATTAGATCGGTAGATCACGTAACTAATGAGGAGGTGCTCAACAGAATTGGGAAGAAAAGGAATTTCTGGCGTATTCTGACTAAGAGGAGGGATGGGTTGGTGGGACACATCCTGAAACATCAAGGAATCATCAACTTAGCATTAGAAGGAAGTGTGTGGGGTAAAAATCGTAAAGGGAGACCGAGGGACGAATACAGTAAGCAGATTCAAAGGTATGTAGGTTGCCGAAAGTATTCTCAGATGAAGAGACTTGCACAGGACAGGTTAGCGTGGAGAGCTGCATCAAACCACTCTGCGGACTGAAGACCACAACAACAACAGAAAAGACGTCTAGGGGATTGATGCTGGATTAGTGACAGGAAAGTAAGAAAGTCATTATACCAGGCTTGATTACACTGTGGAACTTGTGCTCAACGACTGATTTTTTTCACTGTAGAAAATTTTTTCAGCAATCAGTCTTAAATATTTTTTTATTCAGATGTAGAGTCTGACCACTGTGTGGTCATTATCAATGCTTAAAACAAACAGTTGAAACATTTAAAACATTTCTAACTCCATGTTGGAGGTTACGTTCGTACGTATGAACACAAAGTGGGCAGAATCTAGATCTGAATAAACAAAATATTTACAACTGATTGCTGAAAAACGTTTCTACAAAAGAAAGTCATTAATTTTAACAACATTGTCACCAACGTGCAGCCACAGAGTGCAGCTACGACAGCCTTGGAGACGTCAGCACCAGCCCCATGAACTGTAAAAATGTTTCTGAAAACCCAAGATAAGGTCGAATCCGATTAAATAAAATAACATTGTGTGATGTACACTATAGTGAAAAATAGTTAAAAAAGTGCTTACTACCACACAAGTAGACGGTTGTTCTGCAGCGGACAGATCGTGGAAGGCCAGGGCTGCAAACCGACAGGTCAATGGCTGAAAAGGTGTCATTTGCCACACTGAAATGTAAGGCAGCACCAGTGTTTAAAAGTCAGAGGTCGGGTTGAGTTGGTTAATTCTCGACACCTCTAATGCAGGCAGTAGTCATGGTGCCATCCCACAAGGGGTTGTGGGCATTTAAGTCACTCAGGAGTGTAAAAGGTTGCGGGGGGGGGGGAGGCTGGAAATCAGTGTTGCCAGTAGATGTTTGGGTACTTCACCATCTGGGGGATGATAGACATGGCAGATCCTAATGGTGCACTGTGATTCTAACTCTGACAGCCACAGCCTCTAATGGTGTTTGAATGGGCACAGGTGTACTGTGGACTGTGTACTGTGTGCTGTGGATTCTTCATCCACCGGCTGGAATTCTCCATTCCACTTGTACAAACCTGTGAAGGTAGTGTCCCAAGACCGTCGCTTTTTCAGGTGAGGGATGGGGACTGTTGGCCCCAGTCATTGGGATGGCGGGGGAGGGGGGGGGATTCATTGGTCCCAAAACAAGTGCTGAGGAGCAGGAGAAGCATATGAGCTCCCAACCGTCAAGGAGGCAGGTAAACTCTGGCGCCCCTGAGGGCCAATACTCGCTGGTGAAAATTTGAAGAACATCGTCTCCAAAGTGGGGACTATGTAACAGTAGCTAACGATGAGAATATGTGCACTGGGTGGAGTCGCTCGTATTTTCTTGACCTCCATGTAGGATGGTTTATCTGGATTCTCAAATTCCATGTACTTCCTCTGTGTAGGATAGACCAGTCCAGGGAGTGGTGCTGTCCACAGTTGACAGGATGTGGGACCGAAGAAGCACCCAGATTGTAAGGGGCGCCACTGCCTCTACATGTGGGGTTGGAGCCACAGCGTGAAGATATGTGCCCTAATTTTCAGCACTTTAAAGAACGCATAGGGGTAGGAAATTAAAGCTGCATGTCACAGCGGTATATCATCACTTTGACCATTTCAGGCGAAGAGTCACCCTCAAAACTCGAGTTAAATGCAACGATGGCAACCCTATTGTCCATAGGCCGCCTGTAGACACGCAGGACGAAGTGTACATCTCGCCGCTCTAAGTTGGTCTGTAGCTCTCGATCAGCTGCAGGAGACCGAAATACCCAGCCTGTGAAAGACGAGTAGCGCTCGTGACAGGGCCGTACATGTTGCCTCTATCAGAACTGATCCATTTTTCATTTTACAAGGAGACCTTACGGTCTAGGGAATTCAGTTATGGATAATACTCGGCATGTATAAGTCAACGGTGTCCACTCACGGAAGTTTCAAAACTCACTATCCATAAAATTGCGATAAAAGGGGTCTGAAGATTAAGCGCAGCACATATATAGCATATGTACTACTCATGGAGCGCCGGCCGCGGTGGCCGAGGGGACTGAGGCGCTCCAGTCACGGTCTGCGCGGCCACTACGGTCGGGGGTTCGAATCCCCCTTGGGCATGGATATTTGTGCTGTCTTTAGTATAAGTGGACAGCGAGGTAGATTGCCACGCAGGGGGCCCTGGTTCGATTCCCGCTCGGGTTACAGATTTTCTCCAGTCGGGGACTATCTTCATCATCATTTCATCATCACCAACACACAAGTCGCCCATGTGGCACCATGTGACTTGCACTTGACAGGCCGAACACGATCCCAGCTGGGGACTAAGGGCCAAAATGCCACATGAAATCATTACCAACTGAAGCAAAGCCGGCCGCAGTGGCCGATCGGTCTGCGGCGTGCCAGTCACGGTCTGCACGGCCGCTGTGGTCGGGGGTTCGAATCCCCCCTCGGGCATGGATATTTGTGCCGTCCTATTTCGTAAGTAGTTCATAAGTAGTTTGTAAGTTTAGGGACTGATGACCCCTTAGTTAAGTCCCATAGACTATACAAACATTTGAGCATTTGAACTCATGGAGCTCCATATAATAGTATGAAAAAATAGCTGAGGCAGTAGCGCATCTGCTTGTCATGTGGATGAATAGTGTTCGATCAACTCACGGGGAACATTTTCCTTTTATTTGTTTCAAAAATTATAATAATTTTTAAATTACATTAATGATATAAATTATTATCAATTATGTCCTAAAAACTTAATTTTATTTATGAAATGGCGGTTGTAGAGAATTAAAATCTTTAATACAATATATTATTTTTAAAAGATCGAATAATTCCAAATGCAGTTGACAATTAATGTAGGTAGATTAAAGCATTAAATACTATCATCACTACAATTTTATTACAAAATCAGACGATACTGTAAGCTGTGGAAAGATTATAAATATTCTTTGTTAGTTCGTGGAACCGGTTTCTTCGTGGAAAAACAGTATAGCTGTTGCTCTACCGTCTGCATTCAAATAGGCAAAAATAACTCGTGCAATTCATCCACGATATCCAGAGGGCAGCTGATACAGGGTCCCAGGTAGTCGCCGTGTTTTTTGACTTCCGCTAGCCGTTCGATACCGTTCTGCACCGTGGCCTGGTGAACAAAGTGCGAGCATCAGGCCAACTGTGTGACTGGACTGAGGCGTTCCTAGCTAACAGGAAGCAGCATGTCATTCTCAACAGAGAGAAGTCTTCAGACAAAGTGATCTTAGGCGTGTCCCAGGGTAATGTAATAGAATATTTACTCTTCACAGTGTACAATAAATGACACCGTAGATAACATCGGAAGCTCAACGAGGATTTTCGCGGATGCTGCTGTAGTTTATCGAGAAGTTGCAGCAATGGAAAAGGGTAGCAAAATACAAAATGATCTGCCGCGTATTGACGTATGGTGTAGGGATTGGTAATAGAGCCTCAACATAAACAATTCTAAAGTGCTGGGTTTACATAGAAAGAAAGATCATTTATTATATAACTACCTAACAGGAGGGCACGCACTGGAAGTAGTTACTTCCATAAAATATCTGGGAGTTGAGGTAAGGGGCAATCTGAAATGGAACGACCATATAAAATCAGTCGTGAGTAGGACAGATACCAGACAGATTCACTGGATGAATCCTCCGTCAACAAAGGAAGTTGGTTACACAACTGGTGTTCGGCCATCGCTTGAGTTTTGCTCGATAGTGTGGGATCCGTATTAGGTAGGGTTAATAGAAGGTGTGAGATACAACGGAGAGCAGTACGCTTTGTTACGGGCCCATTTAGTAAGCGTGAAAGCGTCACAGACATGTTCTGAAACTCCATCGACAGATGCTACAAGAGGCGTTCTGTACCGCAGTACGCGTTTTTCTCGAAGTTCCAAGATCGAACGTTTCGTGAAGAGTCAACCAATATATTGCTTCCTCCTACGTGTATATCACGAATCGACCACAAGGATAAGATCAGGGAGGCATACAGGCAATTATTTCTCCCGCGAAACATGCACGACTGGAATAGGAGGATGTGACAGTCGTACGCCAAGTATCCTCCACCACACACCGTCAGGTGGCTTGCGGAGTATGGATGTACATGTAGACGGTCAGAAAATTTTAAAATAGATTATAAAAATACAGTTTGCCGCAGTTAGGATTGAACCCATACCACTCGTGTAGTGGTCAGATACATTACTGGCTGACCTCCTTCGCCATACTACTGAATGGAACTCGTTGACTAGGATGTAAGATATACATGATCTGCGCTTAAACTTTAAAGCTCTTTCTTCTTGGAATGTTCTGGGTAGTGCGCTTTAAAATTTCTTTGAGTGGACACCTTTGACGTATCCTACTAACATGTCAAGTCTCATCCGAAACTTAATTTCCCAGACCGGTAGGTCTCCTTGTTAGACAAGCCAGACACTTCTCCAGATTTGTCTTCCAGGTTCTCCACAATGAAAATCGGCATTTTTTACAAACGATTCCCCATCAGTCAATGCATGTACAAGGAATTTGGGAGAGTACTGCAAATAATCGTCATCTGTAGCCGGGCTCTCCTCCAATGGCGTAGCCAAGGAGGAGAGCGATGTGGGGGTTGTATTTCTCTGCATGAAATTCGTATTTTCCTCTCTTGGAGATGTTGTTGGCCGTTCCACCGCCTACCGGACTTTGACCACTTTATTGGGGGTCATCTTTCCCGATACCACCCACTAAGAACAGGGGCTCTCCTCACGGGCCCCACTCAGCTACGGCAAACGCCATCTGGCAGGATGACCGTTGCTGGTAGTCCTGACGCCCCAGGTAGGTGGGCATCCGCTGCTTGGCATGCGTGAGAAGTGCGATCATGTGTTATCAAGGAGCTGCTACGAAGAGGGTACATGACAACTCTCCCACAATGGACTGGATGGTTATCAGGCGGTATGAAAACTATTATGCTAGAGAGTGCAGGAGATGACATTGTACAATTGACGTAATTCGTGCACCACATAGAGTGTCCTTGCCCAATGGCTGGATTTAGGGTGCAGTTACCAGTCCATTCTATAATAGGTGCTGCCACAGTAAATACGTGAAGCACCAGGTAAGGTGTCCTTCCCCAAATGACCAGCACTTCTGAAGAATTTGGAAAAAGGGAGGTCAAATCCATAGAGGAAACTGTGTCTACATGGTCTAAAAGGTTGTAAACTCCTTTTACTCGCCTCTTACGACAGGCAGGAATACCTCACACCTCTTCTAACCCCGGAACACGCAGGGAGGAGCCGACCAGACTTACCTGTTTTAGGAAGTGCACCATAGGATCTGGAATTCGCTGAATGAGTGACAAGACTTGCCTTCATATAGGTAATTTATCCATAGATAATTCTTAAAACTGTTTCAAAACGTCAAACGAAGAGCGACTCACCATAATCGGAATGGCATTACGGTAATTACGTATTAATGTGATACACTTCGTTGGCCTGTTTCCCGAGGCTGGATGTATATGAAACTATGAAGCAGGAATGTGTGTCCCATAGAAGTCTGTATACACTTGAAGCGCTATCAGGCACCTCACATACCTAGTTTACATGGGAAATGGGCAGCTGTGTCCTTGCTTGTTAACACAGCTAAGGCCAGCCTCTGTTCACTGCAGTGACGCTTAATATGTCACAGCTGCATCTTCTGCTGACGTCAGCGGTACTGCAGTGTGTTGTGGATAGTGATTACTGTGCCACTGGCAGGAATCCTCCTCACCGACCACTATACCTTTGTGATTGGAGCAGAAGAGTTAATTGAATCAGGCTTGCTTGGCAGGTCCTATTCCTGCTTAATTACTCCGCCAGGACTCGCCTTTTTGCTCAAAGGCTTGCAGATCTGCATTTTCAACTTTATAACTTCCTCCCTCCCGTCCGCCCTGCCGCCTCCCCCCCCCTCACACTCCCTCTCTCCCCCCCCCCTCACCCCCCGTGCACCTCCCGGAATAAACTGATTTTTTGGGATAAATTCATAAACTAAAAATCTCTCACCAGTTTCGTGACTTCCTGGATTTACCGTGGTTTCTTAGAAACATCTCTTTCGCTGTACAGTCTCCAAATAATGATTAATTTTCTTAGGTAGTCACTTGAATACGTCTGCATGCCATTACCAGTCAATAAAACTTAGCATAACTATTGAATAATAAAAGCTGTTGATAGCTACATGAAACAGAGAAAATATACTAAAGTTTAGCATTAGCCTTCTACCTTTATCTGATGTTACAGCAAAATTCAAATGTACCATTACATCCCGTAAGAAATTGAAACAAGCTTGCCCTCTCTTGCATTAAAGGAAGCCGGCCGCGGTGGCCGAGGAGACTGAGGCGCTCCAGTCACGGTCTGCGCGGCCGCTACGTTCGGGGGTTCGAATCCCCCCTCGGGCATGGATATTTGTGCCGTCCTTAGTTGTAAGTAGTTCATAAGTAGTTTGTAAGTTTAGGGACTGATGACCCCGTAGTTAAGTCCCATAGACTCTACAAACATTTGAACATTAAAGGAAACTTTGATGAACCATATTACAAACGTTTAATAAAAAAAAGTTATCCAAAAACTCGCGGTTGCGCTTCTTCCTCAAGTAGTCACTCTACTTACTTTCTCTTCGTGTCCATTATGTATGTTCTGTCATTTCTATGTCCATAGCTGACAGCGACACGATTTTGAGTCCAGTTACTTGTCATTTGTCTTTGTTGTTACAGTCTTCATGGACTGTTTGTAGTGCAGAGTTTGGAGGTATATAATATGCTTGTTTAAAACCCGGCGTCGCACGGGTACTTCTTTATTTCAGTATTAAGAAGGTTTTGTCGAAGTTAGTAACTAAAGAAACCTCCGCCACGCTCCATACAGAATTTTACATAGACCGTAACTTCCCTCTTGTTTCGAAGATCAAGTGTGCCAAGTTTCATCGCAATCAGATGAATGGTACGGTAACGCATAAAGAGAGAGAGAGAGAGAGAGAGAGAGAGAGAGAGAGAGAGAGAGAGAGAGAGAGAGAGAGAGAGAGAGATTTATGTACACACTCCTGGCCATTAAAATTGCTAAACCACGAAGATGACGTGCTACAGACGCGAAATTGAACCGGCAGGAAGATGATGTTGTGATATGCAAATGATTAGCCTTTCAGAGCATTCACACAAAGTTGGCACCGGTGGCGACACCTACAACGTGCTGACATGAGGAAAGTTTCTAACCGATTTCTCATACACAAACATCAGTTGATCGGCGTTGCTTGGTGAAAAGTTATTGTAATGCCTCGTGTAAGGAGGAGAAATGCGTACCATCACGTTTCCGACTTTGATAAAGGTCGGATTGTAGCATATCGCGATTGCGGTTTATCGTATTGCGACAATGCTGCTCGCATTGGTCGCGATCCAAGACTGTTGGCAGAATATGTTTCAGGAGGGCACTACGGAACGCCGTGCTGGATCCCAACGGCCTCGTATCACTAGCAGTCGAGATGACAGGCATCTTATCCGCATGGGTATAACGGATCGTGCAGCCACGTCTCGATCCCTGATTCAATAGATGGGGACGTTTGCAAGACAACAACCATCTGCACGAACAGTTCTACGACGTTTGCAGCAGCTTGGACTATCAGCTTGGAGACCATGTCTGCGATTACCCTTGATACTGCATCACAGAAAGGAGTGCCTGCGATGGTGTACGCATCAACGAACCTGGATGCACGAATGGCAAAACGTCATGTTTTCGGATGAATCCAGGTTCTGTTTATAGCATCATGATGGTCGCATCCGTGTTTGGCGACATCGCGGTGAACGCACATTGGAAGCGTGTATTCGTCATCGCCATAATGGCGTATCACCCGGCGTGATGGTATGGGGTGTCATTGGTTACACGTCTTGGTCACCTCTTGTTCGCATCGACGGCACTTTGAACAGTGTCCATCACATTTCAGATGTGTTATGACCCGTGTCTCTACCCTTCATTCGACCCCTGCGAAACTCCACATTTCAGCAGGTTAATGCACGACCGCATGTTTCAGGTCCTACACGGGCCTTTCTGGATACGGAAATGTTCGACTGCTGTCCTGGCCAGCACATTCTCCAGATCTCTCACCAACTGAAAACGTCTGGTCAATGGTGGCCGAGCAACTGGCTCGTCGCAATACGCCAGTCACTACTCTTGATTAACTGTGGTATCGTGTTGAAGCTGCATGGGCATCTGACCTGTACACGCCATCCAAGCTCTGTTTGACTCAATGCCCAGGCGTATCAAGGCCGTCATTACGGCCAGAGGTGGTTATTATGTGTATTGATTTCTCAGGATCTATGCACCCAAATTGCGTGAAAATGTAATCACATGTCAGTTCTAGTATAATATATTTATCCAATGAATACCCGTTTATCATCAGCATTTCTTCATGGTGTAGTAATTTTAATGGCCATATATATATATATATATATATATATATATATATATATATATATATATATACCAATTTGAATGATTGTTGTAACACACCCTACGCCAGGCTTACGAAAGGTAGCCCATGTATTAATCTGTGTGTAAGCTACCTTTTTTCTAAATTTCATTTATATCCATCCAGCCATTTCACCATGAATGCGTAAGAAACGAATTAACAAATTGTAAAGCACCCTCCGCCATGCACCATACGAAGTTAGTCTCTTTATGCCTATAACCTTCACACAAGTGCAACCAATGAGTCAAAAAAGTTTTATCGCAATTGGATGTACGATATGACCGTGCATAAAATACGAACAAAAAGACAAATAAATATGTACAGGGTGTCTCACGAAATACGCCTGCCAGGCGTCCGCAGATCGCGCGGTACGGCTCCCGGCCGCCGCCACCGCATCCGCCGGCGACCTATTCTCGGACTCTATTATGCCGCGTACGCATATACTGAGTTAAAGTCTAAAAAAGATTGCCATCTGAGTACAATAAGCTTACCTTTATTTACAGTAGATGTTCAAATTATGTCCCTATATGGAAATAGCGGCCTGACATCTCTTGAACACATTTACGAACATTCGGCGAAATCTGGGAAATGACTAGTCGAATCCTGTCTTCCAACTCTTCGAATGTATGGGGATTGCTTGCATACACCTTGCATTTTAACATTCCCCAAAGATAAAAGTCACAGGGATTTAGATCTAGAGAACGAGGAGGCCAGTCAACTATCCTATCATCAAAAACACTTCGTATTGCTGGCATAGAAACATTGGCAATGTGTTGTCTTGCATTGTGCTGCATGAAACAGCCGTACAGCTTTTCGTTGGGTGAAAGTTCTTGAAAAAATCGACGCAGGATATTGTTCACATTCCTGTCAGAATTTATTGTTTCGTGGAGAAAGCTTGTACCCTGTCATTTCCCAGATTTCGGCAGCCGAAATTCGTCGAGTATTCGCAAATGTGCTCAAGAGATTTCAGGCCACTCTTTAACTCAGTTTATGTGCACACTGCATAATAGATTCCGAGAATCGGGCGCTGCCGTGGCTGGCGGATGCGGTGACGGCGGCCGGGAGCCATACCGCGCGATCCGCGGACACCTGGCAGGCGTCTTTCGTGAGACATCCTTTATATAAACTCGAGAAATTCATGTGCGAACATAAATGCAGATGTTAGCCAAGCCCGCAGGTGACACTTTTACTTGACCACCAATATCATCTGGTCAATATCATCAACATTTCACACGCGCGAGTCGTCGTCGTAACAAAGTTATGAGTGCATGAAGTTGGAAATAAATGAATCCAAACATTGCGTAATTGTTGATGATTCTATGGTGAGTGGTTGTTCTACCAAGAAAGCAAAGGTGAACCGTGTTTGAAGAGGATCAATATAGAGGATTTATACTATTCTAGCGACCCGACCTGGCTTCGTATGGGTGGAATTTATTTTCTGTATCTATAAAAATCCATGTGTGTCCGTGTTTTATTTGTTGCTATGTTCTATGTAATATGATTGAACACAATAAATACAATTATTATACAACTCTGAGCGTTTTTAATCCATATTTAAATACTAACATTACAGTCTAACATATCTGTAAAATTTTACATCTGGCACTTACGACGACAGTAGCGCCCCTTGCGGAGAAAGAGTCAACTGTAGCAGCATTGTTAATGACGTCACGGAATCGACGCTAGCGCTCCAAGTGGCAACATTGCAGTTACAGAAGAATGACACGATTCAAACTTTGGCTCTTTCAGGCCAAGTATCGTTGCAAGTGCCAGACGTGAACTTTTACGTACATGTTAATGAATATCTTGATCCGATCGCTACCAAACTTCACGGGGTCATCGATTGGGCTAATATGAAGATTTCTGGAAGATTTCATTAAAATTACTGCAGCTGTATTCAAGTCCATAGGGAAACTAACATAACATACACACCACAGACATATCGAGTGATCAAAAAGTCAGTATAATTTTGAAAACTTAATAAATCACAAAATAATGTAAATAGAGGGGTAAAAATTGACACACATGCTTGGAATGACATGGGGTTTTATTAGAACAACAACAAGAAAAAGTTCAAAAAATTACCAACAGACTGCGCTTCATCTGATCAGTAAAGCAATAATTAGCATAACAAATTAAGACAAAGCAAAGATGATGTTCTTTACAGGAAATGCTCAATATGTTCACCATAATGTTGTGAACAGCACTGTAATGCATGTCCGGAGTTTTGGTGAGGCATTGGCGTCGGATGTTGTCTTTGAGCATCGCTAGAGGTGACTGTCGATCACGATTAGAGGTCTGCAAATCGCCGGTTTCGCTCCATCGTACTCGGTCGAGTGCGCAACGGTCGGCGGTGGCGCGCCGAATATGTACGCTCGGCGCGAGCGTGTTGACACTCGAACGAGGCTGCGTGGGGCGGGGCGGGCAGAGGCCGCACAGCGTGCCGCTGCCGCTGTACTCGTATCAGTCGCTACGGCGGCGGCTCTGTGGCTCTGAGCTGTGGGCTGCACCCGCACTAACTAAAGCAACTAAAATCAGTTATGCTGTAGACGTCTATTCCTGCATAGTAGCATGTGACCGCAACATCAATACACCACATACGAGACAAAAAGATTGTTTTCACCAACTACAACATTTGGAAGTAATGTAAAGGATCAAAAGAGAAACTACGGAACGAACGTTTTTATTGCAATGAACAAAACTGAATGTCACCGTACAACAATGTATACATCGAAGAGTAACAACATTATCCCCAAACTATTCGTTGGTGGCATTGTAATTTCTATGTATTGTTAAAATATCATTGACACCTTGTGGATCGAATTCTTCTGTCAGAGATCAGGTTCCCCGCCCACTGAAAGTGCGTTCACGAGCTGCATTTGAGACAGGCACACAAAAATACTCTTTTTGCCAATACAGCTAGCTTAGTAGAGTACAACTGCTTTTCCGCAATTCATGAGGATCGTCGTCATCACCATCAATCCGTGCTAAAAAAAGGTCCACCTCATTGGTGGATTGCACCTCCCGCATTTCAGAGTTCAGCCATTCCGAAAACATGCAGTTCATTTTTTGGCTGGTGCACCCGGGTGAAATTCTTCAAATGATCCTAAATAAATATAACACAGATATCACTGAAACAGCAGGAGCACCATAAATTCGTACTGCTGTGTAAAGTAAACAATTGGAACAAGACGACGGAAGAAAGCCCGGATCCTACTTATTGCACAACAGCTTGCATGCGTTCTTTATTATATAGATAAGAAAGACGACAGTGGCAGTGAGGGATATATGAATGCTGCAGTTGAAAAAATTCCCGTCAAGGACTCATTCGGAAAGGTAGAGGCGCAGTGCCAAAATGCTACGGGAATATGTATAAGGGGGAGCAATAAAGAGAGATGCACAAACATAACCTAACGGGTGCACATCAATATCGGAGTATTTAATATCAAAAGAAAATACGTACAAAGTATTCCAGGACGTGAGAGTGATAAGATGAATGTATCTCCATGATTTTGTCGTATTGGTAACTACAGACTGTAGCATTCTAAATTCCACATCGTCTCCATGTCTTGCTTCAGGCTTGTCTCTAACGCATTCACGTCACCTGTTCTTTTTCTTTTCATGTAACAGACGGTGTCTTTGGCGGCGATAATCGTGGAATAAGCCACTGGAACCTCAGTCTTCAAATATTCGTCATCGAACACGTGTTTCAGCACTGTACTTAAACATTGTGTCGTGCGTGCATAATGTTGAAAGGATTGCAATGTCTTGCGTATATTACCGCCACTGTCGGTGACAAATAAAATCTTCTTAATGTTGTGGGGATTTATTTCGAAGTTTAATAATGTTTCCTCAATACGACGCATAATAAATTCCCCAAATTTTTTCTTCTCTGAGAAATGAGTTGTTACCATGTTATTCAGTGTCCAATATTGAGCAATAAAATGTGCAGTAACAGACAGGTAAGACCTTTTCCTATATGGATCGCCCCACAAATCTGCTGTACATGCAGTTGCATTTATTTCTGTGGCCTGGACAATGCTGGGCATCATGGTCGAATTTCATCGACCCGTCGTTCAATATTTCGTGCCTCTGTCGTAGGATGCGGTATAATGGTGGAGACATCCACCTGTCCACATTCGTAACCGAAATTTACCAGCTCCTGACATAACGAACGAAATCCGGCACCAGATATCAATGTAAATGGACGGAGATCCCTGGCGTACATATCTACGCACTTCTTCGTAACAAAAAAATTGTTCAAATGTTTATAGAACTTATGGGACTTACCTACGGGATCATCAGTCCCTAAACGTACAAACTACTTATGAACTAGCAAATACTAAGGACGGCAGAAATATCCATGCGCGAGGGGGATTCGAACCCCCCGACTGTAGTGGCCGTGCAGACCGTGACTGGCGCGACGCAGACCCTTGGCTACAGCGGCCGGCTTTTCGTAACAGACTCTTTCACTGCAGCCGGTACTACTTTATGACTTGCACCTTGCCGTGTTTTGCAGATATGTGTCTTCAGATGTGTCATCGTAGATCCTTAAGACAGAAAAGCCGAGCACCTGCCACAGAACACGTTGCCAACATAATGGCCATCCTTAAGTGTCACTAAGGAAACTTTCTCCCAAACACTGCTGCAACCATCGCAGTCAGGATGTATTCTCGAGCGTCTAGTTTGCTGCTGACACTCGCCTTGGACTCGAGTTCACACGGCATGGCTGGCGTTGCGGTGGGCGACTGAGTGGCGAGCGGCCAGTGTGGACGGTCGGGCCAGTCGAGCGTGCCCAGCTCGAGGTCCTTGTCGTAAGCTGCAGTACTGACACCTGTCGGACTGCCATAGAACGACATGTATCACGCGATTCTAGCGAGTAACCGAGCGAGGTGCAGACCTTTAATCACGATACACTTGCTTCAGGTAACCCCAAAGCCAATAATTGCACGGAATGAGGTCTGGGGACCTGGGAGGCCAAGCATGACTAAAGTGGCGGCTGAGCACACGATCATCACCAAACGACGTGCGTAAGAGACATTTCACGCGTCTAGCAATATTTTTTTTTAGTTCTAATAGAACCCCATGTCATTCCAAGCATGTATGTCAATTCTTACCTCTATCCACATTATTTTGCGATTTATTAAGTTTTCAAATTTATACTGACTTTTTGATCACCCGGTATATTACTAAACTGGCAATGCCGTATACAGTATCAGTGGTGTCCCTGAAGTCTCTATAGGTTAGTTTAACTTAGTTTGTAAATCTAGGGACTTATAAAAAGAAGTAATTTGGTCACATAAGAATTAAAAACATTTGAACATTTAGTTTTTACAAAATCTAGATTGTGCTTTAACACATACATTAATGAGTCATGTTAATTGCTGTTTTTATTAATCTATTACGATTAATAGGCAAGTTCATCACCTGGAAAGGACGCAATTTAAATCACAGTTATCAACGAACATACGTGGAAATAAAGCTGGATCGCTCTTTAACTTTCAAAGAGCACTGTATGGACACCAAACAGAAAATATGCGCTAGGAAAAATCTTGACCACAAACTCACGAACACCAAGTAGGGAGCACAGCCTAGCGTCTTCCGCACATCTGTGTTCCTCTCAGGCACAGTACGCTGCTCCAATATGGCGGAACTCCGCACAAGCTAAGCAAGTTGACGTGGCGTTAAATGAGACAGACCGCATAGTCACAGAATGCCTAAGACCAACTCCTGGCAGTAATATTTTCCGACTCATCGGAATAGCACCACCAGATATAAGGAGACAGATAGCGGCGGAGATAGAAAAGAAGAAACAAGAAGAAGATCCGAGGCACCCAATGTTTGGAATCCAACCTCTCCCATCATGGCTGAAATCGAGGAAAAGCTTCCTTCTCACAACTTCATCAATTGTAACATCTGCAGAAGCTCGTCGAAATGAGCTGTGGAGAGGCAAGTTACCAGGAGGACTGGACAGCGAAAGCAGCTACCAGCAGGAGGCCGTCTCCCATACGCTACCTGTAAGACCCTCAACAGGCTGAGAACCGGACTGACTAAGTGTAAAAGCAATATGAAGAAGTGGGGTGTCTATTACGATGAACTCTGTGAGTGTGGTGAGAGACAAGACTCTGAATACTTGCTTGTATCCAAGAATCTTAGTTTATATTCTATTGTGCAAGACTTGTTCGCTGCCAATGACAATGCCATTCTGGTGGCAATGATGTTGCCATTAATTTATTTATACTAGATCGTAAGTTAATATTCAAAATTGTATTGTGATATAGTGTCTTGTGAACTCGGATAAATAAAAAAAAATCTATTACGAATTTCGATTAACTTCGGCTTCTCTTTCAATAGTATGACCGACGCCCACTTGAAATTGTCATGGATCACACGCATCTTAATTCTTCTGGGTGTTTTACGATAACTACAGTCTGTATCAACTGCATGTGCCATGTTTTCTCATTACACGATTTCATGATAAATGTGTTAAATAAATCTACTGTGGAAGTATTAGCTCAAATGTATAGCATGTTTAAACCATCTAGTAAACGTCATTTCGCGTTAGAAGATAAAAGCAGTATCATACGGAATATTTTTGACGGGAGGTGATGCAAGATGGCTACTTTAGGCTTACGTCACAGAAGCAAGTTTGCCAGTCAAGTAATGTATGTCTGTGATACACACACATTCATTTTTGTAGATACAGGGAATGCGAGAAAAAACTTTATCGGCCAAGTCACGACGCATGTAAGAATGTAGCACATTTGGTTGTACTAAGACGTACATGTTAGGAATACAATTCGGTAGGTTGAGGCGTTTCCGAGGTATTTAGCGCTGAAGTCAACCAGCCGCGGTGGAATTCCTTGCGTCTTCTTGCGGAGTTCGCGGGTGCTCCCCCTCAGAGGTTCGAGTCCCCCATCTGGCATTGGTATGTGTGTTGTCCTTAGGTTAGTAAACAGTTTGTAAGCCTCGCAGTAGCTAAGTCCCACAGATTTACAAACATTTGAACATTTGATTTTGATTTTGAAGACAGCCAACCAGAACGTCGCGCAAGCCGATTCGGGCAGGCTGCGATGGGCGGTGCTGGCTAGCGCTCTGTGCAGCTGCTTTCCTCGGACCGTATTTGCGAGCTGTCACTGACTGGAGAAAACTGATAAATAACGCTAAAGCAGCGCAACGTATAGAATTTTGTGCCGAACATTTATGTCTCAGTACAACATGCCCGTCAACAGCCTCGAAAGTAAATCAGACACTTTCTGGCCATTCTCTATATACTGGCAAAGAAATAGAAGATGGAAAGACGACCTATCATAGCATGGCAAGTATTCGAGAGGCATTTCAAACCTTTGTACATTCCCGTCGCTATAGAGCATTTTTAATATAAAAGATTTCATTTCGACTAATGTAGCCTCTCACTGGTGCTCGCAGCTGGTGTGGCAATGACTTTTTAACCTTGACTCGTGTATACAGTTTATATAACTAAAGGAATAAAAACGCCGATTTTAGAAGAGCCCCTTCCTCTGTTACACATTTTATCATTTGACGTAGCTTGTGTCATCCGTTCTTACTTGATGCGTGACTTATTTTTGTATCACATTTTTATATATGGAACATTTTATGACTTGTTTGTATCAATTTTAAGACAATATAAGTAACGTCCATGATACACCCGTTTCCTTAATGTGCCTGTCTTTGGAATTGTGTATTTCTCATATACGCATTATAATCATGACCTCGTCGCTATTGTTTTAATTCGTGTTTTACCTTCTTTGGACTTGCTATCGACATGGATCCTTCTTTAAAGCATGATTTTGCATGAATGCACATTTCCTCTTCATTTGGTTGCTAGAGTCTAGAATTATATGCTTCCTAACATACATTTACAAATATGGTATGTCATTTTTATTTTTAACCCTTCAATGCATAGTGTAGCTGATCATCTACATACCTCATTTTTTCTATTATCTCTCAAAATGATCAACATTTTTACCACAAATTCATTTGTAGCTGCTTCTACACATAGAGTTACACATGCAGGTATAAATTATAAATTGCAGAGTGCTAATGAATCAGTTCGACAGTTATCTGCATTTAGTTACTCCTAACATGTGCGTGTGTTTACTTTAGTATTCTTCCTTTGTCCTGTAAAAGTGGTCAATCACATACTACTATTGCATTATGAGTTACTTTCTCGAAAGATTAGAGGCATAATAGTGACATTTACTGAATTGGGTACATCATGGAAGCAATATATAGCTGACCAGTTATGAACTTTTTGTTGCTAATTGGGCATAATAATTTAAGGATATTTTTGTTTCCATATTTTTCCCAGTATACATTAAACGTGGTAGCTTTTATAGCATCAAATAAAAAGTCATGCATAAAGGGTTAAAAAGGATTTTATATTAATGCGTACGATTTTATAACTCCCGTATCAATTATCTATTTATAATAAGTAAACTGCAACAGACAAATGTATGCTAGTGCCAGCTGCCGGCCTAGTTTACTTGCTACTGGCTCGACACGCCAAAGCCAGTTTGTAATTTCTGGAGACCGGGAATCTCCACTGTAGGAATCAACATGGTTTCCGCAAGCAACGATCATGTGAAACAACTCGCGATATTCATCCACGAGATCCAAAGGGCAGTAGATACAGGATGTCAGGTAGATGCCGCGTTTCTTGACTTACTCAAGATATTAGATACCGTTCCGCATCGTCGCCTGATGAACAAAGTGCGAACATCAGGAATATCAGGCCACCACTGTGATTGGATTGAGGCGTTCCTAGCTAACAGAAGGCAGCATGTCATTCTCAACGGAGAGCGACAAAGTGATGTCAGGCGTGTCTTAGGGGAATGTTAAAGGACTGATTATATAGTGTCCCAGTCAACTTTTTCATCCCAGATATCTCCGAAACTACAAGAGATATTGAAAAACGACTTTCACGGTCATGAACATACAGCAGGGGCTTATGAAAGTAGGTACTACGAGACAGTCTAAAACGTAAGGTAATATTATTTTCATCACAAACTTATGTTTTTTTAAGTGGATACTCCATATTATTTCTTAAGCAATCAATAGCATAAAAAATAAAAAAAAGAATGGCGTTTGTTGCATCGCTATGCGTCAATTACATCCGGAGAAACTGCGAAGCGAAGTTGACGTTTGAAATACATGAGGCGCGGTGCTAGCGCGTGTCCACGACTCAGCCGTAAGTCTGATTCTCGGAACGCGTTATCTGTGCGCTTCATGTGTTTCTCATGTCAATTTCGCTTCGCAGTTTCTCCGGATGTAATTGACACATCGCGATGCAACCAACGCCATTCTTTTTGTGATTTTTCATTCTACTGATTGCTTAAGAAATAATACGGGGTATCCACTTAAAAAGCATAAGTTTGTGTTGAAAATAATATTTCCTTACTTTTTACGCTGTCTCATAGTACCTACTTTCATAAGCCCATACTGTAAAGTCGTTTTTCAGTATCTCTTGTAGTTTCAGAGATGTTGCAGATGGTAATGTCCACTGCAGTCCTTACCCTTATAGCTACAGCTTTCAAAGGCGGATGAAGGCGAGCAGGTTCGCTGTAGACGGAGGTAAGGACGTAAATTCATACGCCATCTGACATCCTATCATAGTCTGTGCGATTCCGATAATAACCCTAATATCCACATCATACAGGGGTGCTCATCATGGTAAACCAAGTTTCCTGGAGGGCAATGCAAAATGCAGGTGAAGTGCTGAGAATTTGTCGTAGCTCAGATAAGCAGGAGGAAAAACCACTGCAATTCCACTGGAGTATGTAACGTTCTTCTAGACGAAAGGCCATGATTGGACAGATAAAACACGTCATCTCATAGGCTCACGTGTCGCTTCCGACTGAGAGCCCACAGAATGAAGAACCAATGGTTCCAGCGATCCTGTGAGGGCGATATTCTTGGGAGATGCGGGGATGTGGTTGTGGCATAGGAGCCATGGAAGGTTCTTTTTTCTTCTGTTTCTTTTTCTTCTTACATTCCTCTCACTGCTCCTTAGGCTGGCCGCTGGGAGGGCTTCTCTGAAGGGAGTTCTGGGACCGATGATGATCAGGAAGCCCTTCAACTAGCAGGTTGTGGATTCTTCAGCAGCCAGCTGAAATGGAAGATGCCTCAGAAGGGAGTGTCCCGAGGGACCCCTTTCTAACGAGAGGAGCCAGAGAAGACGGACGCTTCTCCAATTGGGTGCTGAGGACGGGTGTCCCCAATGGTTGTGGGAAGGGTGCTCCCATAGGAGGTGTTGGCGGAGCAACGGTAGAAGGTTGGTCCCCAACCTTCAGGGGGACAGGTGTAGGGTGATGGCCCTTAGAGCCCACAGATGGTGGTTTATCGTTGGTTACAGTCCTCGTCGGAGAGGACGGGGACGTAAGTGCTGCAGCAAATGAAGTATCCATAGTGACTGGATGGAGCCCTTCATCTTTTTTCTGTGCCTCTGAGTATGTCACTCGGTCGAAATAATATATTTCCATTATTTTCCATTCTTTGTGGAGGATGTTGCAGTCCGACGAGCAGGGATCTGGTGATGACTACAGTTGACAGAAAAGGGTGGGGAGGGGGGACACGGACCGTCCGGATGAGATGGCCGCCTAGATTTCCGGCATATGGGGCTGGAATTACAGCACTTGATGCACCGCATAGGGGGAGGAATATAAGGCTTTACGTCACACCGGTAAATCATAACCTAAATCTTTTCAGGCAGTGTGTCGCCTTCAAAGGTAAGGATGAAAGCACCGGTGGCAATCTTTTGATATTTGGTCCTCTATGGACACACCAGACGAAGTGGACACCTCGTTGCTTGAAGTTGGTGTGCAACTCCTCGTCGGACTGTAATAGGACGTCTTTATGGAACATCATTCCTTGTACCATGTTAAACGACTTATGTGGTGTGATGCTCATAGGGACATCACCCAGCTTGAGGCAGGCAAGTAACTCCCGCGACTGGGCAAGGGATGCTGCTTCTATGAGTACTGGGCCGCTTTCCATCTTTAACATAACTGTCATTTCCCCACACTTATCTTCGAGATATTCGACGAAGAATAGAGGCTTAGTGGATGTAAATGAATCGCCATCAGTACGGGTGCATACCAGGAATTTGGAAGAGTACGGCTCATCCCTGTTTTTAGTCCGACGTCCCTTCCAAGGTGTAGTCAGGGAAGAGAACAAACGGGGTTGTATCATGCAGCATTTTAATCGGCTCTTCCTCGCTTAGAGACGTCTTGAAAGGCAGTGTGAGAAGCTCTTTTCATTTTGGTCCCACGAGCAGCTAGGAAAATATGTGGTCCATTCAGACAGCGCTCTGTATGCCTGGCTAAGCCTAGAACGACTGACGTAGGGCTGATCCTCAGAGGTTGTCCACTAGCGACTGTTCCACGTGAACAGCTATGCATCTCCTCGGCGCGTAGCTGTCCTTGAGATTCAGGTTTTTATTTATTTATTTAATTATTTGAAATTTTTACCGTCCTTGCTACCCGGCCGATTAAGCCAAGATCCATGGGCTCTGTATCGTACAGATCTTTCGCTATGGAGGAATGTTAGCGCAACGTAGTTCCGAGGTCGGAGACCCCGGGTTCGCCAAGCTTGTACTCAGCAACTTGATGCTGAGCCTCCTGAGGGGGGCCATACCTCTTGCAGGACTACAGTGGGATAAAGTGTCCCAAGACAGTATTCGGTAAGGGTATGATCGGATGAATTCCAAAATCAGCCGCTGCATAACGCCCTGTGGTGGCCACACCAACACCAATACGGATACTTCAGCATGGCAGCTTGAGCTATTAATGCGTTAATGTAATCATTTCGTCTACTCCATATGTACTGTTTCAACACTAAATCTTGAAAGAATTGGATATCTCTAGATGGGTGTACTAATTTTTGTTCCCGACTGTGTAATATCCAGATAAGAAGAAAAAAAGGGAAATTCGTGTTTTACATTCTATCCACATTCATGATTATTACAGACGAAGATTTTTCTGATGATTACTTAGAGGGGACAGAGGAATTTTTTTAAAAAATATGGAACCATCCAGGCGTTTGTATGAAACTCTCGTTGTTGTTATGGTCTTCAGTCCGGAGACTGCTTTGATGCAGCTCTCAAACCTACTCTATCCTGAGCAAGCCTTTTCATCTTCTCATAAGAACGGCAACCCACATCCACTTGAATCTGCTTACTATACGCGCCTCTTGGTCTTCCTCTGCGATTTTTACCCCACACACTTCCCTTCAATGCTAAATTTACGATTCCTCTGATGTCTAAGAATGTGTCCCACCAATCGGTCCCTTCTTTTAGTCAGGGTATGCCGAAAATTCCTTTTCTCGCCAATTCTGTTCAGTACCTCTTCATTAGTTATGCGATCCACCCACCTAATCTTCAGCATTCTCCTGTACCACCACATTTCAAAAGCCTCTATCTGCCCGATTGCAGAAAAGCGATTTCTGGATGGCCACCCGAGAACTAGTCAGGTACCTGGCTCAGTACGCTGTGACAGTAGCGAATAAGGCATACTTTTTGAGGAGGAGGGGGCAAGATTGACGTAGAGGTAAGTCTAGTAATTTTAAGTAGACACCTCTTATTATTTTTATCACTTTTTCTGCTCGATTTCGGAAAATTGTGCGGAAGCTCCCTTTACTTTTGCGAGATCAAGCTTTTGTATTTTTGACATTAAGTCATAAAAACATAGTTATTTTAAAAAAGAACTGGCACCACTAAAACCCCACTCCCTCCACCAACACAGCGAATTATGAATGTCTACAACGGTCATGCCTTCACGCGTCATTCAATAAAATATTTCAGATACTGGATACGATTTAAGATTACCTAGAAATGTTTGAAGTTCAAAGCTTGTGTAACTAAGTGACCAAACCGCTGGTTTCATCGGTCCCTCGACTTACGTGCTACTTGAACTAACATATACTAATGACGACACACACATTCCCATGCCCGAGAGAGGTCTCTGACCTCCGGTGGGAGTTCCCGCGCAATCCGTACATTATTTTGCTACCAAAGTGAATAAAATCACGTTAGTGTATTCATGCATTTTTTCCTTATTTGTCACAAAAAATAAAAAAATTAAAAATCGGACTTCAAAGTCAAAGAGGATATAATGCACTTGGGAGACATTATGAAATGCTTATCTTTGGTAACGTAATGATTTACCAACAACATACAGATAGAAAAATTTGCTTATATCGAAGTGGTATTTCAGACATTGATCTGAATGGGAGCGGGGGGAGGATCAAACAGAAGTTATCTCTAAATCGTATTCATATTTCGTAATTCGTAAAAAAGAAATAAAAACTACAACAATTTATTACTGTCATCTAGCAACAAAGACAACTACAAAAATAACATGCACAAAATATCTTTGACACAATGTCAGAACTAAAGAAGAAGCATTCTAATCCTTGAATAATATCAGTTTCCCTTAGCTAAAACAATACAAAATCAAATTATCAACGTGAGAATACACAACAGCGTCTTTTTATGACAGCAAAACTGGCCTGATGAAATCGTGCACACAGTTCGTTGTTTACTGCTGACTCTGACTGCGAGAGTTTCATATGATACACCAGAGGGCCCTAACGTCCCATCAGGAACACAAGTCGGATATCATTTTCCACTTCGTTCTATGACGCTGTAAATGGGCAGGGACTTTTCAGTCCCGGCGGGCAGGAAAAGGTTAAGCTACAACATTAACGAAGGAAGATTCTGCATGCAGCAAAGGATTTAATGAGATATACTAACTGCAGAAACATAATATTTCTGTACTTCGTAATTTATATGGGTGTTTGTTTTGGTATCTTTATGCTTTCGTCTGTCGTCAGAATTGTGTGAATGTGCCAACTATGGATGTGAAATAAACGAAAATATTTGAAGAGTTTCCAGTTAGTCGGTGAATATTTTGTTACAAGATGCAGCATGTAGTGGTGTACGAAGCTCTCTGAAACTATGACACGAGTACTAAGAGTTATCTCTGAAGCAAGTTGCATGCGACTCACCAGGCCGTCTTGAGTGATTAGTTCAGTGCGCCTCAGGCTCTTTCGTAACAGGACATTAGCGAGATGATCTCGGCGACCGCCACCAGTCACGTCTCGTGCCCTGCCACACACAAACATTCCACTGTTTTGCAAAGGCAGACAAATATTTTACTCAATAAAATTCCAATATTTTAGAATTATTATTCGCAATACACACATTTCATTTATTGCTACTGTCATATACCATTAAGCGTTGTTTCCCCAAACATCTCAAACAAGAACGGACGGAATTCAAAAATAAGCTTACATTCATCACGCAGAAGCTTTTGGCCACCTACCGACCAACAATATAATCCTGTCAAGCCAACATCAGCGTCAGCTAATGAGGAATTATTGCTCCTCACCAGCGAAATCAAAAATGTTCAAATGTTTGTATAGCTTATGGGACTTAACTACGAGGCCATCAGTCCCTAAACTTACAAACTACTTATGAACTAACTAATACTAAGGACGGCACAAATATCCATGCCCGAGGGGGGATTCGAACCCCCGACCGTAGTGGCCGTGCGGACCGTGACTGGAGCGCCTCAATCTCCTCGGCCACCGCGGCCGGCAAACGATTTAGGAGACAAACCGAGTAGCTCTCTTAGACTGTTCGCGGATGATGCTGACATTTACCGGTTAGTGAAGTCAGGAGAACATCAAAAGCAAATACAAAATTATTTAGATAAGACATGAGCGTTGTGCAAAAATTGGCAATTGACCCTTAATAATGGGAAGTGTGAAGTTACCCATATGACCACAAAAAGATATCCGTTAAACTTCAGTTACACAATAAATCAGTCAAATCTACAGGGCGTCAGTTCTACTGAATACCTACGATTAAACATTACCAACAACTTAAATTGGAAAGAACACACAGAAGATATTGTAGGGAAGGCGAACTAAAGACTACGTTTTGTTCTCGGAACACTTAGAAGATGCAACAGTTCTACTAAAGAAAATTCCTACACTACACTTGTGCGTCCTATTTTGGAGTATTGATGCGCATTGTGGGATCCGCACCAGGTGTAACTGACAGACGATTTAGAGATTTAGGGCATTTCGTTTTGTATTATCGTGATATAGAGGAGAGCGTGTCACGGAAATGATGCACGAGTTTGGGTGGTAATCGTTAAAGAAAGGCGTTATTCGCTGCCACAAGATCTATTTGCGAAATTTCTTTCGTCAACTTTTTCTTCCGAAGCGAACGTATCTTATTAGCACCCACCTACATAGGGAGACATGATCATCACAACAAATTAAGAGAAATCAGATCGAAAATAGTAATATTAGGTGTTTTTTTTCCTGCGAGCTATTAGAGAATGGAATTACAGAGAAATGTAAAATTGGTTCCATGAACCTTCTGCCACGCACTTCAATGTGACTTGCAGGGTATTTATGTAGATGTAGATGCTACAAATCAAGGAGGAAGAAAGGGAAGGGAAGATTAGGGTTTAACGTCCCATCGACATGTTGATAATTAGAGACTGAGTACACGGTCAGATAGTTTTTGGTTAAGGATGGGGAAGGAAACGGACCGTTCCCTTTGAAAGGTACTATCCCGCATTAGCCTCGAATGACGCAGGATAATCCGATGAAACTTAAAACCGGATGGATGGAGGTGGGTTATAATCACCGTCCTCCCGAATACTAGTCCAGTGTGTTATTACTACCCACCTCACGTATTTGTATGAATCAATCGTACCGTACAGAGCATCTTTTGTCTTAAAATTCGGGGCCACACACATCAGTCTGTACTTGAAGAAACCTTCCTTTATTCAGGATGAAGCGAAATTTGCGCACTCGGGCTTCACAACACAGTTTCGCCCATGTCAGTAATAAAAAAAAAAAATCATCTCACAAAATTTCGTTCTGCGCATATTTCCGGCAGTACATGGACGTCGAAGAACGAGATGGGTGTGTGCTCCATACGTTAGTGTGTTTTAGAAATATAAAATTACACCAACAGACTTTTAGAAGGCGTCTTGAGAACAAAGTAAGTATAGAAACTCATGCCCGGAAACGCCATTCAACGACGCTATGGAGAGTCCAAGTTAAAGGCACCAGAGCCTTCCGCTAGACATCCCCTCCAGTGACTTTGAAGCTTTGTAGCGTCGTTCGATGAGTTTGCGGGCAGGGGGTTCTATCCTCCCTTTGTTCCTCGAGACGCCTTTTACATCCCCTGGGAGTTTGTTGGTGTAATCGTGTAATTCTGAAAAACACTGACGTAAGGAACACACACCAACTCAGTATTCGACATCCATCTATTGCCGGAAATATGCGCAGGACGAAATTTTATGACAGACATTTTTTTATTGGTGGCATGTGAAGTATCGTGCTGCGAATCCCGAGAGCGCAAAATTCGTTTCACCCTGTATTTATCATTTTGTCTGTTTTTAATAATAAAATACTTTTATGTAGTTTAATTGATCGATTTATTTAAAATTACATGTTTTTTCTTCTGAAGTTCCACCTTATAACTGCAGAGAATTCAGAGAGGCTATGAGGATTTCTTTACCTGCTTTTAGACGAGAAACGAGCGCAGCAATCCGAACTTCACAGCATCTTGATATGTCTTCGCTCTCTTTCTCGACTTAAATTTATCTCACTAAAACCCACATTACTTATGTGCCACTGATGGGTATTACTACAATAATATTTACACTAAACATGTGTAGCCTACTAGTGTATGAAGATCAGGACCTCCGAAACGAAAGCAATGTGCGTGGAAAAGATATTTAAACAGACTGAGTGGCTAATAGGAGGAACAAAATTACAACAGGTGGACAGTTTCAAGGTATTATGATTTATTGCGTCACAGGATGGCAACATAGTAAAAGAACTGGAATCAAGAAGAACAAAAGCTAAAGCAGTGAGTGCTCAGCTACGAACTACCCTCTTCTGCAAATAGGAAGTCAGTGCCAAAACTAAGATAGCAATGCAGCGTTCAAGCTTACGACCAACTTTGTTGTATGGGAGTGAAATATGGATGGATACAGGATACCTAATTAATTAGGTTGAACAATGGCAGGAGGCTGTCCATGAGGAAATCAAAGAAAATTGGAAATGAACACCATAGATGACGCAGTGAGAGCGAATAGGTCATGTTGCGCGCATGGGAGTAGCAAGGTTACCTAAGAGACTCATGGGATCCACTGGAGAGGACAGGAGGAGTCTACGTAGATTTTGAAGTAACGGCTTAATATCAGATGAGGCATCAATGTTAGTACTGAATAGGGGATCACGGAGGAAGTTTATTCGGGGGACTATGCTCCAGACTGAACATTGAGAAGCAAAGTCAATCTTTGATGATGACGATGATCATGACTCTGTAACTTCTAGGCTTATAACTATATTGAAATAAAAGCTATTATGATTGCTACCTCCCAGAAACCATGTTGAAGACAGTATACTAGTAAGAGGATATATGTTAGCTGCCTTCTTCTCTATGAGTTTCTTGGAGTGTGGTGGAGTTGGCATGTATGTTAAAAACGATTTTTCTAAACATTGCATAGAAAAGATATTTGAAAGTTCTGAAGTAGTTGTTAATATTAATGGAACTTCTAATTCTTGATATTTATAGGTCCCCTGAATCAGATTTTAAAAAGTTTCTGCCCAAGCTAGAATTGGTTGTGGGTTCACTTTACAGGACGCATACAAATTTAGTTGTGTGTGGAGCTTCCAACATTAATTGCGTGATAGCTCTAGAAAAAGTCAGCTGTTAGATCTACGTAATTCCTATAATCTGATGCAAACAGTATTCCTTCCAACGAGAGTGCAAGACAGTAGCAGTTCTACCATTGACAATAGTTTTGTTCATTCTTCATTATTACAGGGGCACTCTGTTATCAGAATCGAAAATGTCCTATCAGAACATGATACACAAATTTTAATTTTAAAAAGTATTTGTTTTCAAACAAATGTTAAATATATTTATCAACGACTTAGAAAAGTTAATCCAGTTGCTATGGAGACATTTTAAGCCCAATTAAGGAACAAGAGTGCGCTTCGGTTGCACAGTGGTAGAGTGCCAGCCTACAAATCCAATGGTCGCGGGTTCGATCCCCGCCAGGTCCTAGGATTTTTATCTGTCACTTCCCACTTCTTTCACCTCTGGCAGTATTGCTCATGTGAAAAATACCGAGTAGCACCGTGGTTCGGAACCCACGTTAAACTGTTGGTCCACCTATAACTGGCTGGGTAAGTCAGTTCGAAGGGCCGGCCGCGGTGGCCGAGGTGACTGAGGCGCTCCAGTCACGGTCAGCACGGCCACTGCGGTCGGGGGTTCGAATCCCCCCTCGGGCATGGATATATGTGCCGTCCTAGTTCGTAAGTAGTTCATAAGTAGTTTGTAAGTTTAGGGACTGATGACCCCGTAGTTAAGTCCCATAAGCTTAACAAACATTTGAACTTTTTTTTTCAGTTCGAAAGTCGGAGGAAGGCAACGGCATACCACCTCCAAACAGGACCATGCCTAGTAAAGCACTGTGGTGTTCAAACCAATCTTCGGATTGTTGACTTTTTTTTAAGGAACAAGGATAAATATAATGCTTTCCTGAACACATCTCTTACGCTATTTGAAAGTTGCTTTACGCTAGAACGCTCAAAACAGGGTATTTCTAGTAACAGAGTGCCAGACAGGCTGACAAAGGGTATAAGAGTATCATGTAGAACAAAGCGGGAATTGCATGAAAATGTTAGAAGAAGTTAGAATGAAGATGCAGTAGCTCATTACAAACAGTTATTTATGGTTCTGAAAATGCCATTAAGAAGGCAAAAAGTATGTGGTATGCCAAAATAACAGCAAACTCTCTGGAAAAAATTAAAACCATCTGGTCAGTTGTGAAGGAAGTGTCTGGTCAGCAGCAGCAAGTAGAGGATATAATGTCAGTGCGCAATAGAAATGTTTCTGTTACTGGTAAGCTAGATATATGTGCAAAATTCAATAATCAATTTCTGAATACAGCAGGTGAACTAAACAGAACCGTGGTTTGTACAGGTAATCACATGACATTGTTATAAAATAGCTTTCCGAGGCTGTTATCTGAAATGGTCCTCCATGATACTTCCAAAGGGGAGATGAGCCAATAATTAAATCACAAAAGACTAAGGATTCTTGTGGATATGATCGGATATCTAGCAGAATTCTAAAGTACTGTTCTCCATATGTTAGCCCAGCATGAAGCCATATTTGTAATTTTTCGTTTCAGAATGATCAGTTTCCTGACAGATTAAAGTACCCAGTAGTGAAATCACTTTATAAAAAAGAAGAGAGGGATAATGCAGAGAACTATAGACCTAATTCTGTGCCATTGGTTTCTTCTAAAGTTATTGAAAAGGCTGTATATTCAAGATTAATTGATCATTTCAGTTGACATAATTTGTTGTTAAACGTACAGTTTGGTTTTAAAAGTGGTTTAACGACTTAAAATGCTATATTTTCGTTTCTCTGTTGGGCACTTGATGGGTCAAATAAAAGGTTACGGACATTAGGCGTCTTCTTTGATTTAACAAAAGCATTTGATTGTGTTGATCACAAAATTTTGTTGCAGAAGTTGGAACATTATGGAATACGGGGAGTAGCTCATAACTGGTTCACCTGTTATTTTAATAATAGGCAACATAAGGTAATTCTCCGCAGTGTAGAATTTGGCTATTACGTACAATCCCAATGGGGCACAATTAAGTGTGGGGTGCCCCATGGGTCTGTTTTGGGACCATTGTTGTTTCTTATTTATATAAATGATATGCCTTCGAGTACAACAGGTGACTGTAAAATATTTTTGTTTGCTGATGATACCAGCTTGGTAGTGAAGGATGTTGCTCGTAATATTCACACAGTATCAAATAATGCAGTTCAAGAGATAAGTTCATGGCTTGTAGAAAACAAGTTGATGTTAAATCACAGTAAAACTCAGTTTTTAGAATTTCTAACACACAATTTAACTAAAGGTGACATTTTGATTACACATAATGGGCATATGATAAGTGAGACTGAACAATTCAAATTTCAAGGTGTTCAGACGGACAGCTGTCATGAAAAGCCCATGTTCAGGATCTTGTTCCAAAACTAAATACTGCTTTATTTACCATTGGTACAATATCTGAAATAAGTGATTTTTCAACGCGAAAAGTAGTCTACTACGCTTACTTTCATTCTCTTATGACGTGGGGCGTTATTTTTGGGGTAACTCGACTGATACAAAAATGATATTTTTGACTCAGAAACGGGAGGTTCGAGCAGTATGTGGTGTCATCTGAACCCCTTTTCAGTAGTCTGAGAATTCTGACAATGGCGTCACAATACGTATTTCCAATAATAATGATAATACTATACTTTGGTTCAATATAAAGGCAATTTGGTGTATTCTACACATTTAGAATGTTATTATATCGCTAGTTCATACAGGATATACCACAGATGTGGTACCTGTTATTCATAGGAAATATTTCACGAAAAACACCGTAAATATTAGAAAAGGAAAACACAAATGTTCTGTAAATAGTAGTTACAGCGTCACCAACCGGTTTTCGACTTCCTAGACCAATTACCTTTGTGATTTATTATCTCCCGTAAGTTTCCTTATTAGGTGTTGTCCTCAAGATATTTATCGTCATGCAATCTTATGGTGTGTTGACAACTATTTAACGATTTTATTTGTCTGGGGCTTGCAGTGTTAAAACGTCTTTTAATGACATATCAAAATATTTAAGCCAAGACACAGCCTTTCAGTATTACCACGGCTTTTATTGGCGCATTTTTCTCGGCACAATAACGTTATTTCAGCTATTAAACGCCATCATCAGGTGTTATGAGATTTTTGTCGTTTCCCATTCGAACTCGTTGGATGTCAATCTGTCAAATGGTCGTACACTGTTTTTGTATTTTAGAAAATCAGTATTTATAAGTAGCTACGATTAGATCTCAGTTTGACAGTTGTGTCAACGATATTAAATGTTTACATACTACTGATTGCTGTTCAGAGATATAGTATGTTTGCAATTTTTGTAAAGAGTATATATATATATATATATATATATATATATATATATTACGAGTGCTAAGGGGAGAGTATAATTTTGGGCTTGTGCGTGTGGAATATTGTATGGATTTGGGTGAAACATTATATTCGAAATTAAAGGAAAATTTGAAACAAAATATTTTTGTCAGGTTGGATTTTTCTTGATTAGTCTCTGGTTGTAGCTTTTTTATTTTATATTATTATTTATATTATTTGATCAGAGCATGGTTTGCTTATCCATTATCCCACGTTCCAAAGTACAGGGGGTCTCACGAAAGACGCCTTCCAGGCGTTCGCAGATCGCGCGTTACGGCTCGTGGCAGCCGCCACCGCATGCGCCGGCCATGGCAGCGCCTGATTCTCGGATTCTATTGTGCCGCGGCCGCATACACTGAGTTAAAGTCTGAAAAACATTGCCATCTGAGTAACCTAAGCTTACCTTTATTTACATTAGATATTCAAAATGATGTCGCTCTATGGAAAGAGCGGCCTGACATCTCTTAAACACATTTGCGAACACTGGACGAATTTCGGCTGCCGAAATCAGGGAAATGACTAGTCGAATCCTGTCTTTTAACTCTACTCGTGTATGGGGATTGCTTGCATACACCTTGTCTTTTAACATTCCCCAAAGAAAAGAGTCACAAGGATTTAAATGTGGAGAAAGACGAGGCCAGTCAACTATCCTATCACCAAAAACACTTCGCATTGTTGCCATAGAAGCATTGGCAATGTGTGGTCTAGCATTGTCTTGCATGAAATAACCGTACAGCTTTTCGTTGGGTGAAAGTTCTTGAAAAAATGGATGCAGGATATTGTTCACATACCTGTCAGAATTTATTGTTTCGTGAAAAAAGATTCGACTAGTCATTTCCGAGATTTCGGCAGCCGAAATTCGTCGAGTGTTCAAAAGATGTAATCCGCTCTTTCCATAGAGGGACATCAATTTGAACATCTGCTATAAATAAAGGTAAGATTAGGTTACTCAGATGGCAATTTTTTTATACTTTAACTCAGTGTATGTGCCCGAGGCACAATAGAGACCGAGAATCGGGCGCTGCCGTGGCCGCCGGATGTGGCGGCGGCGGCCAGGAGCCGTAACGCGCGATCCGCGGAGGCCTGGCAGGCGTCTTTCGTGAGACACCTTGTATATAAATTTATCTAAATAATTTCTATGTTCAAAATCTGTTTGATTGTTCTGTAAGTTAGTTGCGTCTTTACTTGCATGAAGACGTACTTGGGTTTCTTCGATAATATTCATTTATAGTCCTTGTGTATTGTAAGCAATATTTTGAGTGGCTTGTGTATAGTGTTAACTGTGTGCTTTTCCTATTGTAGGTGCTGGCAAAAAGTGGAAGGGTTCTCCTCAATATCTGTGGTGTCATCTTTATATTCCATTGTGAAATTTCGTCCGGTCTGGCCAATGTTGTAATTAGGACACGAATTACAAAATACTTTGTAAATACCAGAGTTAAGAAGTTTCGACGGTTTTCCTTGGTTTGTGACGATTTTATCATTTTCTGACAAACAGCGACGGAAAAGTCAGCTAATTATAAGAGGCAGAAACTATGTTATATTTGGTGACGTAGTCTCTTGAGGTGGTGAGTTTTCTATTGCGTCATGTTTGCAAGACGGAAGTAAAATATGTTGTTTGGAACTTTGCATTTTGTCATTGTTCTTGTTTTGCTTTGCAGCAGCATTAACAAGCCAATGTATCAGTGGAACGTCGCTTCCAGTGCTCTACAATGTCCTCCAGCGCCGCAGGTACGGCCTATGTGGGACGCGCTCCTGTCCAAGCCCGACACAGAAGCAGGGAAAGTGTAAAGTCGTGTAAGCTTCACCAGAGAGCGGATGGCCCGCCTGTCACCTCTGCGCCAGCCGTCAATTTGCCGTACGTTCGAGAGTGGGGTCTCCACCGCAGACACAGTTTACTCTCTGGGGCATCTCGTGTCGGCTGATCCAGAGTTAGACTCCGATTAAAATTACTCGCTAGTGGACGTTTGTCCCGTGGCGCTACGGTGTTGCACATAGGCAGCCGGTCACCGCTCTGCTATAGCCGAAGGACAAACACTGCGGGTCTCTTCAAAAATGCTATATATATACACACACTTTATAATGCGGGTCAGTGTTGGCAGAGGGCTGCAAGCATTAATGGCGGGAATATGAAAATATCTGTTGACAGCAAATTTTTAGTGATCTATGATTACTTACAATGAGCCGGCCGCGGTGGCCGAGCGGTCTGCGACGCGCCAGTCACGTTCTGCACGGCCAGTATGGTCGGGGTTCGAATCCCCCCTCGGCCATGGATATTTGTGCCGTCCTTAGTATTAGCTAGTTCATAAGTAGTTGGTAAGTTTACGGACTGATGATCCCGTAGTTAAGTCCCATAAACTCTACAAACGATTGAACATTTGAATTTACAATGATTTCTTCTTTTATGCCGATTAAAACTTATCAGTATTCAGTGGCGGATTTACCAGTACGCTGTAGCCTAGGGAGGCATATTTTAGGAGCGGCAGATTTGGGTCCAAAATTTAATTACGTTTATCGAATGTACATTATTGTCTTAATTATATTTATAATGGATTTGAGGTCGTGGTTGTATTACTTAATTACTTTGTCAAACAAGTAGGCTCAACCACAGATATCGGCTAAAAACACTAAAATATGACGCGTTTCAAGGGTCAGGCCCTCATCATCAGGTAATCTGTACAAGAATCTTAAAACATGAAACCATAAAGATGTAAAACGTAATAAAAGAAACCACGTTTTTACCCGATATCTGTGGTTGAGCCTACTTTTTTGACAAAGTACATTATTGTGTAAGAAGTATTAAGGCAAACCTTACCCTACATTATTAGTAGTTTGTGTATGTTCATTTATTAGCTCAGAAATATACACAAAAACTATTTCTTGTGCAATCTAATACCGTGTTGTAAAAAGTATCTGGGAAGTGACACTTCGCCGGCCGCGGTGGCCGAGGGGACTGAGGCGCTTCAGTCACGGTCTGCACGGCCACTACAGTCGGGGGTTCGAATCCCCCCTCGGGCATGGATATTTGTGCCGTCCTTAGTGTTAGCTAGTTCATAAGTAGTTTGTATGTTTAGGGACTGATGACCCCGTAGTTAAGTCCCATAAGCTTTACAAACATTTGAACATTTGAAGTGACACTTCGATCCTCTAGTTCAGTCATACTAATTACGGTAAAAGGTGGTATAATTAGAACGATAGTACACAAAACGAAGCTACAATTTCATTGACAAAAAATTATAATTAGTATGATTGTGAAATTCGCCACTGCCTTTATGAGCAAACTCAGACAGAAAACTTTAAGAAACAGCGCTAAGAGCAGACTCTAATTTCACCCTATAATTGGTTACTTGAAAATATCCTGGCAAGTTGTTACACGTTATTAACGACACGAGCAAGCTCCAGTGGTGAAAAAGAATCATAGGACTACAAATAAGAGCGAATTAAACCGTCAATACTATTATGAAACAGACGTTCAGATTTATTAGAGTCTAAAAATTTCTATTAAATTAATAAAAATAACAGTAAAGGTAATTTTAATTTAGAAACTGAAACAATCACACACGTCGGGATTCGAACCGATGTTTTTCCAACCAGTGTTCTTCCTTCCACACAAAGCTCTTACTGTATCACTGTACTACGCAATCACATCCATAGAAATGTCTAAGTTTGACTCCTATCCAGTAACAATATTAAATTGTAGCTCGTTTTCGCAGTGCGGAATTAGCCGCGAGGTCTAAGGCGTCATGCTACGGACTGGACGGTCGTTTCCGCCAGAGGTTCGAGTCCTCCCTCGGGCATAGGTGTGTATTTGTCCTTGGTGTAAATTAGTTTAAGTACTTTGTAAGTATAGGGACTGATGAACATAGTACTTTGTTCTAATAGGTTTACAAACATTTAAAGATTTGAGTGCGTTTCCACTTGAATCTTACGGAGCTCATATAATGTAAGCTGATATCTTGGATATAGTACTTTTATATGTGACGTAATGTCATGGCTTGTACGAAATGCTCCCAGTAGCGCGTGTGTACTGCTGTGCATGAGTACGTATGTCGTTACCACCGTTGTCCACAGATCATGTCTAGTCTTTTGTATGGTTATCATTGTTATCTTGTTTATTTTGAAAACTGTCGACCGCAGTTTCGTTGTTTTGACAGTGTAGTTACCACTAACCATAGTTCAATCAGCTGCCAGTCGTCTTTATTAAAGTACTAGGCTAGTTAAAAGTTGATTAGTTTTCTACTTTCTACAGTTAATTGTATCGATAGGATGGATAGGATGTGTGCCTGCTGTGTGCAGACGCAAGAGGAGTTGGTCGCAGTTTGCGAACAGCTGAGCGTGCTGTTGGCTACCGCCAGCCGTCTTCAGGCTGCTGTCTCGGGGTGCAGTGGTGGTCAGGAGTCTGGTGCGTCGAGTGGGACACCTCAGGTGTCTCATGCCTCGCCCTCTGTCCCTGCTACCGAGGCACCTTCAGGTGTACCGGAGGTGTTCGATCCACCCTCTCCACAAGGGGAGTGGCGGGTTAAACGGCGTTCGCGTCGCTCGAGACGGAAGGCCAATGTGAAGGCTGTCCGTCCGTCCACTCCCGTTCGTCCTGTGAGTGGACGTGTGGCCACTCCTTCAATAGGGTCCGAGCAGGTGCCTGGAGGAGGGGGGGGGGGGGAGGGGATTATTAGTTATTGGGAGCTCCAATGTTAGGCGCGTGATGGAGCCCCTTAGGCAGATAGCGTTGAAATCCGGAAAGAAGTCCAACGTGCACTCGGTGTGTCTGCCGGGGGGGCTCATCCGTGATGTGGACGCGGCCTCTCCGGCGGCTATCGAGGCTCCGGGTTGCGGTCGACTGCAAGTCGTGGCTCACGTCGGCACCAATGACGCTTGTCACTTGGGGTCTAAGGACATCCTCAGTTCCTATGGGCGGCTGGCGGAATTGATGAAGGCTGCTGCACTCGCAAGCGGAGTGCAAGCAGAGCTGTCGATTTGTAGCATTGTTCCCAGGGTTGATCGGGGTCCTTTGGTTTGGAGCAGGAACATCTAAGAACAATAATGTAACGAGTGTTCGAACCATATATCCATGGTGGATGTGGGTTATATATCCATACACAATACTCGGTTAGGAGCGACAGGTGGTACAGTCGTACGGAGTGATGCATTTTTTCTCTCTACATTCTTATTCGCTGCAGTTTCTGACAGTGTTACAGATTCTTAGTTGTCATACATGTATTTTCAGAATGCACCCGATCTGATTTTGGAAGATAAGCTTTGGTCGTAGCTCCAGATGAGAGATCACCTGGCGACCTCCAACTGTGTCATTTTTGTTTCACACACTTCATAAACGAAGCAGCTGGATGAATGTGAAGAGCACAGATGGCAAACAAGTACTGCGTGAAGATGGGAAATAGGAAATTTGTTACGATTATCCTGAAGGACTATAGTACGGAAATAAATCTGAGGATAATCTTATGTAAATTTTAGAGAAATTTAATGAAGCTGGAATGGCAGTAAATACTGTGAAGACAACTTGACTAGGTACTGAAAGAGATGGGTGGAAACAAGGCGCCTGTAGTAGACGAAATTCTTTGGAAATTGATTGACTCCTCGGATGATATATCATGACGTGATTGTACCACGTGTTATGGAAAATACTCCGACTAGTCAAAACATCATGATTACCCGTTTAACAGAGTCTTGGTCCACCAAGGGAATGCACTTTGGAAGCGATCTTATGTGGCTTTGTTTTGACAAATACTTTGCAGGTTTATAGAGGTATGTGGCATCAGATATTAACACACAGATCACGTTAATTGACGGCCTATGGTTTGTTGTTCTGGAGCTGGGGCCCCATAGCGTTCCTTGTGTGTAACATCCGGTTCAAATCAGGCGAATCTCGTGGACAACTCTTTAGTATAATCAAGGATGTCAGAGACGTTTTAGCAGATTGTTGTGGGCACTGAATTAAATTCGATGAGGCAGTTGAAAAGTTGTGTCCCTGTTGGCTATCGAACCCGGGGTTTTCTACTTGTTAGGCAGAAGCTGTATCCATTAAGCCGCCAGGGACAGGGTAGATATTGCAGCTCTAGGACTCGAATTTACGCAAACTGTATGTGTTGAAGTATACGGTATTGTCATAACATGTAGGCTTTCACAACCGGTGTCTTCATTAATTAAAACTTCCGGGCTAAGATGCCGTGGTCCACCTGTGAAACTCATTCCTCCCGACATTTCGTTGCCTGTTGCCTGCTGCAGGCAGCATTTTCCGAGGTGAGTTTACATTTTTTTTATCTTTCATTTCTGCACCTGATTGGTGTAGGCGGGCTCATGGAGGGCTCAATGCCCTTTGGAGGTTTGACTTATGTTGTTCTCAAATCAAATGTTTGTAAATCTATCGGACCAAACTGCGTGGTCATCAGTCCGTAGCTTACAAACTACTTAAACCTATGTAAACTAACCTAAGGACAATCACACACACCCATGCCCCAGGGAGGACTCGAACCTCCACGGCGAGCAACCGCGCGCTCCGCAGCGTGACGCTTTAGACCGCTCGGCTACTCCAACGCGGCTTATGTTGTTCTGTCGTGGCACTTTTTATTTGAATAATTGCGCTGGTTGGATACTATCTTCTTTGTTTTCGTTGTTTTTGAGGGATATACACTACTCCGGTATTCACCTTACAGCCAAGGGAAACCCCCAACTCCCCGGCCAGAGTCGGAACTGGCATTCCAGGCGCTGGAGGTGCCGCTTATATATAGAGCATAGAGGGCACCACTTGCTACCAACTATGAAGCTGTCTCTTGCCAGCGTCATCTCTCTCCATTAAAGGTGATCAATAGTCACATCGTTGGTGCAAAGTCGCCCGCCAAATCTTCTCTACTCTTAGGAAGCAAAGGAAGCTTAGGGTTTAACGTACCGTCGACATCATGACCATTAGAGACGGAGCTCACGCTCGGATTTGTGAGTAAGGATAGGCAAGGAAATCAGCAATACCCTTTCAAAAGAACAGTCCCGGCATTTGCCTAGAGTGATTCTGGGAAATCACGGAGCCTAAATCTGGACGTCGGTAAATGGATTTGAGCCACAGTCCAGTGCGTTACTGCTGTGCCACTTCCGTCGATATCTAATGTTGAACCTTCTTTTTTACTAAAATTATTGTGGTGGTTCTGGATCTCTATAGATATGTGTATAACAACTTCAGGTCTTAGGTAGCACTCTCGTTCCGCTAAATTTTATTTCATGGTCACTGTATGTGAAGATATGTTCCTCTACAGCTGATTTGTCGGTGTGTGCCAGTCGACAATTTCTTTTTATGTTCCATTAAACCGGTATTAACACTTCATGTAGTTGATTCAATACAAACAATGCCACAGATACACAGAATTTTATACACCCTAGGCATCTTTCACTGATCATATACATTGACTAAGTTCGGGGTCGACCCATACACATCTGCTTTCATACTCAGCAAAAACATTAGCTGCAAATATTATTATGTACCTCTTATCCTACAGTCAGACACACTGTGCCTAGACTATCATTTGCGAAACAATAATGAAATATAAAATAAATGATTAATAAAACAGGTTTCTTTCTAACGCAACGCCAGGCAACGCCAGGTAACTCAAATGAAGAATCATTATTCAAACGTATGTTTTGATCTGTAGGAAGTGGTACTACAAAAGTCCCGAACAAAATATATATTGTCGATGCTCAGACACTAAGTCCGTTTCACGATTACATAGTCAGCTCACAATAGTTCAACCCTTAGCTCAACGAATAGCATGTCAATACTCGTAAAATCTCTTTGAGAATAATATACACTATTCAGTTACAATTTCGTAATGTAATCCGAAAAAAGTTAATGTTCTTGAAGTGACAGTCAGTAAACCTTGCAGAAATTTAAGAGTCCCAACAAAGCGGCCCTCTGTACGCAGATTGTAATACAGACGCAAATCGAATTAACAGTACATTTATAAACTGTTGAAAGTTCTATATTACGTAAACACATACTTTATCGAATAAGAAGATGAAATGATTTTTTTTACTTGTGTGAAAGTTATTCTATGCCTGTTTTTACTCCTAAAATGCCAGTCGTTTCTCCTGAAGGATTGAAAGTTGTAAAAGGACTAAAGAACCATAGATTAAGTAACATTGAGACGTTGAGAACGGAATCGACTCAAGAAATTGTAAAATATTTTCCTACGTTTTATGTCGTAGTCTATCTATCGTTTAGGGGGAGGAATGAGACAGGTGTAGATAGCAGAATCTATCCTGTAGGAATTTTACGTATCGATACTACAGTTGATACTAAGCGTGTAAATAACTCGCAGTAATATCGTTCGTAATCAGAATTTGACCTACATGCTTAATTGACAGGCAGCGCCAATCGCCACCACCGCAATTAATGGAAAACTAATGAGAAATTTGCGAATTACGTGATGTTGAGAGGGGGCGCCGATTGGTTTTTCGAACTATTTGTAGAAGTTAAATCTAAATCGGTACCATGAATTATTCTGAGCCATTTAACAAAATATTGACTTATAAGCGGTTGAAGACACGTAACAGCTATAAACTGCTTAATTCTCAGTACATTTTTAGATTCGAGAATTATTTAAAAAATAGATATCGAAGAGCGCAATCACTCGCATGCTAATAACTGTAATGCACAGTCGGACTGGAAGGTCTACATAGCATTTTGTAGCATGTTGGGCACAGCCTGGATGCAAAGAAATAGTCAAGCAGCTCTGAGCCTGCGTCCACGACCACAACAGCATAAACCTAGGTCTTCAGGCACGTATCGTTCAATGCCATGTTTTTTTTTTAATTTTATTTTTTATTTTTTAACCCAATCATGTTTTGGAGAAGTTTAAGGTTTTGTAACAAGCCAGTAAGCTAAGATGTATTTGTTGTAGGTAGGTTTTTGTGAACTGCTATGTGGGTGGGAGCTATGTCTAAAGAAACAAGTTCGCTTACTTTTTGTGGTTTCCTTGAATTAATGTTTGGATCAGTTCGTAGCACTGTGTTTCTTTATGTGCTGCGTAAGGTTAACTTCTTTATGTGATGTTCATTTGCTCAGCCATCTGGGCGGAAATTACGAGTATTGCATTGACATTAGGCTATGAATGGGGTGTCTTTTTGACTATTTGTTTACGTGTGTGTGTGTGTGTGTGTGTGTGTGTGTGTGTGTGTGTGTGTGTGTGTGTGTGCGTGTTTCATGATTTTCTGATAGTGAAAAAGTGTTATTGTACAGTACTGTGTATTCATTCACAATTCCTTTTCCTTCCATTACGGCATTTTGTATGTGGTAATTTTTTTCTATTATAAGTTTTTGTGGAGGACTGTTGCTGCATTTAAGAATTTTTAACTCTGGGCTTATGTCCGTTGGGCTGTGTTTCATGTTCATGAGATGATCTGCAAATGCGGAGTGGCTGCTGGTACTTTGAAGTGCTCTTCTGTGTCCAGTGTATCTGGTGTTGAAGTTTCTACTTGTTTATCTAACGCAAAATGATCATATGCAACAGTGTTTTTTTTTACTGCGGTACAGAAGTCAACAAACACTTCGCGTCCGTCGTTAGTTGCAAGAGAGACGTTGCAGTGGGGTAGTTTGTTGATATAATAGATGTGAATTGCAACACGTAATTCGATCGCGTAAGATGGATTCAAAAAGAACAGAAATACCAGTGGAGGTGAGAAAAAATATTATTGAGCTTAGTAGAAAGGTCTTCTCACTGAGGAAAATTGGGGACATTGATACATGTAGCCAATGAAGTGTCCAAACCGTAATATGAAGTTACAGGGAAGGAGGAAGTGTAGAAAACAAAGTAAAGCCGGCCGCGGTGGCCGAGGAGACTAAGGCGCTCCAGTCACGGTCTGCACGGCCACTACGGTCGGGGGTTCGAATCCCCCCTCGGGCATGGATATTTGTGCCGTCCTAGTTCGTAAGTAGTTCATAAGTAGTTTGTAAGTTTAGGGACTGATGACCCCGTAGTTAAGTCCCATAGACTATACAAACATTTGAACAAAGTAAAATGTGAACAACCACCAAAATTATCTAACAGGGAGGGCCAACACATCATTAGAAAAGTTAAAGCGGATCCCATAATTACAGCTGCGGAGTAGACTTTATATGTCGCAAATACTATTGGAAATAATGTTCATCCCATAACAGTACGAAGGCAGTTGTATAATTTGAAAGTAGCATAGCAGGGAAGAAGCCGTTCAGAAGCAGGGTAAATGAACAAAAGCGCCTAGAATTTGCAACTCTGCACAGAAATAAAGATTCCCCATTTTGGAATACTGTACATTTTACGGATGAGAGTAGGTTTAACATCTTCCATTGTGCCGGACAGAAAAAGGTGTAGCGAAAAAGGAATGAAAGTTGGACGAAGAGAAGTCTTGTCCCATCAGTGAAGTATGGTGGTGAAAATATTCTTGTGTGGGGTTGCATGTCTGGGGCTGGGAATTCAGTATTTATTATGGATAAATGGAAGTATCTTACATCTTACAGGAGAACCTGAAGCTATCTGCGGAGAAAATGAGTGGGTGTTTCAGCAAGACAATGTCCTCGAGCATACGACCATTGTAGTAAAAGAATAGCTACTTTACGATATGCAATAAGAGTTGCATTCGCCTTCCCAGTCACCAGACATTAACATGTTGAACATCTTTAGGGAGAACTAAAGAGTACGATAAAAAAAAATACAAAATGAAAAGCAAAATTTTTTTTAAAACCAGCCTTAGTGAAAGAGTGGAATAACGTACACCTGCTTACACCTAAGGGGGAAAAAAAGGGGGGGGGGTTAAATCTATGCCTCGACGTTTGGAAGCTGTGATCGAAGCAGAAGGCTGCAATAGAAAATACTAAATTGTGTCTGAAAGTGAGGAACATCACAGTGTACTTCTACTTTTCTACCTGACTGCTGCGTCATTTTCATGCTGAAGATTTCAGTATATGGAATTATTAATTATACAGGGTAAGAGTTTTTTTTTCAGTTCCTAACCTGTCTGTGTCACAGAAAGTGAATACATAATATTTTCTTGATTGAATTTGATTTCAAGTGTTATTTTTAGCGTGTATGTAGACTTTAGTGCCCGACTGTATTTAAATTGAATCCTAAGTGATATCGTTAACTTGTGGCCGAAGAAATTACTTTAAATAGAAATGAGACTAAATACCGGGAAGAAATATATATTTTGTAACGTGTAATGGTACTTTTTTGTTGAAGAGGGAGAAGGATGTTAAGGGTAGACAGATCCAATAAAGAGACTGCTCTGTGCCTTGGGTTCAGCATTATGAGTAGAAGATATGTTCTGAGGCCCGGAGCTGTTTTAATTATAAAGATGTATTAAGGGGCAGCATATACCGATAGTAGATATAGATCGTCCTAACTTTTAATGTAACTTCAGAATGGAGTGACCGAAAATACAAACTCCAGAAGGAGATGTGTTAGTCTGGAACACACTTTCAGAAAGGAAATATAATAGCACGAAAGCTAACAAACCCACGTATTTCCTTGTTTAGTCCGAGGGTGGCAAGCAGATTCCATGAATATTAAAGAGGGAAGTGTTCTTAACGGAAGAACGTTTTGTTCAACGCTACCAGTGTGTCAGTCGAATGAGGCTGATACGTACGAATTTTTAAAAATAAATGGAATGCGACAGAACATGCGCACGGCGGACAAGTTTTTTTGTCAGACTGGTAGACTAAGAAGAATGTATCTAGAAACGTATGTATTTAATATTAGTTTTTCGCCGTGGTGGAATGGCCGGAAGTTCTAAGGCGTGTAGCTGCAGAACCCACGGTTGCTCGCCGTCGGAAGTTAGAGTCCTCCCTAGGGCACGAGTGTCTGTGTGTTGTTCTTAGGTCAGTTTAACTTAGTTAAAGTGGTTTGTAAGTCTCGGGACTGATGTCCATAGCAGTTTGCTCCAATAGGTTTACAAATATTTGAACATTTTTAATACAAGTTTTAAAATCTGCTGAATTTAAATGTTGAGTTTTGTGTGGTTAGACCCGATGTGGAAATGTTACATTAGGAAGCAACTGTTTATGGAAATTGCAAAATGCACGGGAAATGTAATGCCTTTGTTATATGCCTCCAGAAGTTGTTAAATGTATGTTTAATTACGATAATGTAATGAAGTGAAATTTTTTGTCTACGGACCGATGACCTCAGCAATTTGGTCCCTTAGTTTTGCTAAAATTTTAATACTTTTTTGAAATTATTTTATAAAAAATGAAAAAGTTATGTATTTAGTAGCTATCAATGCAATTAAAGACAATTGTACTGATCAATGAAATGCGAAAATATGTAAATTTGATCTTCATGAACTACTGAATACCTTATTCATGTTCTGAATACCATGTACATGATCGTCACCAATAGAAGTTGAGCAGTTTGTCGAACTTTTGTGTTTAGTGTTCAAATAACTGGATCGTTAGTAGACCAAACGCTTTTAAATATTTTAGGATTCATGCTATCTATTAAGTTTCATTAAAATGTCTTTTAAATAGCAATTCTTTTTCTGCACGCACGGAATCTTTGGTTTAAGGGTGAGGAATGTAAACCTATGTTATCCTGAAAATGAGAGCTACTGTATGTGATTTTGCTGCTGCACCAACCTGATGGATTTCAAAGTTAGCCGATGTTAAAAAATAGATTTCATAATAAAAAAAAGGATATTAAGAATAATAAATAAATAAATAATGAAAGTCGCAAACCAACTTAAGGGTTAGCAGTTAAAATCTTTAAAAATCTGCAGTAGTAACTTCCTTGATATTGCGGAAGAAATTGGTTTAATAAGTGCAAATACTACAATTCTTCTGAGGCAGAATTTCATACTGACTATCTTACAATTTCTGAATATTGGATTCGTCATAGTGACTCCTTGTTTTCTAGGGATATACAGGCGTTACATCTTTGTGTAACATTCACAATGTTTAAATGTTTGTATAGCTTATGGGACTTAACTACGGGGTCATCAGTCCCTAAACTTACAAAATACTTATGAACTACCTTATACTAAAGACGTCGCAAACATCAATGCCCGAGGGGGGATACGAACCCCAGACCGCAGCGGCCGTGCAGACCGTGACTGGCACGCCGCAGACCGCTCGGCCACTGCGGCCGGCGTGTAACATTCGAATGACCAGTTATTGCTTAATTATTAAAAATGATATAAGGAACTCTGGGCTCCCTAGTCTCTCCTTTTCTATGTAGCTCAGTTCTAAATATTCATAACTGTCCTGAAGCAATAAGGGCTGAATTTATAACTGTGGCTTTTCTTACACAGATTGTATATAATCTGTTTCTATACCATTTCCTGTTCTACGAAAGAGAATTTATGAATGATAAATTTTTCATAACCCCCTTTTCGAATTTTTTGTGGGTAGGGTTTAAAGTAACTGACAATAATGTAGTAGAAACTTGCGTAACTGCCAATGCAGTCTAAGCCATTTTTAGTGCACAATTTTCCATCTTTCAAGAACAATACGCACAAATGTAAACCAAATTCTCAGCATCGAAATTAACAACATTCCAATAAGTAGGATTAATTACAGCTGTAAAATGTTGATTTTCAGTAGATAGTCAGGCTGACTGTCCTGATTAAATTTTCGGCGGGTACGATAAACTGTCCGCAATAATTTCGGACCCTCGAGACACCACGACGGGAAGTATCACCGTGCGTGGGCCGTTCACTTGGGTACTTCAGTCTTTAAAGAGTCCACTGCCGAGGGGCTTTAAGCGCTAACAATACGCCTGCATCGGCTGAGTCACAGCTACGCGGCTGAGGTTTGCGAAATTTCCAGGAAGGATCGCTTTGAGCCACGGTTCTTAGCGGCTTCTTCAGCACAGCGTTTCGTTAGTGAGCAAGCCGATCGACAAACAAACTTTGAAAAAAAAATTAGCCCAAATGAGCCAAACAAGACAAGGGGCCAGTGAGCTTTGAAATCAATCCCTGGGAAATTCTACATAAACTACAGCAGGATAGTTTTCCATTACAAAAATGATTTTAAAAAGGGTGTTGGGTCGCAGTAATGATGAGCATCCACATGGTGGTGAAATCTTTATTTCTCTTGAGCGTTTCAGGCGAAGCCCATTGTCAGAGTATCCAGATGAAATACAAATTTCGTGCGAAAAATTATATATTTGACAGACCGGGAGAGTTGTTTTAGATTCCGTGAACACGGATACACCAGTAATAGCAGTGCCTTGGGTGAAAATTTACGGGAACACCAACATCATTTAAAATTATTGGCGGTAGTATGTCTGTTATGGATTTTGCTAACAAGGGTAGAAGAATACTGTGTCGGACATTTTAGGAGAGGTTGAAGTTTCTGAAATAAGCTGGTTCTGGTAATTAATGAACAGATCACAGGAAGCCGTAAATGAGTTTTCGAATTTTTAATGAAATTCTAGTAAAAAAACTTAGCCAAACAAAGTGTAGACTTTGCTTCGTTCAGCTGGATACGTATGTATTACCTATGTCGCACAGATTTCGTATTCTTGCAATACTATATTAACTTGATGATATACAATAGTTTCTACAATTTTCCTTTATAATCTCCTTTACTGGACTAATGGTAACCAGAACGTATGGTGCTGCCGTCTGGGGAAATTTCTTTCCTGCTTACCTTTGACGTACTAGTTGCATACGTGGACAGACTGTCGCGTTTAGCACGTTCGCTGCCGTTCACGCTCTGGCGCGTGTAAACGTTACTTGAGTCAGGTGCCACTCACGCTGTGGCGCGTGCTGCGACCTAGCACCATATTATGGGTTGTTGTAAACTGGCATCGTCTAATAAACCTGCATACTCTGGTAGGCACGCAGGGAAGAGTGTAAGTGATACGCACACGTACGTGGTTCCAGGTTTTCGCGTTTGCATTATCGGCTACGAGCCACACACGCTTCTCATGATGTCATTGGATTCTTATGTAAACAAGCAAGCAAGCTTTTGATTATTTTAATTTTATTTCGATTAGTTACCAGTTTATATAAAAAAATACTTCTTAGTTTTGATATTATTCATACTTATATTGCTGATGATATAGAAATAAGCATATGTTTTATGAAATACCTTGTATGTACTGTTTATATTGTTCATTTGTTGTTTTCACAAAAATACAAATGCAAATAAAAAACAATATCAAAAAAACTGAAAACTAAAACCAAAACATTCAGTGGCTCAAAACTATGAAAAGATACAGTCAAAACACGATCCCGCGCCAGAGCGTGAAGTGGCACCTAGCATCATCGCGCCACAGCGTGAACGGCAGCGAACGTGTTAACGTGCAACGCTATACTTTATGTTCAGTCGCAAATTGTTACACATGGGCTATAACGCCCTGTTTTTTAGTTTCATATATGACCAAAGATATGTCATAAGGTTAGTTAATCCTATTTCACTTCTATACCTTATGAAAACCATTTTAAAGTCCGCCGCCGTAGCTCAGATGACAGGGTCGCTGTCTCCCACGCAGGGGGCCCGGGTTCGATTCACGGCAGGGGACTGTGTGTTGTATGTTGTCCTAATCATCAGCATATCATCATTGGCACGCAAGTCGCCCAAGCGGTGTCAACTAGAAGACTAGCACTATGGCAGCTGAACAATCCCGCATGGGATCTCCCGGCCAAAAATGCCACACGCTCATTTCCATTTAGCACGTTAAAACTGTAATTTAGTTTGAATCTGTATTTTATCTAGATATTCTGATGATGGGCATCGCCCAAAACATGTCAGAGGCCGGCCGCGGTGGCCGAGGGGACTAAGGCGCTCCAGTCACGGTCTGCACGGCCACTACGGTCGGGGGTTCGAATCCCCCCTCGGGCATGGATATTTGTGACGTCCTAGTTCGTAAGTAGTTTGTAAGTTTAGGGACTGATGACCCCGTAGTTAAGTCCCATAGACTATACAAACATTTGAACATTTCGTGTCAGAGGAAAAAATATTTCACCACCATCTGGACCTTCTTCTTTACTGCTTTTTACGCCGGTTGTTGGAGGACCGTGCGGAATAAATTATCAATGAGATCAAAGATACACTACGTGATCAAAAGTATCCGACCACCAAAAACTTACGTTTTTCACATTAGGTAGTGTGCTGACACTACTGCTAGGAACTCCATATCAGCGACCTTAGTAGTCATTAGATACAGTGAGACAGCAGAATGGGACGCTCTGCGGAAAAGACAGACTTCGAACGTGGTCAGGTGATTGGGTGTCACTTGAGTCACAAGTCTGTATGTGAGATTTCCACACTCGTAAACATACCTAGGTCCACTGTTTCTGATGTGATAGTCAAGTGGAAACGTGCAGGGACACGTACAGCACGAAAGTGTAGGGGCCGATCTCGTCTGTTGACTGAAAGAGACAGCTGACAGCTGCAGAGGGTTGTACAGTGTAATAGGCAGGCATCTATCCAGACCATTGCACAGAAATTCCAAACTACAAACTCCAAGTACTATGACAGTTAGGTGGGAGCTACGAAAACTGTGATTTCATGTTCGAGCAGCTGCCCATGAGCCACACATGATGCAGGTGAATGACAAATGACGCATCGTTTGCTGTAAGAAGCGTAAACATTGGATGCCTGAGCAATAGAAAAACGGTGTGTGGGTGTGAAGAATCACAGCACACAATTTGGCGATCCGATGGAAGGTGTGTGTGGCGAATGTCCAGTGAATGACATCTGCCAGCGTGTGTGGTGACAACAGTAAAATTATGACGTGGTAGTGTTTTGGTATAGCCGTGTTTTCCATGGAGGGGGCTTGCACCCCTTGTTGTTTCGCATGGAACTATCACAGTACAGGCCTACACTGATGTTTTAAGCACTTTCTTGGATCCCACTATTCAAGAACTATTCGGGGATGGCGACTGCATCTTTCAATACGATCGAACACCTGTTCATGATTCACGGCTTGTGGCGGATTGGTTACACGACAATAACATCCCTGTATTGGACTGGGCTGCACGAAGTCTTGATTTGAATCCTATAGAACACCTCTGAGATATTTCTTGCCAGGCCTCGCCGCGCTACATGGATACCTCTCCTCAGTGCAGCACTCCATGAAGAATGGACTGCCATTCCCCAACAAAGCTTCCACCGAGAGGCCGTCAAAACTGGCCTCGCTCCCGCTGGTTCCCGCCAGCTAGAGCGCCTGGTGAGACCGTTGCGCCTGGGAATCGGCTGTGCCGGGAACGCGTTCCCATAAGCAAGGCGACTCGGTTCTCCTGGCAGGCAAGTAGAACAGCCGACAACAGTGCGCATGCGCATGTTTTATGAACGAATTTTTTTCTTACAAGCTTTGCCTTGTTTGTAAAAAAAAAGTCTACTTTTCATTCCACACGAGTTTTTTTTGTTTCGTAACGCTTCTCGCTTGATTTTTATGAATGTATGTTGTTAAAAAAATCTGATTTAGACTCAAGATAGTACAACATCTTTGATTTCAAATAAACCATTCACATTATAATATTATAATATTTCGTAACAGTCGTTTTTTAACAATGCTATTTGTCAGCAGATATGTGTGCTTGATTTACAAATCGAGTATTGAAAAAGTTCGATAGCGTGCAGCTTACTGTTCTATGCATTTTAGACCATACCTTACAGCGATTTAAATGGAGCTAAAACAACAGAGAAGTTTCTGAAATGGTAGTCGCACCGATGCCTACCTCCTTTCACAAGTAATTTCGAGTTATCTGAGCGGCGTCATGCCGCGATTGCAAGCCTACGAACTCTGCGTGCGTTGAGCTAGCGTGAAGGACTGCAGTGCCGAAAACATTTGTTGGTCACGTATTTTGGTCCCTCATGATGTGTTAATAATCCATAACCAGAAAATAGCTATAAACTTAATTTTCTTGGGTGGCGACCGATTACAATGGACATACATCTGCTGTGGTTTCACGTAAGATAATAATTCACTTAATAAGATGTATATAACTAGTTTGTTGTTCACATCATACCGTTGATGGAATACATATTTCGTGTTTGGAACTACAAGACAAGCATAAATTAATGTAAACTGCGAATTTGCTGTTGATGGACTGAAATAAAATATTCAGAAATTCTATTTAATGAATTTCTAGTTGGAGATGGTAAATGGAAAAAGCCCAAGAATATACTTACATTTATTTATGCCTCTACACTTAAGATGACTATTACGCTATATAGCCTTCTTTTAATTTTCGCTTTTGTAGTTCTCGGGAAATATAGTACCATAAGGTGAAACAATTTATACACAGTGTTTCACATAAAAGTACTATCCATCACGCCCAAGACTAAAGTAGGAACGAAGTAAGAAAAAAGGAATATAGAACAGTAAAATTTAAAACATTCCGTTACCTCCTGATAAGGGATGCTGCAACTTGCGCCCTTGTGGTACGTGAGGTGTGCTGGTTTCAACTCATCTCCATTTTCAAAGAACTCTACACGGTTCTCAGAATTTTTATTTACTTTGTTAGGAAGCTGTCTGATGGGAACTGCTTTTCTATGAACATCTCCTGAATCACGTGATAACAATGTTCTTTGTCTCTGTGGTACATTTCGATTCTTCTACTTTAAATGAAAGAAATATTGCCAGATTTAGTTTAGCATCATACACTGCAGATCAGTAAAGATTGAGAAGTAGGTTTCATTTTGGTGTTTTTTTCCCTTCTTGGTGGGCTTGTGCCCAGCAATACGGGGTCGTCACCCACTGTCAGTGGATGATCGAAGGAAACATAGTTATGAACAATACTTGTTCACTTCCGTTTACTTCGAGCAAGCTAACTGTTAATTGATTTGTTATTTTATTACCATTGTTTGTACACTGTAGAGACCTATAGAATTATAATCACATTAGGATTATGTGGTATGGACTCATCCCATTAATTTCGACTAACATTTATGAGCGTTCTTCCTTATGAGAATAACTAAACATTTCTGAAATTTTCTATTCATATTACAAAATTAATAGTAATAGAAGGAAAATAAACATATTTTCATAAGTGCAATTGAAAAAAAAAAAAATTCATGCATAGAAGCTTCTGCTGAAAGCAGACTGGAGATGTGTGATACGTGTACTGCAGAAGCAACACCGTACCCCAATCGGTTCGTGCCGCTGCCCTCTCGCACCGGGAATATTAAACATATCGAATGTTCATGAAAGGAAAGACTCTCCTAAATGTTAGTCTAAATTCATGGGCTGAGTCCAGTACCACCTATTTCTTATGTGCATAAAATTCGACGATCACTACAGTGTGAGTACAATAGTAATGAAATAACAATCAATGAACTGTTAGCTGGCTTGAAGTAGACAGCAATCGATCTTCTGCTGACAGTGGGTGGAGATTCCTTGTTGCCGGAGACCTGGAGACAAGCACTCTGAAGTGCATGCTACAAGAGAGACTTTATGTAGTAGTTAACTAAAGAAACCATTTTTGATGTAAAATCTTCTGAATTATGGTGTGTGTAAAACATGCGAGACATTAATGGGGAAGCACTGGAAGTACAGTATCGCAATTTAACATTATTATTAACTGTTTTCGAATGCAACTCTTAGTTGCCGTAAACGTATGAGGATGCACCATATATAAGCCAGAAAATACGATAATTTTAATGTATTTTAATTGTATTTGGTCAATATTTTAAACGGCAACATTTGCCTTAAAGTGGAATGTAAAAGAATGTTTCATATCTCTAAATATCCATCTAATCACGAACTTTAAGTTGCTTACCTCTGACAGTCAGTAAATTTACTCTGCTGTTATATTTTCTACGTTAGGAAAATATGTTTAATGGCCTTAGGAATATATTAAAAAGCGTAAAGGTTCCGTAGTCTTTAAATGCGCGCCTTTAAAGCGGGTTTCAAAAATTGTTCTGCTTGTACAGTGGTCTACCTTCCCCTCTGCGCGGCCTCAGCCAACATCTCTCTAGGTGGTGGTGCCTCAGCCGGCGAGCGGGAGTGGCGGCCGTTTTGACCGGCTCTACTTCCATCACCTGATTGAACGTACGTCTGCGAGATTGGAAGCTGTTATCAAGGCTAAGGGCAGGCCAACACCGCGTTGAATTTCAGCATTTCCGAAGGAGGGTGCCTCGAACTTTTAGGTAATTTTCAGCCACGTGTCCGGATTCTTTTGATCACATTGTGCAGGTTCGATGGGCGAGTGTCAGGCAAACGTGCACACAGTGATAAAGCGCCACTGTGACGTCTCTACATTACGGATAACGTTTCGTTTCCATTGTTATTAGGTTCACTGCATTTCATTAAAAAAGGGAAAGCCGTAGTTCAGTGGACACGACATTGTTAAAGGCATGAAACAGGACGATTTTGTAGCGTCACTACTCCGTTAGGAGACGCAGAAAAGACACAAAGCACTATCACTTTTTACCGCTTTTTTATCTACTATAATTACTTATATAACAAACCGTTTTCCTGATCATTTTAGAAGTTTTGTACACTGAACAACCAGAATATAACACACCTACTGTACCTACCATCGATATAAGCCGTTCAGGCGACAGCGGCATCAGCCTACGAGGAATTACTACGGTCACACGGACACGCACGGTTCATGTACTATAGGTGACCCTGTTAACATTAAAGTATATATTCACTATCTTTTTCGAACTATTTAAAATTTAATTTTATTGATGTCTAAAAACTTTGAACTATCGATTGACATATCTTCTTGTGAACTACAGTGTGTAAAGTATTTTTGTAATTTAACAGAATAATTTTTAAAATTAAAAATTATCGTATATATCTTGGTTGTACAGTATTTATGTGGCAACATCTGTTGTTATGAACGTAAGAAACTGGTCCTAACGCGGGGTATATTGTAAGATATGTAAAATTTAAAGCATCTGTTCTTCCGCGTTGCTGACGTGGAAGGCGCCAAGCTTTAGCGCGCACAGTAAGAGACAGGATACAGACAGTGTGGCTTGACTGCAGTCTCTCCCTCTCTCTCTCTCTCTCTCTCTCTCTCTCTCTCTCTCTCTCTCTCTCTCTCTCTCTCTCTCTCTGTGTGTGTGTGTGTGTGTGTGTGTGTGTGTGTGTGGTTGGGGGAGGGGGGAGTCGTGAGCGAGGCAGCATCTCACGGAAAAGTGGAGGCTTTTATCTGCTGCAAGCGTGTCTAAAATAGCCGCGGATGCTGGGATAATGTGCGTTCCACCATGGAACTGAATTTGTGGCACTGTAAATAGTTGAACGAAGCTAAGAAGATAATATTGTGCCATACAGATAGAGCAACATCTGGGCCTCTAGCCGCGTAATTACGCAACTGGCTGTCCACTGCACAGTGTACTGAACAAGGTTACGTGCCTTTAGATTTGTAATGCGGATGGACTGGCCAGAGAGAAGTGTATTTTTTAAAAATAATCCTTCAATTCAACAAAACTTTGTGCCAGCCGTAATTCACCTTTTTTAGGATCCTATCCTAGTTTTCAAATACCAGAATGTCCTACATCAAATTGAGAAAACTGTAACGTGTAATATGACACTTTTGTCAAAGCTGGCTTCGTCAAAGATTTGATAAAATCTAGCTAATCACCTTCGATTTTATCAAAAAAGCGTTCGTCTAATGTTAACTGCATCATTAAGTGGCCATTAGAAGTGCTAGCATCGCAGTAGCAGATTTCAAAATACGACCGCGTCACTGCGTGGCCGTTGCGGAGAACACATCGCCGTACCGAGCATACCGACACTTGTAAGTGTAACCGGCTTCTTACTAGAAGCCACATAGTTTGAGTGTTCTGTGACGTTCTTGCTTCAGTTTATTAAATTTATCTTATGCTAGCGTATATATTAGATTCAGTTTCGCGTGAAGCTCCTGGTTAGTGTGTTCTTACGCCATGTGAATCCCAACAGTCTGTTTTGTTTTCTTTGGACTAGTACCAGCTCTAGTCGTCTTCGTTTACCTTAGTTACCCTCTATCGAGTCTATATCGCGTCTTTCTAGTCGTTAGGTTTTCTGGGTATTGAAATGATGAATCGGGACTATACCGCTGTGTGCGGATGCAGACTGAGCTGGTGACACTTCGCTCCCAGCTTCGCTCTGTGTTAACCTAGGTTGCACAGCGCGAGGCAGAGATTGAGGGACGCTGATGTTTGGCGGCCGTAGGAACCGAAAAGATGTCCGGCGTATCCACCGATCGGCCTGAGGCAGTGACAAGAAATGTTACTGCTCGCAATGAGGCAGACACTCCACCTGTGGTTCCGTGGGACGTCGCTCCAGTGTGTGGCAGGCAACGTAAGACATTCTGGAGGACCGATATTGAGTCCTCCCCAGGTCGGATTGCGAACAGGTATCTGTTCAGGACAATGTTTTTAGGCTGGATGGCGTCGCTCATCCTGAGGTCACAATGCAGCCTGCAAGAGCCGGGCTTTCACAGAAGGTGGGTTTGCTCATAGTTGGGAGCTCCAACGTTAGGCGGGTAATGAAGCCCTTTAGAGAGATGGCTGCCAAAGAGATAAAGAAGGCAAATGTACTCTGTGAGTCATTCCAGATGTGGAATGGGTCCTTCCGGATGCCATGGAGGGTAGAGTGCGCAGCCAAAAGCAGGTGGTGACTCACATCAGTACCAATGATGTGTCACTTTGGATCTGAAGCGATTCTCTCAGGTTTGGAGCGAATAAGTGGAAAAGACTGCCAGTCTTGCTTGCAAGATGAATGCAGAGCTCACCATCTACAGTTGACAGGAGCGACTGTGGAACTCTGGTAGAGTGCACGCAAGGTAAATTGACCAGAAGATGTGCAGACGGCTGAGCAAGTGTGGGGAGAGCGATAGTGGTGGGGGAAGCGGCGGAAGCAATGCAGGAGCGTTGGAGGGGAAGTGAAGTGCCGCTCAAAACTGAAGCCTACACTCCATTATCTGACGGAGTTTTATAAATTCTCTCTTCCTCACCTGGCCATACCATCAAAAATTCGTTTTTCAATTGCTTAACTCAATGTTATTAATATTTCATTATCTTTATAGAGCGCTTGGAGACAGTGCTGTCACACCGTTTATAGCGGTGCGTTCACTCGATGTGCACTGGCCGGCAGGCGGAAGTGGACTGACGCGGCCTCCCCTTCTCAACGAAGGAATGAACTCGCTCGGCGCTTCGGACGAAAGCTCGTCTCTGCGCATCATCCACTGTATCCTGCGCGGACTCTGCAGAGCCGAATGGAGGGTCTGAGTCAGAGAATCAAACGGTTCTGCGACCATGTAGGCTACAGATTCTTCGACTTGCGCCATCGGGTGGTGGGGCTTCAGGTTTCGCAGAATAGGTCAGGAGTCCACTACACGAACGAAGCGGCTACACGGGTAGCGAGAGTTGTGTGGCGTGGACTGCGCGATTTTTAGGTTAGAGGGCATCGGGAACACACACAAAGGGTTTCAGTCTCAAAGGGTACAACTCAAAGATAGGACGAACACAGATCTAAAAACCATTGGTCTAAAAGTTGTAAATTCTCGTAGCTGTGTAGGGAAAGCACCAGAGCTCCAAGCATTATAGAAAGCACAAAATCTCTAATCATTATAAGTACCGAAAGCTGGCTAAAGCCGGAGGTAAGTTCTGCAGAAATTTTTATAAGGGCAAATGGTGTTCATAAAGGACATATTGAATAAAACAGGCGGTGGCTTATTTATTTCTGTCGCAAGCGGTTTACCTTGTAACGTAATTAAAATAGATAGTTCCTGTAAGTTGGTATGGGTAGATGTTATACCTAACAACAAGAACAAATTCATAATTGACTTTTTACCGACTCAAATGTTCAAATGTTTGTATAGCTTATGGGACTTAACTACGGGGTCATCAATCCCTAAACTTACAAACTACTTATGAACTAGGTAATACTAAGGACGGCACAAATATGCATGCCCGAGGGGGTATTCGAACCCCCGACCGTAGTGGCCGTGCAGACCGTGACTGGCGCACTTCAGTCCCCTCGGCCACCGCGGCCGGCTACCGACTCAAATGATTCGATTGTGCAAATGTTCCAAAAAGATTGGACCAAATTTCAAAAACGTTCCTCAAGCATAGAATTTTAATTGGTGGCGAAATTAACTTAGCCTCAGTATGTTGGCAAAAATACATGTTTAAAACAGGAAGGAAGCTTAAAGCATCGTCCGAAATCATACTGAACGCATTCTCGGAAATTACCGTGAGCAGTACGTTCATGAACCCACCAGAATTGTAAATGGTTGTGAAAATATACTTGACTTCCTAGCAACAAATAATCCGGAGCTAATGAAGAGCATCAAAACAGATACAGGGATTAGTGAAGACAGAGTTGTCGTAGCGAGAATGAATATAGGGTTTTCCAAATCCATGAAAAATAGACGAAAAATATATTCAGAAAAACCTGAAAAACGTCGATTAAGGCTTTGCTAGGTGAGAATCTCCAGTCTTTCGGAAATAATGTTAGTGTAGATCACATGTGGATTACGTTCAAAGAAATAATATCGACAACCATTGACAGATTTATACCAAACGAATTAACAAAAGAGGAATCTCACCCACCGTTTGACACAAAACAGGTTAGATCTCTCTTATAAAAGCAACGAAAACAACATGTCAAATTTAAACGGACACAAAATCCCCAAGATTTTCAGTCTTTTACAGAAATTCGAAATTTAGCTCGAGCTTCGATGCGAGAAGCTTATGATAGTTTCCACAACGAAACCCTGTCATGTAATTTGATAGAGAATCCTAAGAAATTTTGGTCTTATGTAAAGTATAGTAGTTGCAAAACACAATCAATACTTTCACTACGCGACAGTAATGGTGGTGCTACTGATTACAGTTCTGCTAAAGCATAATTGCTTAACATAGCTTCCCGAAATTCCTTCACGATAGAAGGCGAAGCAAATGCTCCAGAATTCATATCAAGAACAGCTTCCAGCATTTGTAATTTAGAAGTTGATACCCCTGGTGCATTAAAGCGACTAAAATCACTTAACAAAAGTAAGTTTCTCGGTCCCGATTGTATACCAATTAGGTTCCTTTCAGAGTAAGCTGAAGCAATAGCCCCATATCTAGTTATGATACACAACAGCTCGATTAGCGAACGTTCCGTACCCATAGACCTGAAAGTTGCACAGGTTACACCAATATTCAAGAAAACAATGGGAGATATCCGCAAAATTACAGGTCTATATCACTGATGTCGGTTTTCAGGAGGATTTTAGAACAAATACTTTCCTGAAATATTATGAACTACGTCGAAGAGAACGACCTATTGACCCATAGCCGGCCGCGGTGGCCGAGGGGACTGAGGCGCTCCAGTCACGGTCTGCACGGCCGCTACGATCGGGGGTTCGAATCCCCCCTCGGGCATGGATATTTGTGCCGTCCTAGTTCGTAAGTAATTCTACATCTACATACATACTCCGCAATTCACCGTAAGGTGCGTGGCGGAGGGTACACTGTACCACTACTAGGCATTTCCTTTCCTATTCCATTCCCAAATTAAACGAGGAAAGAAAGAATGCCTATATGCCTCCGTACGAGCCCTAATTTCTCTTATCTTGTCTTTGTGATCTTTACGCGAAATGTAAGTAGGCGGCAGCAAGATCGTACTACACTCAGCTTCAAATTCCGGCCCTCTAAATTTACTTAACAGAAATTCACGAAAAGAACGTCTTTCTTCCAGCGATCCCCAATTGAGTTGCCGGAGCATTTCCGTGACACTCGCGCATTGGTCGAACCTACCGGTAACAAATCTAGCTGCTCGCCTCTGAACCGCCTCTATGTCTTCCTTCAAACCGATCTGCTGCGGGTCCCAAATACTTGAGCAATACTCAAGACGTGGTCGTACAAGCGTTTTATACGCGGTCTCCTTTACAAGTGAAGTACATCTTCCCAAAATTCTCCCAATAAACCGAAGTCGGCTGTCTGCCTTACTCACAACTGTCCTTAAATGCTCGTTCCATTTCATATCGCTCTGCAATGTTACGCCTAGATATTTGAACGACGCGACAACATCAAGAAGCTCACTACTAATGCTGTATTCGAACATTATGGGATTGTTTTTTCTACTCATGCGCATCACCTTACATTTTTTTACATTGAGAGCTAGCTGCCATTCTTCGCACCAACTAGAAATTTTGTCTAAGTCAACCTGTATGCTATTACAGTCAGTTACAGACGACACCCTTCCATACACCACAGCATCATCAGCAAACAGCCGCAAATTACAACTCACTCTGTCCATCAGATCATTTATATAGATAGAAAATAATAGCGGTCCTATCACACTCCCCTGGGGCACGCCTGACGATAAACTCGTCTCTGATGAACACTCGCTGTCGAGAACAACGTACTGCGTTCTATTACTTAGGAAGTCTTCCAGCCAGTCACAAATCTGTGAACCTATTCCATAAGCTCGTATCTTCGTTAGCAGTCTGCAGTGTGGCACCGCTTCGAACGCCTTTTTGAAGTCGAGAAAAACACAATCCGCCTGTTGCCCTTCGTCCATGGCTCGCAAGATGTCATGTGAGAAAAGGGCAAGCTGAGTTTCACATCAACAATGTTTCCTAAACCCGTGCTGATTCATGGAAAGAAGCTTTTCCGTTTCAAGGAAATTTACTACATTCGAACTGAGAATATGCTACAAAATTCTACATGAAACCGATGTCAACGATATTGGCCTGTAATTGTATGGGTCAGTTCTCTTTCCTTTCTTATACACGGGAGTCACCTGCGCTTTTTTCCAATCAGTAGGAAATTTGCGCTGAATTAAAGATTCGCTATAAATGCAAGCTAAGTAGGGGGCCAACGCCGCAGAATAGTCTTTGTAAAACCGAACTGGTATTCCATCCGGACCAGCGGACTTTTTCGTATTTAGCTCTCTCAGCTGCTTCTCTACACCGGAAATACCTATTGCTATGTCCCCCATTTCGGAATTAGTACGTTGATCAAATGATGGTATATTTGTGCGGTTCCTGCGTGAAAGATTTCTTAAAGGTTAAATTTAGAACTTCAGCTTTCCGTTTGCTTTCTTCTATTACTGCCCCGAACTGATGAGCTAGTGACTGGACAGTGGGCTTTGACCCGCTTATCGATTTTACATAGGACCAGAATTTTTTCGGTTTCTCGGAAAGATCTTTTGCTAAGGTATGGCTGTGATAATTATTGTATGCTTCACGCATCGATCTTTTTATAGACGCACGAATCTCTACTAACTTTTGCCTGTCATCATTTGCGTGTTCTTTTTTGAATCGAGAGTGCAACAGCCTTTGCTTTCTCAGCAGCTTTCTAACATTATTATTATACCACGGTGGATCTTTTCCATCCTTAATCGTCTTTACTGGCACATATTTCTCTAACCCTTTATTAACAATGCACTTAAATTTAGTCCACAATTCCTCTACATCCATAGTCCCAGAATTAAACGATGCCCATTCATTTTCTAAGTGCGATCGTAACATTTGCTTATCGGCTCTTCCCAACAAAAACACGCTCCTAGCCTTCTTGATTGGTTTATGAAATTTGGTCACCATCGACGCTATGACGATATCATGATCACTAATTCCTGTCTCTACACAGACATTGTTAATAAGGTCAGGCCTGTTTGTGGCTATAAGGTCTAGAATATTTCCATTGCGCGTGGGTTGCCGGTTTAACTGCTCAAGACAGTTTTCGGAGTAGTTTGTAAGTTTAGGGACTGATGACCCCGTAGTTAAGTCCCATAAGCTGTACAAACATTTTTTATTGACCCATAGTCAACACGGAATCAGAAAATATCGTTCTTGTGAAACACGACTAGCTCTTCATTTGTATGATGTGAAGAGTGCTACCCAGCAGGGATGTCAAACATTCCGTTTTTCTGGATTTCTAGAAGCCTTTTGACACTGTACCTCACAAGCGTCTTCTAATCAAATTGGGCGCTTATGGAATATCGCCACAGTTGTGCGATTGGATTCCTGTTTTCCTGTCAGAAAGGACACACTATGTTGTAACTGACGGGATGTCATCGAGTAGAGCAGACGTGATATCTGACGATCACCATAGAAGTGTTATAGGGCGCCTACTGTTCCTTATATATATAGACAATCCCAGTAGCTCTCAGACTGTTCGCGGATTACGCTGTCATTTACCGAATTTTAAAGTCACCAGAAGACGAAAAGCAACTACGAAATGATTTAGATATCAGCGTGGTGCAAAAATAGGCAATTGATCCTTAATACTGAGAAGTGTGAAGTCATCCGTTCGACCACTAAAAGAAATCAATGAAACTTCATTTACACGATAAATCAGTCAAATCTACACTCAGGAAATTGAACTAAATATCTAGGAGTAACAATTACGAACAACTTAAGTTGGAAAGAACACACAGAAAATATAGTAGGGAAAACGAACGAAAGGCTACGTTTCAGGGTAGAACAGTTCCGAAAGAACAGACACCACATACATATAGCTTATACAATATGACAATGACAGGCAATTATCCTTTCTTTAGTGCGTAGGCACTCCTAGGTTCAAATGTTTGTTAAGTTTATGGGACTTAACTACGAGGTGATCAGTCCCTAAGCTTACAAACTACTTACGAACTATCTTATACTAAAGACGGCGCAAATATTCATGCCCGAGGGGGGATTCGAACCCCTGACCGTAGTGGCCGTGCAGACCGTGACTGGAGCGCCTCAGTCCCCGCGGCCGGCGCACTCCTAGGCCCTTACTCTTACGGGAATCCGTTTACAAAAGCTACGACTTTGAGTTCTAGTGTGCAGGGTAAAGTTGAGAATTTATATCTGATAGGAGGCGTACTTGAGTAATTCCGTGTAGGTGTGGTGATCGCTTTGTCCCAAGTGGTGTAGGGGTCAGCGCACCTGCCTAGAATGCAGGAGACCCGGGGTCGAATCCGGCTGGGTACACATTTTGAATTTTACCCATTCGCAGTTAAAGTCATATATTCCGTGAAACTGAAAATTTATACAGTTGTATAAGGCTGTTTATGAAAGACGGCTGTATTGAGCCGAAAGCTGGAATAGAACTGCGGAAGTCATTAGCGATCAAGTGATTACTGGTTGCATGGAAGGCGACGTAAAAACGAAACTTAGTGGCCTCCTCAAAAGTTTTGCAGCGGAGGAAGCGAAAGTACCTAATGACACTGTTTACTTAGCTACATATATTTATTCAGACAAATAATATTTATAGGAAAAAATTTTACGTATATTTACACAAACATTTTGAATGTTTTTGTTGATTGCAGATGCGACGGAGTGTTAGCAACAGGGAAAACAGTGCACCGGCTCGTTACCAGTCACAAGTGTATTGGTTCCATCTCTCGAAATATTCAGACCAGAGTACCACTGCACACGCAAGCGTTCCACTGTTTATAGGCTTCCGAATGTCAGTAATGGCGGACGTACGGACCTCATCACCAAGTTTACATGCGACACACCATACGCAAGACGAAAACCGGATTTCGTAAACCGTTTTTGCGTGTCGCGTTTTGCTGGCGCTGTCGAAAATCGGATTTCCGATCGTGATATGTTTTCACGAACGCCCGCTTGCAATCATATGTTGCTGTCATCTGTTTATACACGTATATAGCAGGTGAAATGGGTGATATAATAGGCGCATTTGTGATGTTCCGAATGAAGCGGGAATACGAATATCAAATAACTGATAGCGAGCTTGTGCGTAGGAGGAGGCTATTTAACCCTTTAATGCAGGACTTTTTATTTTTAGCTATAAAAATACTACGGTTAAAATCCTTCAGATTATTATGCACTACTGGCAACAAATAGTTCATAGCAGGTCAGCTGTACTGTGCCTCCATGGTATACCCGATGTAATAAATGTCACTATTGTGCCTCTCAACATTCCAGAAAGTTTTGTGTCCCTACTTCGTCGCCGCTTTTGTGTCCCAGCCTCGTCGTAGGTGTCGGTGGCCGAGTGGAATGAGACCGACACAGGAATAAAGATACGGTGCAGGTACGGAGGGGAGCAGCCAGAAACTATAAACACTAGAGTAAATTAGAAAGAGATATATATTGCACAGAATGTAACAATACTTAACTTTTACATAGTACTGCAGAATGTTGATACATAGTTGTTAGAGGCCTGCCTAGTGCCTGTACGATAGCAAAGTCTTCACTGGTGCCTATCTGATTACGAAGGTCCTAACTGGTTGCTATCTCAGTCCCAAGAGCCGAAGTCGTTCACTGGTGGCCACGAGCGGAGTTGTCGCAGAGGGCGCTCGTGGCTGTCGTCGTAAGAACGCCGCGCCGTGCGTGCATGGCGACGCGCGGCGAAAGTAGGTGGCGCGCACTTTGGACTTGTGCGACACCACAGAAAGTAGCTCATAATGCAACAATAGTATGTGAGTGTCTAGTTTTACATGGCAAAGGAAGAATACTCAAAAAATGTTCAAATGTCTGTAAATCTATCGGACCAAACTACGTGGTCATCAGTCCGTAGCTTACAAACTACTTAAACCCAGTTAAACTAACCTACGGAGAAACACACACACACACCCATGCCCCAGGGAGGACTCGAACCTCCACGGCGAGCAACCGCGCGCTCCGCAGCATGGTGCTATAGACCGCTCGGCTACTCCACCGCGGCAAGGAAGAATACTAATGCAAACAAACGCACATGTTAAGAGTAACTTCTTTCTTTCTTTTCTTTACTCGAGCCGTTTTCCCGCACATTGCAGGGTCGGCGTGTTAATGTGGTTTTGGCATGTTAGTAACTACGGGGTGCCCGGATGCCCTTCCTGCCGCCACCCCAGCCCCCCGGAAGGAAATGTGTACCCCAAATGTCTGAGTATAGTGTTATACGTGTGAAAGTGTCACGAAATGTTTGCGAATCGTGTAACTGAGGCGGGAATTTGGTACCCGCCCGGTATTCACCTAGGAGGATGTGGAAAACCGCCTAAAAACCACATCCAGGCTGGCCGGCACTCCGACCCCTTCGTTAACCCGCCGGGCGCATTCGAACTGGGGCCGGTACGCCTCCCCGTCTCGAAAAGCGGTGCAATAGACCACACGGCTAACCGAGCGGGTTGCATGTTAGGAGTAACTCAATGCTGGTAACTGTCGAACTGATTCAGTAGCGCTCTGTGATTTATAATTTCTAGGACGTGCTAATAGCATATGTAACACTATGTATACAAGCAGATACAAATGAATTTGTGGTAAAATGTTGATCAGTTTGAGAGATAATGGGAAAAATAAAGTATGTAGCTGATCAGCTACACTATTCATTAAAGGGTTACAAAGCGATGCAGCCGTATCATACCGGCACAGTTAATTCAAGCTGAAACCTATGTATTGCACCTGCCAAGATCTCGAGCTTTATGGGAAGAAAATGGGAGTTAACGCTGATGGATCGTAATTGTACTCCAAAATTTTGTTGAATCTTAACGGTTGGAAAATCTCCGTATGAGAAGAGAGACGTTTATGTACCTTTATACTGAATTATCAAGTACACCGACTCCATCGATCTGCTTCGTCGTGAGCCGCTGTCACTTGGGAAGAGAGTGGCAATAGCTCTATAGAAATTAGCAAGCTGTGCAGAGTACACAGGGACTACTGATCACTTCGGTGTCCATAAAAGCTCTGTCCAAAAATGCTTGCATTTGTTTGTTGAAGCTGTGAACAGTGTATTGCTGGCGAAATTTGTTAAAGTGCCAGACACGGAGGAAGCTGAGAGAATCAGCAATGAGTTCTACAGTATGGCAGATTTTACTCGGGTCATAGGAGCAATAGACGAAACTAACATTCCTGTGTTAGTCCCTCAGGACGGATATTCAGGTTTTGTAAACAGAAAGGGTCGGACATCAATTGAATCGGTCGGAGCTGAATGGCATTATGCCGGTCGCGGTGGCCGAGGTGACTGAGGCGCTCCAGTCACGGTCTGCACGGCCACTACGGTCGGGGGTTCGAATCCCCCCCTCGGGCATGGATATTTGTGCCGTCCTTAGTATAAGGTAGTTGATAAGTAGTTTGTAAGTTTAGGGACTGATGACCCCATAGTTAAGTCCCATAAGCTTAACAAACATTTGAACATTTTTTAGTTTGGTAGCCATCGTAGATATTTAAACTCAGAAGAGTGCTCCCGGAACCATTGTGTAGCAATTATGAACTTGTGGGTTGGCGCATTGTCCTCCTGGAATTGAACAAGTCCGTAGGAAACGCAACGCACGTGAATGGATGCGTCCGTGCGAGTCACCTGTCAGAGCCGTATGTAGACGTATCAGGGGTTCCTTATTACTCCAAGTGCACACCATGAGAGCCTCCACCAGCCTGAACAGTCCCCGATGATACGCAGGGTCCACGGATTCATGAGTTATTCTCGATATCCTACACGTCCATCTGTTAGATAAATTGGAAACGAGACTCGTCGTATCAGGCTATAGGTTTCTAGTCAACAATCCAATGCCGGTGTTTAAGGGCCAGGCGAGGCGTAAAGTTTTGTGTCATGCAGTCAGCAAGGGTTCACGATTGGGCCTGTGGCTCCGAAAGCCCATATAGATGATCTTTCGTTGAAAGGTTCGCATGCTAATTCTTCTTGACGGCCCATCATTGAAATCCGCAGCGGTTTGCGGAAGGATTGCACTTCTGTCACGTTGAACGATTATCTTCAGTTGTCGTTGGTCCTGGTCTTGTAGGATATTTTGCGGCGGCAGCGGTGTCCGAGATTTGATTGATGTTTTAGCGGATACCTGATATTCACGGTGCACTCGCGAAATGGTCGTATGGGAAAATTACCACCTCATCGCTACCTCTGAGATGCTACGTCCCATCTCTCGTGCGCCGATCATAATACTACAGCCAAAATCATTAAACCGCGATAACCTTTCATTGTGGCAGCAGTAACCGATGTAACGCCTGCACCAAACACCACTTGTCTTATAAACGCGTCGCCGTCTTCTGACTGTTTAAATACGTCTGTGTTTGCATAGACATGCCTACACCAGTTTCCTTAGCTCTTCAGTGCAGTTAAAAAGGCCATCTTTACACTGCATAATTAATCTGCTCTAAGAAAAGTATAATATTGATAAAGCAATCCGAATTTTAAAATATATGGCTATCAGAAACGATTTCAGTCCTGTCAGTCAACATAATTTACGAAAAATCCAAAGAAATTAAAAATAAAATTTGTATACACACAAACATAAATTTGGAAAAGAAGAATCACAGCATAAAAAATATCCATTCCTACAACCTTCATAGGTAATATAGCAAACAAACGCAATCATCAAACAAACACAAATATAATTTGCATTTCGTACAAACCAACAACTTACAAACAAAACTCTACAAGAACATAGAAGACACCACGAACTTCACCTGTTCATGAGTTTATAAAATCACATGTGAAAACTGTAACAAATTTTACATACGTCACAAAGGACGAAATTTTAAAACAAGATTAAGAGAGCATACAAGAAGGAAATCCATCCACTTTCTACCAGCATTTGAAAACTGAAAATCACAGCACCACCAACATCCACAAAGCTTTAAAATATTACATAAAATTTCCAAAGGCGCAGAAGTGCATATGCTCGAAGAATTAAAAATATACATACACACAGAAGCTTTACCTAACGTAATTCTCAATGAACACACAGGTTTTAAACAAAAAATGTATTTGCAATTGTATCTATCTAATTAGGCTTGACAACGACTAATGCCAGAGCTGTCACATTTCACAATGAAAGACCGTGCAAAATTCCGAATGATATACAATATCTCAGGAACCAGAGAAAAAGAGTATTTCATAACCAAAGGCACCACGAAATTCTGAATGTAAAATCTTCTTAAACATACAGCATCACAAGAGCTGTCAAACATGAAAGTCATTTAACTAATAATTAATTAAAAACGACTTTTTGACAAATGTACCCACATAATGACATATAGAGGATCAGATGTTATATGTAGTAAGAAGAGATGAAATGTAAGTAATGCATTCAAAATTATTGGAATGCCGTATATTTAGTGTCGAAAAATATTTGTGAGAAAAGCTATGTACACTTTTGCAGACCACTTGACAATGCCATGAAGGCGAAACAGCTGTATTCAGTAAATAAAACTACTTTGCAACATTCAAGGAGAAAATAATTCATTAAAATATAGTAATACGATATATTCAATGTTTCACACCCTACGCTGAAAAAAAAAAAAAAAGAAAAGTCATTTTAGTTGAGGGTTAAACTCGACTGCTAAGCTTACAACTCTAGGCAAAGTACTGTAGCTGTAGCCTCATCCAGTCTACCTAATTTCTGTCTCATGTTAGAATAAATGAACTTTGTTTCGATTTCGAAATGCGGCCTACAACTTTTTTCCCCTTGAATTTCGAGTCTCTGTTTTTCGGGTGTAGCTTAGATTCGAGTGCGGCTTGGATTGGAGTAAATACGATGTATGTTTTGTGAACGAATACGATAAGGGGTATTTAAAAAGAAAGGAGGGTGTGTGGTTGTCTCATAAAATTCCCGAGGCTGCGATGTGAACCAGTTCGGCACTAACAGCTGGACGTCGTCGTCCGAGGTGAATCGTTTGGCACTTAGAGCCTTTTTAAGAGCACCAAAAATGACGTAATCACAGAGAGAGAGAGAGAGAGAGAGAGAGAGAGGGGGGGGGGTGGAGTGTATGGGAGGGGGCCGAGACCACTCTTCGCCAAGCGATCAAATCAAAACAACCAGGCAATCTCACCCGTTGGGTCATTCTGCTGCACCACAATGCAAAGCATCATACGGCCAATACAGTCGTGGCACTCTTGCAGAATTTCTCTGGTCCTCTTAAAAAGGCTCTAAGGGGCAAAAGATTCGCCTCGGACGATGTCGTTTAGTAGACTTGCGCATAATAGTTCGCGATCGGTAAGCGCTCACTTAAGTTTGCGGCTCTGCCGCGAACTAGTTCGTTTTTTTAGTTCGTCCGCTCCCAGTGACGGCTGAGCGGCGTGGTCTGCGCATGCAGGTGGAGGGAGAAGTTCCCCCACCTAGCTGCTTCATGCGCTTGCTGCTTGAGCCGCTAACGATATCACGCAAACCAAAAGAAACAGTTTATGGATAATTTCTCGCGTTTAGGTAAAGAGATATCTCTATATATTGGCATTATGGAATTTATTAGTCAGATATTGCAGTGTGCAGAATATTTCAAAGCAGAAATTTTGTAGCACTGAACTATGTAATCTAGCAGGCAGACGCTAACCTCGAAATGGCTCTCATCAGCAGAAGGCAAACACGTATTTTTAATTCTGTTCGCGACCTATCGCACATATTTTAGTTCGCGACCTATAGCGCATATTTTAGTTCGCGACTTACCACGCATATTTTAGTTCGCGTCCTATCGCGCATATTTTAGTTCGCGACCTAACGCGCATATTTTAGTTCGCGACCGGTAGCTCTCCTTTTAGTTCACAGCTCGGCCGCGCAGTAGGTCGCTCTTTTTAGTTCATTTAATGTTTGTACAGCTTATGGGACTCAACTACGGGGTCATCAGTCCCTAAACTTACAAATTACTTATGAACTACTTACGAACTAGGACGGCACAAATATCCACGCCCGAGGGGGGATTCGAACCCCCGACCGTAGTGGTCGTGCAGACCGTGACTGAAGCACCTCAGTCCCATCGGCTACCGCGGCCGGCCTTTTTAGTTCGTCCGCTCGTTTTGGCTTTTGCTACCGCTACTAAAACTACAGCTGAGCTGCAGCTCAGCTCGAAATGACGGCAACTGGCAGAAGGGAATCACGCGATTCTGCGCGCTCTCGCGTCCTCTCGCTGTTACCCATCAGTCTTCGGCAAAGGAGTGGACGAACTAAGAGATGAGGGATCTGCGAACTAGTTCGCGTAGTTCGCCTGTGGGAGCGCTCTTCCGAACTAGTTCGTTCGCGAACTACACAAGACTAACGTCTAGCTGTTCGTGCGGAACTGGTTCACCCACCAGCCCCGTGAATTTTTGACACAGCTATTCACCGCCTTGTGTCACAGTGGGACAAATGTCTCTAAACCCACAGTCAGTACTTCTATCAGTCAGGTAGTGCTTTCTGTAATTATGCCTCCGGCTCGCCTATTTTTGAATGTCGCCTTTTACTTGCGTGGATAAGCGTAATAGAGTAGTCAGTTTGGTGCAAAGAGGCAGTTTTCACATTTTCAGCGAGGGGAGCGTGAGCGCGGAACGGAAACGGCAGGCGGTGAGGACGGCAAACGTTATTTGTCGCAGCGAGTGCGCTGATGTAGTTAGGTTGGGTTATTAGCGCGCCCTCATTAGGCTCACCTCATTACGGCGCGCCGCCGGCACCTTCTAATTTCCGAATAAGACTTTGTTAACTGAGACCGACACCCACACGCGCTGTCTTCCTGCGTGCATTCATCCCGCCGCAGCTGGGTCTGAATACGACTCAAACTGTACCTACTATTTACGTCACAGTTCGGGAAATCTGGGGATCTGTTCGAACATTCGATCACTGCTCCAGAAACGATAATATGTTAACTCGTTCACAAATCATTTCTGTGCTGCTCAGAAAAAAGAAATTATAAGGGAAACAATGTAATTATTGTCTTATAGGGATTAATAGCAATAAGTGAACTGCAGACTGAAGTAGCTTCTACGGCATAGAAGTAAAAAGATAGTGATCGTGATTTAAATTCTAGTGTTGCCATCTACGGACGTCAGTTGGTACTCTCGACTCAAAAAATGTTTGTATAGTCTATGGGACTTAACTACGGGGTCATCAGTCCCTAAACTTACAAACTACTTATGAACTAACTAAGACTAAGGACGGCACAAATATCCATCCCCGAGGGGGGATTCGAACCCCCGACCGTAGTGGCCGTGCAGACCGTGACTGAAGCGCCTCAGTCCCCTCGGCCACAGCGGCCGGCTCGACTCAACTGCTCGAGCTCTGTCTATTCCCGTGTTCGCAAATACAGTTTCTTTTAATATGATTGAACGGCTATTAAATTTATAATTATTTCCCGCCGCGGTGGAGTAGCCGAGCGGTCTAAAGCGTCTCGCTGCGGAGCGCGCGATTGCTCGCTGTGGAGGTTCGAGTCCTCCCGGGGGCATGGGTGTGTGTGTTTGTCCTTAGGTTAGTTTACCTAGGTTTAAGTAGTTTGTAAGCTACGGACTGATGACCACGCAGTTTGGTCCGATAGATTTACAGACATTTGAACATTTTTTAAATTATTTTCTTGTAACATATCTTTTAATGTTGTTTGCACGGCTATTAAAGGGTTGTAACATTTTTATATGTTACTGTACCATATGAACAGAGAATGAAATGATCATTTGCAACGATCTATTTCTATTTATGAAGAACTCAAACTCATGTAACGTGTTTTGAGAAACAATATTTTCATGTCTGAGTGTCAGCTTTCAAATAATTTGATGCAGTAGTTCCATTATCAGTACCATCTTTTTGTTTATCTATGGATAATATTTTCTAGTGATATCAGAAACGTGACGTACATACAGTTTTTAAAAATATACAGTTTTTTCATAGTGATGTCTTTTCTTACATGTACTTATACTGCTTGTGAAATTAGTACTGAGCAAAGCGATTGCACGGTCACTTTACATTTCCAACGTACCCCTCAGGGGCTCAGCATTAATTTGCTGGGTACGGGCTTGGCGAACCCGGGGTCCTGAGCCGTGGGCTGTGTCGCGCCAACAGTCCGCTACACCGTACGCTCTGTGCGTGCTTCAACGACCATCGTTCGGCGCGACGGTGGAACGTTGGACGTTTCAGAGCCCGGGGATCTTGGCTTAATCGCCCGGGTCGCGAGGACGGTACAAACCTCTATAAAAAAACCTCAATCTCAAGGTGTGCTACGTGCCGAGGAGATGTATGGCTGTTTAGGTTGAACAGCCGCTAGCGAGCAACCTCTGAGGAACCTGCCGCACCTCAGTTGTATAAGGCTTACCCAGGCAAGCGGGGCTCTGTCTGGGTGGACCCTTAGATCCCTAGCTGCTCGTGGGAACACAATGAAGCGAGCTAAAGATTACATTGGTGGACGTATAACCACCGTCTAAAAGCGTGGTAAGTTTAATGCTACATCATATGACCCCAAGTCGTTCCCTTCCTTGGCCACGCCCTGGGAGGTACGCAGGGCTGAAGACAGAAATGGGCCGTATTCACCGAGATATTTAGTTTGTACAAGGACTGATGGGGAGACATTTACTACAGTGAAGCCTCAGTTCTTTGTTGACCACCTGGAGGAGAAGTTTGGAGACGTGGAGTCCCTCACACTACATCCCCTGCCCAGTCGCGGGCGTTGCTTGCTTGCGATAAGCTGGGAGATGTCGCAGTCAACTTTACGCCACATAAGTCTCTTAATCTGGTCCAGGGCATTGTCTTTCATCGTGATCTGCTCTTACAGTCTGATGAGGAGCTGCGCGCCAACCTCGAGCGGCGAGGTGTTCACTTCGTCCGGCGCGTCCATCGTGGGTCGAAAGAAAATAGGGTTGCCACTGGTGCCTTCATCGTAGCCTTTGAAGGCGATACACTGCCTGAAAAGGTGAAGGTGATGTGCTACTGGTGTGATGTGAAACCCTATATCCCTCCTCCTATGCGATGCTTCCAGTGCTGGAAGTTTGGGCATATGTCGTCCCGTTGCCCTTCCAGCGCCACTTGCCGGGATTGTGGACGTCCAGCCCACCCAGACTCCCCATGCACTCCGCCGCCTATCTGTGTGAACTGTGGTCTGGAGCATCCTCCCTGCTCGTCGCAATGCCCTATTCTCCACAAGGAACGGAAAATCGTCGAATATAAGACTATGGACCGGTTGACGTATACTGAGGCTAAAAAGAAGTATGAGCGCCTACACCCAGTTAGCATGACCACCTCTTTTGCGACAGTCACGTCGTCGCCATCTTCTTTGGCGACACGGGTGTTTTCTAGTACTTCCTCTTCTGTGGGCCCTCAGGGCCGTAAGTCTTCACCTGCCCCCAAGATGGTTGGGGGCTCCCTTCCTTCTTCTGCTCCCAAGGTAATTGCCTCGGGAGCAACCTCCACCCTTCTGCCGGAGAAAGAAAAGCCCTCTCCGGCACCCCTCGTTCGGAAGGCGTCCCTCGGGACACTCCCTTCCGAGGGTTCCGCCAGTGTCGTTGCCGACACACGCCAGCAGCAGGCACCGAAGGCTGCTGGACGCAGGGCCTCATGCTCCTCCTCAGTCCCTGCGGCTGAGTCTGAGAAGCCAGCCCCGCCGGCGAAGCCCCGAGGGGCAAGAAGGATCGGAGGAAAAAAGTGGAAAGTGAAGAGTTGCAAGGTACCATGGTGGCTCCCATGCCACCGTCCCACTCCACCTCGACCTCTGGGGACGAGGTGGAGATTCTGGCGTCCCCGGACGACCTTGCTGTCGGGGACATCCCAGAACTAATGGAAGCCGAGCCAGAAAACAGCAGTCAGCAGATTTGAGTGACGCCGAGTTGTAATCTTCCCTCTTACCTTTCATGCTTTCTCAGTTATCGGACAGCTTCATCCTCCAGTGGAACTGCGGCGGTTTCTTCCCCCACCTGGCTGAGCTACGACACCTTTTGAGCATAACACCTGCTTTCTGCATTGCCTTACAGGAAACTTGGTTTCCAGCAATGCGGACCCCAACCCTTCGTGGCTACAGGGGATATTACTGTAACCGCAGCTCGTATAACTGGGTCTCAGGTGGTGTGTGTGTGTATGTCCTTACTTCTGTTTATAGTGAATCCGTGCCCCTTCATACACCATTCGAAGCGGTGGCTGTCAGGGTAAGGACAACACAGGAATTTACTGTCTGCAGCCTTTATCTCCCTCCAGATGGTGACGTCTCTTTGAATGATTTGGCTGCACTTATATCGCAACTACCCCTGCCTTTCTTCTTATTGGGCGACTTCAATGCCCATAACCCGTTGTGGGGTAGTACTTCGCTTTCTGGCCGAGGCAGAGTAGTCGAGTCTTTACTTTCTCAACTCGACCTCTGCCTATTAAATACTGGTGCCCCCACACACTTTAGTGTGGCACATGGCACGTTCTCGGCCATTGGTTTATCGATCTGCAGCCACAGCCTTCCACCATCTGTCCACTGGAGAGCCCACGACGACCTGTGTGGCAGTGACCATTTTCCGCTTTTTCTGTCACTCCCACAACGTCAGTCCCCAGAACGCCCCCCTAGGTGGGCTTTAGGCAGGGCTAACTGGGAAGATTACACATCCACTGCTATTGTTCAACCTCCCCCACTCGATTCCATCGATGTGGTGGTCGAGGGCGTCACTCACACCATTGTTTCTGCTGCAAAAGCTGCAATTCCATGCTCCACAGGGTGCCCACGGCGTAAGGCAGTGCCGTGGTGGTCGCCGGAAATAGCTGAGGCTATTAGAGATCGTAGGCGGGCCTTACAGCGCTATAAGCGTCACCCCTCTCAGGAGCATCTCAATGATTTTAAACGGCTTCGCGCTCGTGCTCGCCAGTTAATAAGAAGACGGAAACAGGAGTGCTGGGAGAGGTACGTTTCCACTATTGGGAAAGGCACCTCAGCCTCGCAGGTCTGGAGTAAGATCAGGCGGCTACAGGGATTACAGACACAAGTGGGAATCCCTGGGATCTCCTCAAATGGAGTCGTTTGTACGGACCCGGCCACTCTTGCAGAGATGTTTGCCGAGCATTATGCTCGCGCCTTTGCCTCTGCAAACTATCCACCGGCCTTCCGTATATTGAAGGAGCGGGTAGAACGCCAGCACCTCTCCTTTCGTACCCGCCGCTCTGAATCCTACAACAGTCCTTTCACTGAGTGGGAGCTCCTCAGTGCTCTTCGACAATGTCCAGACACGGCGCCAGGGCCTGATAGCATCCATAGCCAGATGCTGAAACATCTCTCAGCAGATAGTCGGCGTAACCTACTTGCGGTCTATAACCGCATTTGGTGTGATGGTGTTTTCCCGTCACAGTGGCGGGAGAGTATCATCATCCCCGTACTTAAACCCGACAAACATCCTCTGAACTTGGATAGCTATCGGCCCATTAACCTGACTAACGTTCCATGCAAACTGTTGGAGCGGATGGTCAGTCGGCGGTTGCGTTGGATTCTTGAGACTCGGGGATTATTGGCTCCATGCCAGGGCGGTTTTCGCCAGGGTCGGTCTACCACTGATAATCTGGTGTACCTCGAGTCTGCAATCCGCACAGCCTTTTCCCGGCGCCAACACCTTGTTGCCGTCTTCTTCGATATGCACAAAGCATACGATACAACCTGGCGACGACATATCCTCAACACTTTATATGACTGGGGCCTCCGGGGCTCCCTACCGATTTTTATCCAGAATTTTTTAGCTGTCCGTACCTTTCTTGTTCAAATTGGTGCCTCCCTGAGCGCCTCACACATCCAGGAGAATGGCGTCCCTCAGGGCTCAGTTTTAAGCGTTCCATTATTTTTAGTGGCCATCAATGGTCTAGCGACAGCAGTTGGATCGTCGGTCTCCCCTTCTCTTTATGCTGACGACTTTTGTATCTTTTTTAGTTCCTGCAGCACCCAGGTTGCTGAGCGTCGGTTGCAAGGTGCTCTTCGGAGGGCACAGACCTGGGCCCTAAGTCATGGATTTCAGTTTTCTGCCACCAAGACCAGAGTGATGCACTTCTGTCGGCGTCGGACCGTTCACCCTCACCCTGAACTTTATCTTCACGACGAACTCCTGACAGTGGTAGACACGCATCGGTTTTTAGGACTGGTCTTTGACGCCCGGCTGACATGGCTCCCCCACATTCGTCAGCTGAAAAGGAAGTGCTGGTGCCATCTCAACCTTCTCCGCCACCTGGGTCATACGACCTGGGGTGCTGATCGCTCGACACTGTTGCGGCTTTACACGGCGCTGGTGCAGTCCCGTCTCGATTTTGGGTGCATTGCCTATGGGTCTGCGGCACCCTCGGCACTGCATCTCCTGGACCCCATTCACAACTGTGGGGTCCGCATTGCGACGGGCGCTTTCCGCACCAGCCCGGTGAACAGTTTACTAGTGGAGGCTGGGATCCCACCTTTGGGGATCCGCCGCCAACACCTGCTCGCAGCTTATGCAGCGAACGTGTATTGCTCCCCAGGCCACCCAAACCGTCGTTTTCTCTTTTCTAATGTGGTCGTCCCTCACCATCAGCGACGCCCCAGGTCAGGTCCTACGATAGCCTATAGAGTTCGGTCCCTCCTCCTGGAACTTGAGTCTTTGCCCCTTCCGTGTCCATATCGGGTCCAGGTGCATACACCTCCATGGTGTTTGACAAGGCCGTCTATTCGGCTGGACTTGGCCCATGGGCCCAAAGACTCAGTACCACTGGAGGCGCTCCGCCGTCAGTTCTCGGCTGTCATAGCGGAGTTCCGTGGTTATGACCTGATCTACACCGATGGATCAATGGTGGATGACCGTGTCGGATTTGCCTATACACACGGTGATCATGTGGAACAGCACTCTCTGCCGAATGGCTGCAGTGTTTACACTGCAGAGCTGGTGGCCATTCACAGAGCTCTCTTGCATATCCGGTCTTGCTCAGGCGAGTCTTTTGTTGTTTGCAGCGACTCCCTGAGCAGCCTCCGAGCTCTGGAGCAGTGTTACCCGCGGTCTACCCTGGTGTTGGCCATTCAGGAGACACTTTATGCCATTACACGGTCCGGGCGATCGGTGGTGTTCATCTGGTCTCCGGGTCATGTTGGTATCCCGGGCAATGAACGTGTTGACAGGCTTGCCAAGCAGACTGTAGGTATGTCCTGTCTAGAGATCGGTCTCCCGGCTTCTGATCTCCGTTCATTGTTGAGCCAGCGAGTACGTCAGCTTTGGGATACTGAGTGGCGTAGCCTGCACACGCCCAACAAGCTCCGGGTGGTCAAGGAAACGACGGTTGCATGGCGCTCCTCCATGCGCGGTTCACGACGGGACTCAGTGGTTTTATGTCGCCTCCGCATTGGGCATACGTGGCTCACCCATGGACATCTCCTTCGGGGTGAGGACCCAGCCCAATGTCGGTGTGGCTCCAATTTGACAGTCGTCCACATATTGTTGGACTGCCCTCTTTTAGCCGCCTTGCGGAGACATTTTAACCTCCCTGCTGTTTTATCGGAAGTTTTAGGTGACGACGCCACAATGGCAGATACCGTTTTACGTTTTATTCGAGCAGGGGGATTTTATCGTTCTCTCTAACTGGAGATTTCTTTGTGAAACCGAGCGGTTGGCTTTTCCTTTTTTATTCTTATGGTCTGTCAACCATGGCTATCGGTTTCTTTGTTGTAAGTTGTCTTTGTGTAACCATCTTTTGTTTAGTCTTGTGATTCTTGATGTTTTATGGACTAGTGAGACTCCTCTCTCACTTCGCTATTTTAAACTCTAGGCGTATTATCTTTTACGTGTTTGGATTTACTATTGACGCCTAGAGATGGAATGGGGGACTGATGACCATTGCAGTTTTGTCCCCCTTAAACAACCAACAACAACAACAACAACATTTCCAACGTATCATTTGCACACACGCCACGCAAGTCATCTGTCACTTGAATTTTCGAACAGTTCGATAATGTATCGAGTTCTACGCTGTATCGGGAAATCTCGAACATGTTGGAACGCGAGGACCGTATGCCCAGCCCTACATCCAAACCGCTTGCGCGACCTCTAACGCGGCCTGCTCCGTTTGTGATTAGTTCAAATGTTCAAATGTTTGTAAATCTATCGGACCAAACCGCGTGGTCATCAGTCCGTAGCTTACAAACTACTTAAACCTAGGTAAACTAACCTAAGGACAACACACACACACCCATGCCCCAGGGAGGACTCGAACCTCCACGGCGAGCAACCGCGCGCTCCGCAGCGAGACGCTTTAGACCGCTCGGCTACTCCACCGCGGCTTATGATAAGTGATCGTCGTCGCCGAAATTTTTAATGACACTAGTTGTGTAAGAGTTCGAAGTTTTATCCACTGTCGAATAGTTCAAATACAGCATTCATTATCTAGAATTCATTTGAGTTTTTTTATGACTTTTCATGTGTTATTGAGTTACGTGTGTATCTACGTAAAGAACACAGCATTAGTTGCTGAGTAGAACAATACTTCAGTATGTCTGCTGCGTGTGGGCAATGTAGTGTTGGGAGAAATTGTGTTTAATTGTGAAAAGTAAGTTCGCTCTGACTGCAATAAACTTTCATTAAAAAAGCATTACCAGTTTCCCGTCCTGCAGACTCAATATCAAATGCTCTGTAACGTGTAATAAAATGAAAGGGTCTTACAAGGGCGACTTTACAAAATTAAAAAAAAATACTTTATTAAATGTAAAATGGAATGATAGGACCATGCAAGAATAGTCCGTATAAATTGAGAATAAAAAAATGTGTTTGCGTTTCAGTCACTCCCCACCGTTCCCGCCAGATGATTAAAATGCTGAACCCTGATACCGAACACCCACGTTCACGGAAAAATTATTAAAAAGGTGGACGGTGCTGCGGTAGTCATATACAGAATGAAGAGAAATTCGCACACTCGAACTTCGCAGCGTAATTCCTCACATACCAGCGATAAAAAAATGTTTCTCAGATATTTCGTTCTGCGCGTATTTCGGGCAGTAAATGAACGCCGAAAACTGAGATGTGTGTGTGTTCCATATGTCTGTGTGTTTCAGAATTACACCTGCAAACGTCTACGGGATGCAGAAGGCGTCTTGGGCAACAAAATGAGCATAAAAAGCCATAGCCGAAATCGTCATTCAACGACGCTTGAGAGCGTCGAAGTTGCTGGAGGGGGTGTCTAGCAGGCAGGCTCCCCTTCTACACCCCTAGAGCAGAGGTCGGCAAGTAATCTTAGATCGGATCAGGATACTTTCGAAACATTTTTATCGAGGTCCAGATGTAAAACCTAATGTTCGTTGTCAATTTTTTATTTTAATTTTCATTCACAAAATAATATGAAATACAACTGACAGGCATATTTGTATTCAAAAATCCAGAAAAGTATCATATTATTTAATGATTTTTAATTTTAATTTTCACTCTTAAAATAATATGAAATACAACAGATGTAAAATAATAATGTATGAAAATCCAGAAAAACTTATATTATTTGCTATTTATTTTCACAAACAAAAAGGATGAAGTAAAATGAATAGTCAATCTTTTATTGAAAAGTCCAGAAACAGGTCATGCATTATATGTACTATTTTCTATTTAATTTTCACTAAGAAAGTATGAAATGTGCATATATCTGTTAAAAAAAACTATAGGAAAAATTACATTTGCGGTCTTGATGAGGTTCTTGAAGTTAGGTTCACGCGCGCAGCAGCTTGGACGGTCGTTAGTCTTCAGCGAAAATTATTCTCCAAGAAATTCATCTTTTAAATGAAATGTGACAAATATATGTGGAGCCAAACATAGCAGCCAAGTAGATAACTTTTTTTTCTGCAGTTTCCACATTTTTCCGAGACATGTTCACTCCAAAATTTTTTAGTGGATACAGTTTTGTACGTTTGCAAGAGAATGTCTTCCTGCAATTCTATTATCTCCATTTGGACTGAAGGCTTTGAAAGGTGGAACAACTTGGCAGCCACATACGCCCATTCTGTTGCAGGAGAAACCTCAAAAGGTGGTTTTAAGAATAGTGACAACTCGTATATTTCTTTGAGTTTTACTGCAAATTTATTCTTAAGATCTTCCAAGAAATTATGTAATTTGTAAATTTCTATTTCCGGATTATTTTAATATTCAAAAATTGTTGCGAAATGAAGACATTCTTGCCTTATAACGTCTATTTCAAAGATCCTGCTTGCGACGGAATGATGATACACTTCGAACCAAATCACAAATTAATTTCGCATTTCCTTGTTATCACAGAATTTTATTTTTAACTTACACTTTCAAAATACTTTTGGCGGTCCAGTTTTTGGTCTTCCGGGGTCCGGAACTGGACCGCGATCCGCCAGTTGCCGACCACTGCCCTAGAGGTTTGTTGGTGTAACTGACTAATTCTGAAACACACTGGCGGACTGAAAATACACTCATCTCAATCTTCAACGTCCATTTACTGCCGGAAATATGCGCAGGACAACATTTTGTGAGAGACATTTTTTTATTGCTGGTATGGGAGGTATCGCGCTTCGAAGCCCGAGTGCGCAAATTTTGCTTCACTCATGTATAAAACGTACTGATAATGCAGGGCGGGCAAAACCTGTGGGAACAACCCAACAGTAAAAAATTTCCTGGGAATTACACCGTAATAGGTTCACGAGGTGAAAATCAGATCATAAATGAACGGAAGAGATAAGGTGCCGCGGCGTAGTGGCCGAGCGCATTGACGCAGTATGCTACTATGCGCGAGGCCGTTCCCCGTCAGGGGTTCGAATCCCCCTCGGACGTTGAATTTTTTTGCTGTCTTTAATATAAGGTAGTTGATAAGTAGTTTGTAAGTTTAGGGACTGATGACCACGCAGTTAAGTCCCATTAGCTTAAAAAACATTTGAACATTTGAAGAGGTAAGGTTCCTTAGCGTGCCGTGAGTAAATGGTGGTGACGCGGCAATGGCCCAGGCAGTGCAGGCTATTCAATGGCGCGGACGCTATTGTCGGGGAAGAGTACGCGTCGCACGAAACGATTCCGTCCCTATGACAAATCGTGAAGGGCGGGAGTGGCTGTACATGTACTAAATCCTTTTGTTTCTACTTCCCTGGCATTACAGCCCAATCTATAAAGACGAAAATAGACGTTTAAATAAAACCACACACTAGTAAGAGCAAAAAAATGCTGAAAAAGCCAATCCTACCAACATACCAAACACTGGTAAAAACTAATGTATAAGAAATCAATATGAGGGCTGTCATCTAGTATACTGCCAATGTAACCACAACGGATTCCCTGCGTGCTAATAAACACGATACCAAGAGATCGAGCAGCAAAATAAGGAAAAAAAAAATATGTTGGCAAAACGCTAAAAAAGTCCAATAAAATGGAGAAGGTCCATCATAGGAGCAAACTACCTGTTTAAATAATCAACATTTGATAACAGGCTCCTATGTTATAGACCTGTCTCCGCATTTACGTTAAAAACAGGGGGTTCCTTTATCGAACGGTATTGCCCTTTTCCATGACATGGTACCCCATATATGGTGTCGCGTTTCACGCAGCTGCATCTCTACCATTGATTTAAAGTTGCTGTAATTGATATGCTCTTCAAAGTGAGTTTTATTGTTCCTTCCAGTCTAGCCTATGTACAACGCATCGCAATCTCCACATGTTACGCTATATACCTCTATTGACATAAAATATGCCGTTCAGCTGTCTCTGTGTCTATAATTTTGGCCATCGTTCTTTGAGATATAGAAAGCCGGAGTTGTGTCTTTCTGTGTGAAAGACTTTTTTAAAATTATGAAATAACATGTTTATGAAATAACATGTTTGCCGGCCGCAGTGGCCGAGGGGACTAAGGCGCTCCAGTCACGGTCTGCACGGCCACTACGGTCGGGGGTTCGAATCCCCCCTCGGGCATGGATATTTGTGCCGTCCTAGTTCGTAAGTAGTTTGTAAGTTTAGGGACTGATGACCCCGTAGTTAAGTCCCATAGACTATACAAACATTTGAACATTTTTGAATTATATTATGCCTTCAGTGCATCAAAGGCACTGTGGTCATACGCTTCCATTACGAAACATAATGGCCGTAGGAATTAAGCAGGGGCAGAGTTAAATTTCCTTTTCCATGTTACTGCATGTTACTGTGGTGGGTAAGAAGTAGAACGCTGTCAACAGAGCGCGGGTCATCAGCTAAAACATCGGACAACTCAGGCGGACAAATTTCGAAGGAGACGGTTAAAAATGGGCACTGCACCATGAAGTGTCGAACAGTCAACAGAGTGGGGCAGGATCGCCACATAGTAACTGGCTGTGGCTAAAGCGACAGTGTCTTATGCGCAGGCGAGCTATAATGACTTCGCGGCGAGAGGGCCGGGAGGAAGTCGACCATGCAAAAGGAAGGAAGCACCAATGCGTATGCCAGAGCGATACCATACGCCTTTAGACTACGGCAAGGAGGTCATCCGACGGAACAGAATGGGTAGCAAGTCGAGGGAGGGAAACTGCAGCCTTTGTAGCAGCATCCGCAATCCTATTTCCCAACACTCCGACATGATCAGGAAGCCACAGAAACTTCACCGTCATCTAACTGAAAGTCAGAGAGAGGAGGCATTTCTGAATCCGCTGTACCGTGGTATGGACTGGTATAGAATACAAAGGCTCTGAAGAGCAGTCAGAGAATCTGAACATATGAAACTATGAGCAGGCGAGATACTGGGTGGTGAAGATCGAACACTGGTCGGGCAGACGATATTGGTAGGAATCATCGTGGTTTACAAAGGCACACCCAACAATATGGTCGGTCTTTGAACCGTCGGTGTAGATGAAGATACTATCCGCAAGCTGCATGCGGAGTGCAAGAAGTTCGTTACGGTACACCGGGGCCAGGGATCAGAGGCGCCGACTTTTGAAAATCAGTGTGGGTGCTCTATATCACGGTTCACAAATGTTCGAGACCAACCCTCCTGAAAATCAAGTTCATGCATTTTCGAATTGATAAAATTTTGAATTGATAAAAGTAAACAGGCAGTTGTCTGGCCTTTTAAAGATAGAAGGAGGAGGAAGAAAAGGAAAGCATGGCTGCATTAGGACATTACAATAAAGCGATCTAATTGGCCGAAGTGGATATTTCGATATAAGTAACATCCCAAAACTTCTACATGACCAATGAAATAATTTTTCACTGTACACTAATCTAACACTTTTTGTGCGAAGCTATTCTTTCTGACAAAACCGTCACCAAGGTTTAAATAAATCTTTGAAATATTTTGAGATTTTGAAGTCCAACATCAAGTTTTGTAGGTCAGTTCAAGCAAAGGCTTTATACTTCATCGAAACTTTCATTACTTCATTACTTCATGACATTTCTGACAGTATTAATATAGTCCAAGGATTTTTTAAGCCTGAGAGAAAAGCATTACAAATTTCAACTGAATCTATAATTTTAATAACAAGGGATGTGACAAAGATAAATGAAAAACGATTAACTTTAGCATCAGCATCAGATTCTTCAAGCTAAAATCCTGAAAGAACACAATTGAATTTTCATAAATACGTTTACCTGAAAGGTCAAAAGGACCGACGGGCTTCCGTATGAATAAAGCCAGCATAGTGGGTAAAACACGGACACTCATTACTACTCGCTTGGGGGCCCGCGTAAAAACGGATCATTACTTTCATGTATGAAATATCGTCTCTCGCTATGGTCACGGTTTGCATTGCCTCTTGAGTCATAAGGTAGGTTTTGATTTTTGCCGATTTTTTTTTTTTTTATTAATTTATACAATTTTATTTTCCACCTCAATTTTATGTGAGTGCTCAGCACCTCAAAAAAATTCTTGGGAGGTGCACGAGCCCCGGAGCACCCACGGAGTCGGCGTCCCTGCCAGGGATAGTATCCTTGGGCAGCGAATGGAGTTCAATATTGACACGAATCTTCGGCCAAAGCCAGGACGGGAAGGAACTGACACCCGTCGAAAATGTGGTAGGGAGCGAGGATTCTAGTAGCCGAAGCAGCAATCGAAAGCGAACTCCGAGAGGTAATACAGATGATGCACGCACTGCAAACAGATTACAGACCTTTGGTTGCCAGGCATAGATGATAATCGGCTTGCGTATCGACTGATAAGAACGTCCCTCCTGTAGATAATCGGCAATTCGGCAGCTTCAGCGTAAATACTTTTCACAGGACTGATACAGTGGGCTCCCATAGCCAAATGGATCCCTTGATGATGGATCGTATTGAGTCGGCGTAAAATTAACGAACGTGCAGAGGAGTAAACGATACACCCATAATCCAAGGGAGCGGTACAATCGGAGGAGAGTAGACCGTTCCCCAAACCATAAAGTGCCGCACGGTACTCGGAAAACGTTAAGTGAGCGGGTACACTTAGCAACCAAACAGGAGACGTGGGAGGACCAACAAAGTTTCCTGTCAAACGTGAGTTCCAAGAAGTTTATTGTCTCAACGAATGAATGAACATCTGGACCATTATGGAGATTCGCCTGGAGGAACTGTGTTCGTCACCAGGATTTCATGCTGACTGTCTTGTCTGCAGAAAAACCGGAACCCAATTGTTGGTGCGCCACGAGTAGAGATGGTCAAGATTCCGCTGAAGTTACATTATCGTACTTCTTGCCGCGTCAGTTCATGATAAAAACTGAAGCTTTCGACGACTACCTGCAACGTCTTCGTCAGGAGAAACTTCTTTATGGAGAATTTTGAGGAACGGGCATTATATTCAACTCCCCTACGGCCATCTTTACATCTTTATGTTTTCGATATGTTGATCATATTTTCATGGTGTCGCCACATGACATGGAAGCTCTCCGGCACTTGGTGAAACACATGAACAGTATATACTCGGAACACCCAGTTTACTGTCGAGAGGGAGAAGGGAGGAAGACTGGCGTTTTCAGATATCTTAAGGGGCCCTCACACGGTCAATATTTATTGCGCAATACTCAGTATTGTACAATAATACTGATCGTCTGAGAGCGGTATTGACGGTTTGCGTAATATATTGAAGGAGACTGACGAGCTTTAAAAATATTGACGGTCACTCAATTTATTGCGCAATATATAGTACCGTGTGAGGGCGATATTGAGCAATACACGGTAGATCCCGCCGAGAATTTATGCTTTGCGGACGTAATATAGGTTATCCGGCGACGAAAATGAGCATGAGTTCCACAGGAAAGGCAGATGAGAGGACTCATCTGTTGAAGTGCATTCAGGTGAGAAATTTCATAATTATTTAAGACTTATTTAGTTATTAGCTGCAGAAACATTCAATAAAAGGATTAGTGCAGAGAAATAGCACAGAAGCTTTGTTACTTTCCACACAAAGAATTATTTCTCCATCACTACATTCATATCTGTTCTCTACAATAATGTACTCTTTTCAGACATATAGATCGCTTCAAGCGTGATGGAAGATGAAATCGGGCGACTACATGAATCGTGAGTTAAAAATCAGGCCTACGGTGTTCTCTTGAGAGTATTTCAAGAAAGATACCCTGCGGCTACGAAAGAAGACATGAGAAAGAAATTTAATTCGCTCCGTACAAATTTCAGAAAAGAGCTGAAAAAAGTGAATGAGAGAAAGTCTGAGAGTGAACGTGACGATGTTTACGAAGGTACTCTCTGGTAATTTGAGGAAATGAAGTTTCTCATAGACCAAGAAACACCTGATTCCTCATTGTCAACAATTACAGAGGAAACTGAAGAACTTTTTCATCCACTGTCGCTTACTCTTGTTTCTCTTTTTGCAGCACTTACCAATGGCAATCGCAATACATGCCAGCTCCACGTCGTCCCCGGCATAAATATTGCGCAATAAATATTGTACCACTCGTGGCCTCGCACTTTCGCGCAATATATTCACAGAATATTTCTGCTCAATAAATATTGACCGTGTGAGGGCCCCTTATACAGAATAGACTGGACGGATGTAACGGCCACTCTGTGTACCGCAAACCAACGCATACGGATTTATATCTCGAAGCACAAAGTTTCCATCACCCAGTTCAGAAGAGAGCCATTGTGAACACATTGGCGTACAAAGAAAAATCAGTTTATTACGAGGCCCACGTGGATTCCAAAATCAACCATCTTAAGTATGTGTTCCGGGAGAACGGCTATAGTCCTATGGACCACGTTAGAAAGACAGCATTCGCCAAGAGAAGGATATCTGAAAATGGTGAAGATTCACACGACGGGTAATGGACTGCGTTTCTTCCTTCCTATGACGCTACATCCAACAAAATATGCAGACTCCTAGGGAAACGAGGTATTAGATCAATTTTCCGACCTCCTAGGAAAATGAAGGAGATGCTGCGCCCTGTTCAGAACAGTCCCAGGATCCCTTATATTTATAACATACCGTGTAAGTGCGGAAGTAATTACATTGGTCACTTCATCCGTACTGTTCCCGATTGCTGTACAAAACACCAACGACATCTTACAAACCGAGAACTAGAGAAATCTGCGTTCGCTGAACAGAGCCTCACAAACATAAAATTCTGTTCGAAGAAACTTCGCCACAATTAGCGTATTTCTTTTTTCATTTTATCACTCTTTATTTCAGTGTTACTATTTCACAGGTTTGAAGGTGTATCTTGTTAGAAATTCGTATATTTACATGATGTGGTTCCAACTTAACTGAATATTTGTATGGGATGTCTGTGTTTTGTGTGTGTACGAAAAAGATGGCTTGTGTGTGTGTGTGTGTGTGTGTGTGTGTTGTCTTTAGGATTGGTTCGTTTAAGGTGTTTGCAAATCTAGGAACCGATGACCGTAGGAGTCTAGTCCCTCATATTCACCCCACCCCCCAGAGGGCTCACGGTTCTTTCGCTAGAACGTGCATGGCGAGGACGGGGCCCTGAGCTAATGCAGTCTTTCTTCCTTCTTTCCTCTCTGGACTGCATTTCCTTTCCTTTCCCCTCCTTTCCTATCGTCATTCCTTCCCCTCCCCACTGGGGGACCGATAACCGTAGCAGTTTGGTCCTCCTATCCCAAACAACCAACCAACCTTTTATTCACAAAAATTTGATCATTTTTAAAACAAAACCTTCAGATGGTCATCAAATGTCAACGTTTCTGGTTTGAGCTAGACAAGATCTGGTAAGAGGCAGAAGACGGAAGTGTGGAAGAGGAGGGCTTAACTTACATCGCCAGCGTGGTCATTAGAGACAGAGATCACGCTCAGATAATTGGTTAAGGCTGGTGAAAAAAATCGACCGTCCCCTTTCGAAAAAAACCATTGCGACATTTGCCTGGAATGATTTAGGGAATCAGTGAAAACCTAAAGCTGGATTGCCGGAGGTGGATTTGAACCACCGTCCAGAATGCGAGTCGAGTGTGTTACCACTACGCCACCTCGCTCGGTGTGGTAAGAGGCAGAGTGAAGGTAAACAGTCTTGAGGATTATTAAAATACTATTAGCTGTGCAGAGGTCTCTGAGCCAAAATGGAGGAGTCTCCTGGGGCTTATCTTGTAACGAGGGGTCACCTTGGCAACGGCAACCACAATCCACCTCATGACCTAGTAAATATGCAGAGTACGACGATCAGCACTTCAAGAGATGTGGGTAACGAAGAAGAGAACGTTAACTATTGCATACAGCTAGTCTTTAGTTGAATGTCAAACAGTATGCCAGCTGTTTATTTAAGAAGTTTCACAAAAATCGGGGCTTTGCAGCAACATGCAAGCGGATGGGTGCCCAAGAAGACTTATACAGGAGAATAGTCCGATGTAAGATGATAGACACGTACGACATGAGTATTCGCTGGAGAGATACAGAGGACATGGGAAAGGGTCCAAGTGAAGTCCTTCCGGATGGAGCTTTGGGGCTCCGGTTCAGCCAAGGCCAATGTTTTGGAGCAACACCAAAAGCAGAATTCGTCAGCTTATAGTGCTGGGTGACGCATAGGCTGTTGACTCTCTCTAACTCACTGATGGCCATGATGAGTAACACTCAGCGCTGAGTACGGTGTGAGGTCGTTTCCTTGGATCGGCGGAGCCGTGTATGCAGTAAATATTCTAGTCTGAAACATTTGGTGGAATATGCAGTGGCGAATAAAAATTTGTAGGGATCATGGGGAAACCTAAACATGTGGACTATATATGATGTGACGGCCTCAAACGGTGAGAGAAAACGGTGTAGAAAAAATTTAAATTAAAACAAGACTGTAATGAGGTTTTGGCGCTTTAAAGCAGTTTGCAGAAGATGTTAGTGAGGCAAAACGGTCGGTAGTTGTCAATGGCTTTTGGGTTTTTGCCTGGCTTAAGGATTGGGAGGATGATACTATCCCACAACGGCATAGGGGCAAAAACCTAATAGACCTTCACGGTTGAAGAGCCTAAAGAAATGGGAGTGACATGAAGATATTCAGCTGCTCGATTATATATCCAGTCTAAGTCTGAGGCCTGACAAGTCAAGGGGCTGAAGCAGGTCCCAATGCGTGAAAGTTTCATTATGTAATTACGTGAGCCCGGGAGTGGGGGAGGTTTGGGGTGGGGTGAAGTATTGAGGGTGGTCTTCTACATGGCGTCCAAACGTGTGAAAACCTAGAGATAAGAAGTAAACGGTATCATGTCTTCCAAACGGTGTAACTGTACTCTTACAAGAGGTGACCAATTCTGAAATTTTAAACTGCCAATTCGTTCTTCAAGGAAAGCATTGTGGAGACAAAGAGTGAGATGATCATCAGCAAGTTATCAGGACCACTGTAACTTCTTTCTGAGAAGAGATTACGAAAAGGTGTCTTGCCTGGATTGTTTTTATTGTTGCTTTGGGGATTTTGAGGGGAGTAAACTACAACGTTATTGGTAAGGGTTTAGTTACCTCTGGTAGGAAAGGATGCGTGGAAATGTGTAACCACCCTCTTTTTTTATTTGGCAAACCTTGTTGACACAACACTTTATCAAACTGTCTCAATAAAATTACAAGCATCAGCCTAAAATTGTTTAAAGCGATCAATAAGTTAGAAAGAATGTCTTCCTTTTCCTTTAGGAAAATAATTTTTTTTTTTTTTTACACAATGCAAATTGGATATTTCCAAGGTAATTGCTACAACCTTTCTTACTATGTCTTCACCAACAATCTTTCTTAAATCAAGGTGAATTATCAGAACTTTTCAATCAATGACAATAAATTTATCCTCATGATACAAATGAACATCTAGGCTAAAGCAATGTAACAATCCCAACTTGTTGCCTTATGTGCACACCCACCGGCCTCTTCGAATACCATAACATACCATGATAGTGCCAAACAACAACTGCGTTATAAAATATTTTAAACAGGAAACAACCTTAAAATACACTCAACCAAATAACAACATTCCTTTTAAAACAGGAAACAACTCTGAAATATTCTGAACAAATAAGTTTAAGATTACAGTAGGAAAAAAATTTCAAAACTTATCACTATGTTCCAGTGGAACTGTGACAACTTCTCTTACTCAATGTGTGACAATTATTCGTACCACTGGTAAATCATATCACCGGTAAATCATATCACTGGTAAATCATATCACTGGTAAATCATATAATGAGACTAATTGCCAACGTGAGAGCGACAAGGATTAACAGAAACAAATACATGCGTAAGGAGACACCGCCTCGCTCCACACATACCATTCAGTACCAGATTTGACAGTTTCACCCACGCGTGAACTATTTTCAAATTCAGACTCAAACACACACAGGTAAACAGGTCAATGTTCGCGCTCAGCACGTACAGTACATTTGCTAACAACAGTATGTGGCAGTTCCACCTTAAAATATCAATATTGCTGTATACGCCTACCGAGAAGTAACAACTTAAGTTTAAGCCCTTGCTTTACGTGATAACAGAGCCATACCAAACATCCAATTAGTAATGGCAAACAATTTCTATCTCCCGCACATGCGAGACTCAATCATGTAGCTGTCAAGCAGACCTTATCAAGTCAAACAGATAAATGTCCTCACCAAGAGAAAATTAAATAATACTATTCATACACTCCGCAAGTTAAATATTCCGTACACCACGGTGCCGTAACCACGACACACGAACAATAAACAAGGGTGGTACAGCGAACCAGCCAGAAATGCGGTATGTCTAACACCCGCAACGAGTTCACAACATCCGCTCGCCCCACATATCTCGTGCCTCATTCAAGTCCACAAAGCCACAATATCGCAACCTACAACAAGTGTACACTAAGAAATAGGTACTTAAATCTTACTCAACTTTGGTCTGGAGCGGTCACTATATCATGTCTGTGATATACATACAGAAGTAACCGTTTGGCTTAAGCGAGTGTACAACCTTTCAGGCTTGCAAGAGAACACACACGCAGTTACCAAGTCACTAAACCGCCCACCCCAACACTCGGGGCGAACGAACTCACAAACGTAAGAGACGCAACCTTCTGACAGCGGAACCACGCAGCCCGCGTACTGCTTCCACATCCACTGCCGTACGCGTCACCTCCGTATCTCCCCTCCTCCTCCCTCGACCTCGTTGCGCTACGCAGCAACTCGACGCGCGCGCCCTCTCGCACATCCGCGGCCTCTATATAAGCGAGTCCGTAGCTGTCCACGACAAGCGGGATATTTGAGAGACATGAGCCGTGACACCGCTCAGTTATCAGTCCCATGTTCCTACCGATGACAATACAGCCAAATCGAAAAAAAATAAAAATGGAGTTCAACACCCAGAGGGGAAACACGCAAGGGGTACACAGTGACAGTGAACCAGGCGCTGAACACACAAAGGAAGAATACATAAATGGGAAGACCAAGTGTTGAACTGAGCTATAATTGCTACAGCAGAAAACACTGGCTCGCTGATCACAAAGATAACTGATGATGAGCCAGCCACTCTACTCAGACCAAAAGCCTCTAGTTAAAAACAAGGCATAAGTCGTAGAAGAGACAACCGGTTAAAGGGTCTTTAGGGGTGACGGCCTCAGAAACCAGGCAAGAAAGCCCACCACTAAATAGAACGATAAAAGCCAGTTACGCGAATAAAATCTACAACACGGTCAGCCATTCAGGCATTGTCAGCTAAAATTACAGCAGGCGCAGCAGGTAGGTTTAAAGACTGCCGCAAGGCGGCTAAAAGCAGACATTCCGAGAGAATGTGGACTACTGTCATCAGATCGCCACAATGTCAATTTGGTGGGTCCTCTCGACGTAAAAAGTGGCCATGCGTCAACCACGTTTGGCAAATATATAATCGACACAGAACAACAGACTCTCTACGGGAATGCCTGAGGAAGGACTTCCAGGCTGCCATAAAGGACTTGATCGCATGGAACTTGTTGGGCGTGCTCAATATTGACCATTGCATATTTCAAGCCTCAAAGACCTTTCGGTGCAACCCCAAACAGATCTCTGTTTCTGGGATACCCATATGCAGGGAAGAAGAGGTGCTGGCCAGCTTAGCCAGCTGATCGACTTGTTCGTTTGCTGGGATGCCAATGTGGCCCGGGGTCCAAACAAAGCCCTCCAAACAGCCAGATTTTCCGAGTGTATCGATGGAGTTGTGAATGGATTGGACCAAGGGATGGGGACAGAAATATTTGTTGGCCATTCAGGGAGTCACTGCAGACAACATACCACTTCCTGGGGCATGCTTGTAGGTGGCCAAGAGCACGAGATATTGGATCAGTTCAGCAGTAAATATGCTACAGACAGGTGGCAGGGATCGTTGTACAGTGTGGTTGCCATGAACACAGGCGTATCCGACTGCCATCTACCAGGGAGCCTTCATTATATATATATCACTTCTGCGCCATGGAATGTACCAAGAATGGCCAGAAACTGGCGACGGAGTGTTAGTGGGAAAACTGACGCCTTTGGATCGAAGGACAATTGCAGGTGGAACTGCAAGTGAAGGGTAGACCAAGGAGGGGTACGGGAATTGGAGGAGTAAGCAGAAGGGAGAGGTAGGGACTGGAGTAAGGAAAGGAATGTATGAACCCGGATCGAAATCGGGGACCTGATCTGCGTCGACTTAGTGGGGAGGGAAGGGTAGCAGCCAGAAACAGAAACCAATGATTGGGCGGTGACACGTCATGGACTCGAGCAACGTAAGTGGCTAAAAGCCGTTACCGGCGAAAGTGCAATGGAGGGATCTCAGCTTCAGCAAGAAGACTTGGCACAGGGCTTGTATGGGAAGTCCCAGTCACCAGCTGAATACCACTATGATAGATGGTATAGAGGATCTGCAATGCGATGTTGCTGCAGAGTCATATACTAAGCCTTGAGTCATATTCAAGCCTTGATTGTATCAGGGACACATGAAGCTGAAGGAGGGTGGAACAGGCAGTGCTCCAAGCAGTATTACTTAGGCAGCGGAGAGCATTTAGATGTCGTCAGCATTTTTGTGTCAGCTGACGAAGGAGTGGCCCCCAAGGAAGTCTGTTACCAAATACCATCCCAAGAAACCGACGTGTCCATACGACAGGTAGCAATTCACCTCTGGGTCCATGTGAACTACTCGGTGGCGACAGAAGTGCATTACGCGAGTTTTCTGCGGTGAAAACTTGAAACTATGGGAAGAGGCCCATGATTCAGCTTTTTCGATGTCTCCCTGCAGCAGTCGTTCAGCGACACCAATAATAACGGCGCTGAAATATAGACAAAAGTCATCAACAAACAAACTGGTGTTGATCGATGACCCCACAGCCATGGCAAGATCGTTTATGGCGACTAAAAATGGAGGCACACTGAGAACAGAGCCTTGTGGAACACTGTTCTCTTGAATGTAAAAAATCGGTGGGAAAGAAAATTCCGTATAAAGATTGGAACTGGGCACCGTAAGCCCCAGTCGTACAGCGTAGCCAGTATGTGGTGGTACCAGGTGGTATCGTACGCATTTTGGAGCTCCAAATATACAGCAACAAGGTGTTTCCGATGGGTAAAACTGTACATGAAGCCGACTCTAGTGCCACAAGATTATCAATTATGGAGAGACCCTGACGAATGCCCCCTTATGCGGCCAAGAGACTCCGATCTTCGAGGATCCACATAAGCTGCCAACTCACCATATGTTCAAGGAGCTTGCAAAGAACGTTGGTGAGGCTACTCGGACGGTAACAATCAACCACCTGTGGGTCAGCGCCAGGTTTCATCAGCAGGAAGATGGTGCTTTCCCGCCATTGGGGAGAGGAAAACACCTCCTGCCAAGAGACGATTAAACAAGGCGAGCAGTTGGTTCTGAGCGTCTGCAGGAAGATGAAGGAATTGGTTATGAATACGATATGGTCCTGGAGAAGTATTGGGGCATGCAGCAAAGGCACTTTGAAACTCCCACTCGCTAAAGGGTGCATTGTACATCTCTTAGAATGCGAAATGATAGCAGGTTCTCCTCGAGTAGTTTTTTGTCAGTGTGAAAGGCTGCACTGTAAGCTGCGGTGGAAGAGGTGCATGCATAATGCTGCATCATGTGCTAGGCGACAGCGATCGGTTCTGTACAGAAACTACCCTGAATTTGGTGACAGGGTATACCTGCTGGTGTAAGGTACCCGAAAAGGTGACGAACTTTGGACCACACACGAGAAGGGGAAACGTGAGATCCAATAGAGGCTACGTACATCTCCCAACAATTCTGCTTGCTCTGCCAGATGAGTTATCAAGCTCAGGTAAGGAGCCGTTCAATGGCAATCGGGTGTTTTATGGTGGGATGTCGCCGGTGGCCCTGGAGTGCCCTCCGACTATCCTGGATGGCTTCAGCAATCTCAGGTGTCCACCACGGCACTGATTTGCGCTGAGGGGAGCCAGTGGCGGTGGGAGCAGTGGCCACAGCGGCGCAGACTATGGCGGCAGTGACCTGTTGAATCGCCACATCCACATCAGCTGACAATGGGACGGAAATGACGACAACCTAGGTGTAACGCTGCCAATCAGCTCTATGGGGGGACCATCGTGCCAGGCGGTCTGCTGTGGGAGTGACAGAAGGAGAGGAAAACGGTCGTTGCCACAAAGATCGTCATGTGCCCTCCAAGTGAGGTGTGGAATAATGCTCGGACTACAGACTGACATGACTATGGCTGAATATGTGCCATGTGCTACGCTATAATGTGGGCCACCCATATTTAGAACGCAAATGTCTTGCTGTGCAAATAGGGTGTCAATATCCCTACTACGGCCGGTTATCTTCGTTCCACCACATAAATGATGATGGGTGTTAAAGTCCTCCGACAGAGAAATAGTGGGGGAAGTTGTGCAACCAGGGCAACATCATCAGTAGGCGAGACACAGTCCGTAGCTTACAAACTACTTAAACCTAGGTAAACTAACCTTAGGACAACACACACACACACACACACACACACACACACACACACACACACACACACATGCAAAAATGTTCAAATGTTTGTAGAGTCTATGGAACTTAACTACGGGGTCATCAGTCCCTAAACTTACAAACTACTTATGAACTACTTACGAACTAGGACGGCACAAATATCCATGCCCGAGGGGGGATTCGAACCCCCGACCGCAGTGGCCGTGCAGACCGTGACTGAAGCGCCTCAGTCCCCTCGGCCACCGCGGCCGGCCACACACATGCCCCAGGGAGGACTCGAACCTCCACGGCGAGCAACCGCGCGCTCCGCAACGAGACGCTTTAGACCGCTCGGCTACTCCATCGCGGCCCCGGTGTGATGGACGCCCACAGTATCTGAATGTGGGCTGGAAGTGCGTCAGGAGGACGTATGCCCAAATTTCCAGCACTGATGGGGGAGGGACATATGGTTTTACATCGTGCCAGTAAATCATGATCTTGGCCGTCTCGTTCTGTATGTCGCCTTAGAAGGCCATTATGAAAGCACCGGTGGCAACCCTGTGATCTTTTGGTCCCCTGTATATGTGGCGGACGAAGTACAAATACATCATCTAGCCTGTCGCAGGAAAGTAATGCCTTTGACTGGGCAGGAGATACTGTTTGGATCAATACAGATCCGTTCCGCATTTTAGAGAAAGATGCCACCTCGTCAAACATGTCCTGTAGGTTCTCCACGAAGAACTCTGGCTTGGTGCACATGAATGATTTCCTGCCAGACCGTGAACACACAAGATATTGGGACGAGTATGGCTCAGATCTCTGGAGTGCCCTACGTTCCTCCCACGGTGTACCAAGAGAAAGGAACGACGTAGGGTCGTATGACGTCGCATTGATCGGTGTATCTCCCCCTCTTAGAGAGGGGCTGTTTTGTTCCCGCCAACGCTACTGTTTGCTCGCTTCGTCTTGTTCCCATTAGCAGCTAAGGAACTGTACGTCCACACAGGCAGAGCCCCGCCTGCCTGGGTAAGCCTTATACAACTGTGGTGCGTGAGGATCCCCAGAGGTTGTTCGCTAGCGACTGTTCAACCTGAACAACCTTGCATCTTCGAGGCACGTAGTTCACCTTTAGGTTGAGGTTAATTTTTTTTTCTTATAGAGATTTGCACCGTCCTCGCGACCTGGGTCATTAATCCAAGATCCCCATACTGTACAACGTTCCACCGTCGCGCCCTACGGTGGTCGCTGAGGCACGCACAGAGCTTACGGTATGGAGGACAGTTGGCGCGACGCAATCCCCAGCTCTGGACCCCGAATTCGCCAAGCACGTACGCAACAAATTAATGCTGAGCCACTGAGGGGTATTGGCTGGAACTGCGCAGTGGTAACACACTGGACTCGCATTCAGGAGGACTGCGATTCAAGCCTCTTAAGATTTCCATAACTCACTCCAGGCAAAGCGTCCATCTAGTTCTTTTAAAAACGCACGATGTCAATGGGACTTTGAATCCCACTCTTGCTTCCTTTCGCCTGGAAATGTAGTGAGTAGGAATGCCGTGCTTGATGAGAGATAAGTGATAAAGGGTCGGGGGGGGGGGGGGAGGGAGGGAGAAAAAGAGAGTAACTTCGGAAATACAGTGGTCAATCACAAGCCCACTGCGTGACGATTTGGTTCTTATTCGAGACTACCTACCATTGAGTAAAACAGAAGTAATATCTTGCGTTTCCCAGGGCAATGTTATAAGCCCCTACTGTTCCTTTTCTTTGGACTGTTACTGGATATTGTCATTTATCGGTTAGTAAAGTCACAAGAAGATCAAAAGGAAGTGCAAACTTATTTAGCTAAGATATCTGCATGGTACCAAAATAGGGAAATAATGATAAGTGTGAAGCCATCGATATGAGCACTAAACGGTACCTGTTAAACTTTATTTACATGTTAAATCAGCTGAATTTACAGGCCGTTTATTCAATTAAATACCTAGGAATAACTATTACAAACAAGAAGGACGCCCAGAAAATTTTGTTGGGCATGCGAACCAAAGGCAACGTTTCATTCGCGGAAGACAAACAAGACGCATCAGATCTACTGAAGAAATTGGTTACACTACACTTGTGCGTCTTACGTTGGAGTACTGCTGTGCATTGTGGGACTGACGGGGAATATACAGAAAGTTCGGAGAATGGCAGTATTATCGCGATATATGAAAAGAGTGTCACTGAAATGATGCACGAGTTGCGGTGGAAATCATTCAAACGAAGGCGTTATTCTTTTCGGCGAGATTTATTTGTGAAATTTTTTCACCAACTTTCTCTCCCGAATGTGAACGCATTTCATTAGTACCCACCTGCATAGGGAGACATGAGCATAATAAAGTAAGAGACATCAGATCGACAACGGACAGATTTAGGTGTTCCTTTTTGCCGTGCACTATTAGAAAGTGGCACGATAAAGAAATAACACAAAAGCGGTTCTGTGAACCCTCTGCCAGAGCCGTGCAGCACGCCACAGTACCCGCCCGAGCTCGCCTGCGTCCGGCCGCTGCGCTCTGCTGCCCGCACCGCGGGTGGTCGAGCCCCACTGCACCGCGCCACAGACAAATATATACAGTAGAGTTGTGGAGATTCGTCAATGAGTCGTTCATTTGAACGAATACAAATAAAGAATCGTAAGAATCGAATCGTGATTCGGACGAATCGTCGTTCAAAAGAATCGTCTGTCTCGAGACGATTCTTAAGTTCCAAAGATTCACGATTCGAAGGCGACTGCCGAATCTTCCCGAATCGTGCCGAATGCCGGAGAGAAGAGGGGGGACGAATCGTCGTTCAGAAGAATCGCCTGTCTAACGATTCATGATTCGAAACGCAAGTAGCGAATCGCGCCGAATGATTACGAAAGCCAGAAAGCGTGTGAACAAAGGAAGCACAGAACGAAGATCGTGAGCTGTTAATTATTAGCCTAATCACGAATTACACATGACAGAAACAAAACGCAGCGAAATACACAGCTGACAATACATACGAATATACGTCTTTTATAAAGTTTACATATTATGTATTTAAACGATCAATCATTACACATTTATATTTCGCATATCCCGGAAATGGCTGTAACGATTTAGATTACATTTTGTTTTTAGAGAGGTTTAAGCTTTTCGAGTTCATCTACGTAGTTATAGTTTTTGTAAAAAATCAATTTTACAAAAATATTCTTTTTATATAAAAACGCGATTTTAAATGTTTTTAAAGCCATCTCAAAAATCTTTTTTGCCATTCTGGTTTTTACGTTATCAGCTTTCCTGAAAGAAATCGATTTTAGAAAAAAGAAACATTTTAATAAACGTGAATTTCTTGCATCTCGAAAGAAATTTAATATTTGGAACGGATTTTTATTTTTAATGTTTATTTCGTGTTTCCTTCAACTAATTGATTTTACATAAGTATTTTATAATGATTAGATACCTACTAATTACCATATATTTAATTATATTTATACGTTCACTAAACCTGCAAAGCTACTAAATGATCTATGATGACAGCAGAAATAATTGGTAGCGCTAAACTTCAGACTATTTTCTCGAGAATTTTTGAGAGCTGAATCGAATGGCTTTGCTTCATTATTATTTTAAGTCTGAACTTTAAGCACCATAAGTATTAAAAAATCCGATACCTATATTGTCACCTTTTCGGCATTTTGTTAGAATCGTGCGTCGCAGACCAGAAACAATCGTGAACGAATCGTAGGAACAGATCCATAAGGTTAAGATTCCAACATCCATAACACAGACAGGTATTGCCATCTATGAGCAAGATGTAGAAGTAAGAATCGCGCCAATGCAGACTAAAGAATCGCGAAAGAATCGTGAACGAATCGTTGGAATCGATTCACAATGTGGGATTGAATCGCAAGAATCGATTCATAAAAAAGAATCGTGTTGCCCAACTCTAATATACAGACGGGAAACCTCCGTAATGGCCCCGGTCCTACGCTCAGGGGTGCGGGGAGAGAGGGTTTCCAGCAGTTCCGTAAGATGTCCCATGATGGCGCTGCGGTCAGAAGCGGCCCTTTAAACTGGCCAGAGCAGGCGGCAGGTAGCGGCTGTCCCCACCACCACCTCCCCTCAAACGCCAGCAAGCCGGACACAGACGTGGCCTCGTGGCAGGCGGCACGAGCTCTCCCCTCAGCCTCCCCTCCACGCTACCCTCTGATGTGTGAGAGGCACCCTAAGTCTGACACCTGCTAGCATCTTACGGAACTACGAGGGGAGCGTAGTGGTTTAGAGGGGGCTGCTTCTATGTATATGTTGCTCTGTGACCGCGCACAGAGCGAGCGAGCTGCGGTGCGCCGTCGAGTCCCGACACTCGCCGGGCGAGCGGGTACCCGCCGGGCCCGTGCAACAGCGCTACAGGCGGCGCTGCCAGCGCTGCGCAAGACGTTGTATTAATCAGAGCGTAGGCATCGCGCACATTTTTTATTACCTACGTACCAATTTATACATTATTGCAATGTCTGAAATAAATAACGAACAGGACAGATTATACCAATGTGCAAGGAGTAGACGCTACTTAAAACAAGAAAGTTTCTAATATTCCTTCATTAGTTCATCTTTTAATTATAACAACCATATATTCAGCCAAAAGACAATTAGGCTGTGTCGTAAAGCTGTGATGTTATGCAGAGTTTATTTTTTATTTTTTAAATTCCTAAGCACAGTGCCTCTTAAACGTTTTTGTCCTATTACCATATCGCAGATATATAGTAGTTTAAACTCCACCTTATTAAAATTAAATAAAGTGAAATACAAAAATAATAGACGAAAATGTTTCTTACTGGTACATACAACTAATGGTTCTTGTAGTTTACGCATCAATGATTTCAAAAGGGCAGACACAGGCTTTGCATAATGGACAGGTGCAGTATACAATATTAAAGTATTTTACACTTGTCTGTTAACGTACACGTTTTCGTTATGGAATTAAGTGGCTAAACTTTTTAGTAGAGGATCCATAGACTTTCAAGCGAGTCTCTGGTTACTTTCAACCAGAAAGTGTTTCTGTATTTATTTGTATCTAAGTGTTAATAGTGAAAGTCTTTTCACACAACGAGTGAACGAGACATGTAATAAATGTGTTACCTCATAGTAATGCCAAACATTTTGTGACTTAGAGTTACTGGACTTTTCCAGAAGCTATTAGTATTAATTTGCAGTTATGTGGATTCTAAAATTATTGCTCCTTCCAAGAGATTGCGAATCCCATTGCTATTAGTAGACGAGGAAGGGAAATAATGTTTGAACGTTTTTCAAGTCCATCCAAATGTTCTTCAATTATGTTTGTGACATTTTCTCGTGAAGAAAAATAATTTCCACCAGCAAGTCATCGGGGTTATTGAAGCACTCAAATTGTAACTCATTTCGCAAAGTACTGTTTTTTAAAAGATTTCCTGGTAACCTGACAGAAGTTTAGCTATATAATTAGTGGGACAACCTTGAATAAAGTTAAATGTTAGCACATCATCGTAGGGCATACAATTTTACGCCACACACATGACAATGCGTAGATTTACCAGGAACAAGGAACTGAAGAGATTTAAGGACGCATCTTGTTCTTCATGTTACAGCCATCACTTAGTTGAATATAAAGTGAAAGTGAAACACTGTGCAAGTAAATGCTAAGCAAAGTATAAAACTCCCTACAAGCGTGCCGGAGCCGGCTAACGCGAAGCCGACGACTTGCAACATGTTTAATATTTCCGGCGCGAGCTTATTCGGCTATCGTTTTGCTTCTGCAGCACAAAATTGGGCGTCTTCTGCCTGCTTTTACCAGATCCGTTACTGCGCACGTCTTTCTTTTCTTTTTTACTCGCAACTGATAGTGCACTGACAATTCATTCAGTGAGGAAAAATTACAAGTGTTTTCAAGATACATGCAATCTGTCCAGCGATACAAAACTGATTGCGACCTTGAATGTCACCTCTCGGATAGTGGTGACTCCCTCGGGGTTTCAGCTCGCCCCAGCCGAAAGGAAAATATATATTTAAAAAATAAATTAAAAAAAAAGAACAATGGACCACATGCCTGTATCGATGGCCAGTAATTAGTTTACTTCCCTTGGAGTGCTTGAGCGTAAGCTGAACCTTCCAACATTCTACCAGTTAATCGTTCCTAATGACCTCGATTGCAACTGAACGTAACAACCCGATATTCCTTTTTTCTTCCAGCAAGTATACATCAAGCAATTTAGCGAAATGTCGACAGAAACGCTGTTAGAACACGCACTGAATACATATACTTACTATCGCGGCATTGATGCTGGCCGGCCGCGTTGGCCGAGGGGACTGAGGCGCTACAGTCACGGTCTGCACGGCCACTACGGTCGGGGGTTCGAATCCCCCCTCGGGCATGGATATTTGTGCCGTCCTAGTTCGTAAGTAGTTCATAAGTAGTTTGTAAGTTTAGGGACTGATGACCCCGTAGTTAAGTCCCATAGACTTTACAAACATTTGAACATTTTTGAACATTGATGCTGCTCATTAACTCAGAATTACTCGTGAAATGAGACAACTTTATTTGACTCTCGGTAATGTATGGTCTAAAATGCATAGGTCAGTAAGTTGCCTGCTGTCTAAATTTCTCAATACACGATTTGTAAATGACGTGCACATACTTCACTAATAGCTTCATTTTTAAACGACAGTTACGAATTAAAAAGGTTCAAATGTTTATTGAACTTATGGGACTTAACTACGGGGTCATCAGTCCCTAAGCTTACAAACTACTTATGAACTAGCTAAGACTAAGGACGGCACAAATATCCATGCCCGAGGGGGGATTCGAACCCCCGGCCGTAGTGGCCGTGTAGACCGTGACTGCAGCGCCTCAATCCCCTCGGCCACCGCGGCCGGCAGTTACGAATTATGGAAATTTGAATGCTTTGTTAGAAAGCTAAGATTCTGTACTATCAGAGGTTTAAAAATAAGATTTTTTTAATCCCATAGTTTCTTCAGAATCGAGTGATATGCATTATGAATCTAAAAACTCACGCGGAATGAAAAGTACACATTTATTTTTTTCACATGCAAAGTAAAGCTTGTAAGGAAAAACTAAGTCCATTAACCGATGTGGGATGGTCGCATGTACCGCGAGTAGGCGGGTAGGCGGGTAGTCGGGTACCCGCGCTGCCCGGCACAGTCCGGTGGGGCTGGTGCCGGCAGGCCGGGCAGCGCGTGGCCAGGCCCGCCCGGGTGCGCGGCTACGGGCCCGGGCGGGCAGCGCATGCCCGCTGCACGCCTCTGCCCTCTGCTATGCACTTCAGTGTGATCTGCAGACTATTATTGAAGATGTAGACCCACACGGGCTCTTACGCACTAGTGTCCACGGGTAGGTGAAAAGGTGGATGGAGGAGTGGCATATGTTGCGGCGTTAAGTCAGCGCCACACGCCAGCCGCAAGAAAACGATCATGGAGAATGCAGCGGATGACGTCCGGCAGCCAAACGCACGCCGGCGCCGCGCATCCTGGAGGGAGTAATAAAGCTCTGTATAGGGAAAGTATGGCCATCCTTTTCCGCGCCGCTTGCCGCCGTCTGCAGCTCGTGATTGGCTGAAATCCAGTCACGTGGTTCTTTCCGCCATCTTGGTCCTATACGTTGCTTGGCTGCCATGAAAACCTTGTGAATATTCGTTTGTTTTTGTTTGAATAATGCCACAGTGTTGTACTTTTGGGTATTTTTAAGAAGCGAAGAAGGGAGGTAAACATTATAGTACTTCCATTATGTATCAGAAATGCAGGAAGATGAACAGTCTGGCTGATGAAAGTCGTCAGAGAAAACTAGGAGTCCAGAAACGAACTCATCATCTTGTGCTGTGATGATTTTAATTCATAATGTAAATTAATAGATTAAAGATTCACTGACGAATGGATCACGCAGCAGATAGCTATATATTTTTAACTTGAATAAATTTGTGAAGAAAATTCCTGTACAATGTCGTGAGGTTAAATTATTCACGAGTCGTTGATTTTATATGCAGGAAGTTGTTGAAAATACACAATTTTATTTTACATATTAGTGAGTGAACTAGATTCCCGTTTAGATATGAAATTAACATACAGTTCCTGAAACAAGCTTTTCTCGTTGGTTTTCGTGTGTTAAGAGTGTGTCATAACAGGAAACAAAGAATTGAAACAAGACAAATATTAGACATTCAAATGTAATTGGCGTTGTAAAGACACCTTTAATTTCTGTTTCTGATAAAAGACATGTAGTGGGTATCTCCTTGCATTATTCGTAGTTCATTTAAGATATAAGTACGTAATACCCAAGAAAATACTCATCAAAGACTTTTCCATGATCTCAAATTGTTTACTTAATTTACACTATGCTCCAATGATGACATGGTCGCGGTCTGTTGAAATATTTGGCTACGGTACAGGTCAGCCTGAATTATAGGTGAACTCTTTAGATATAGAGCCACAAACCAGTTTTCTTAAATTCGGACGATAAGTATTACGTAGACCAGCCAGGTCCGCATGAACAGAAGTACGCGAAGTTCCCGCATCTGTCCGTCGGATATAATAGCCTGTTTCTCGAGAACGAAAAGTGTCATGGTTTTGCTCTGAACCTTAAATAAAATTCCGATATCTTACCTAAATTTCGTCCGCAGCATTGTATGAGCTAAAATCAACCATATGCAAAGTCTACACAATGCGACTTTTCCTCTGCAAACTCTTCAAAATTTTGCGCAGTAGTTTACTTAATTTGATGTAGCACGGAAACTATAAGTAATAATGAACAGAAATGGAGATCATTATCGAGAGCATGTATCACACTATAACATGTGAAAAAGTTAAAATTTTTCATTGAATAGTTTTCTCAAAATCGGTTGATAAGTATTGTTAAGCGCTGGGAACGTTGTAGCGGTCGGTGTGTAAGCAGCAGCGGAATACGCCCAGAATGGCTGCCGCTGGCAGGCTGGCCATACTTTCCCTATACAGCGCTTTAGGGAGTAACGGAGATGCGCGCCCTCTGCGAGCTGCTATATCTAGGCTGACATGCGTCTGGACGACCCGTCAGAACTCGGCTCCGAACTAAGGCAGTCACTGGGTTTCAGCGCAGCTAGCATCGTATAGAAGACGACGACGCGAGAAGAGAGAAGAACAGACAGAACTTGAGTATTGTATTCTTCAGCCAATAAAACTTTTATTAATAATCTATAGAACTGTTCTAGATGACCACGCATCCTGCACCGTACCTTTCCTGAAAGCTAGACCGGGACGAGAACTCAACAAATGGCAACGAGGATGATTCAACAGCAGAGACTTGATGGACTAATGCAGTCATTCCGAGGTGAGGGACACAAACATAACAAATAGTGATCTCTGGTGTTTTTGCACTCGCATCGCTATTGTTTCCGATTTTGTAAAGAACGGAGACAATGTGCTAGCGACGTATGTCTGGAACACTTCACAGGCCCCCAAGACCCTCTTTCTGAACTAGTGTGGTTCCAGCAGAGTGCATGGAAAACTCAAAGAATAGGGGCATGATCTGCGATGAAGTAGATTTCTTGAAGAACAACACATTTAGCAGTACCAAAAGTAATTAAGCCTTATAGTTTCGGTAGGTAACAATAGTATCAATTACAGTCCCACTGGATAATGATATTTCGGGTGTCCCGATGATGGGCTAAGAGGGCAGGTCTCACTGCAGGAACACTCTGTTTTGAACATCAATTAACTTTGCTTCGATTTATAGCGTTGTAAAGTGAGGGGGACATAACGCGGATGGTTGGATGGAGTCTATGGAGGTGCTATTACCAATAAAATAATAATTTTTATTTTAAGTGTTGATTAAAGTATAAATATAATACGTATCTTTTGGTAGCTGCTGAATGTACTATCATTAGGTTATAATAGAGCTCACTAGACCTTCAAAAATAGAGCACATGAGAACTTATGAACAAAAAAACACTAAACAAAATGAGATGCTGTGTCCATATACGTAAATACAGCCGCCCCTAATCTTGGAAAGTGGAAAGCTTGTTGACGACGGTGTAAACGCGAAAAAGCACCGCGCCGAAAGCACTGCGCCGTGACTTCGGAGATTGTGTGTGTGTGTGTGTGTGTGTGTGTGTCTGTCTGTGTGCCTGCGTGCGCTCTCGTGATCGATATCGCAGCAGCAACGTTCGGAAATGAAAACTTCATGCGACGTAAGGTCTACAATAAGCAATGCCCTTGAGGCACGAGTTTTAACGAATATTTTTCCCCATAGACATTCGAGATACTGTATTTAGAAACAATGACCAGTTATTCAAGAGTGCCAACTATCACGTAGGCCCCCGCGAGCACGCAAAAGTGCCTCAACACGTCGATTGGACTCGACTATAGTCTAAAATACTGCTGAAGGGAATTGACACAATACATCTTGCGGGGTTCGTCATAAATTCGTGCCGCGCGGGAGTAGCCGAGCGGTGTGGAGCGCCACGTTGGCCTCCCGCGTCGGAGGTTCGACTTCTCCCTCGGGCATGGGTGTTTGTGTTGTCTTTAGTATAGGTCAGTTCATAAGTAGTTTGTAAGTTTAGGGACTGATGACCGCGCAGTTAAGTCCAATAAACTTTACAAACATTTGAACATAAATTCGTAAGAGTAGGAGGGAGTGGAGCTCTCTTCTGAACAGCTCGTTACAAGGCATCCCAGATATGCTCAATAATGTTGATGCCTGGGGAGGTTGTTGGCCAGCGGCGGTATATAAATCCAGGAGAGTTTTCCTGGAGCCACTCCGAAGCATTTCTGGATGTGTTGGCTGCCGCATTCTCCTGCTGGAATTTCGTAAGTCGGTCTAAATGCACATTACACATGGGTGGATGTAGGTGGTCAGCCAGGATGCGCACGTACGTGTCACCTTTCATAGTCTTATGCAGACATATCAGGGGTCCCATATCACTCCAATTGCACACTATTATAGAGCGTCTTGAAAAGTACATTGCAGACAGGGTCCGTGGATTCATGAGGTTGTCTCCGTATCCTACACGTCGATCTGCCCGATACAAATGGAAACGAGAGTCGTCATGTCAGATTCAAGTCTCCAGTAATCAAAAGGCTAAGATCGGTGCTGATGGGCCAAGACGAGGCATAAAGCTTTGTGTCGTGCAGTCATCAAAGGTACACCAGTGGGCCTTCGCCTTCGAACGCCCATATCGATGATGCTTCGTTGAATGATTCCCATGGTGACACTTCTCGTTGGCCCAGCATTGAAATCGACAGTTATTTGTGAAAGGGTTTCACTTCTGTCACGTTGAAAATCCTCTTCAGTCATCGTTGCTTCCGTTTTTGAATGATCTTTCGTAGGTCGCAGTGACGTCAGTGATTTGATGTTCTAGCCGCGGCGTAGTGGCCGAGCGCATTGAGGCGATATGCTCCGATGCACTAGGCCATTCCCCGTGGGTGGTTCGAATCCTCCCTCGGGCATGGATGTTTATGTTGTCTTTAGTGTGGAGTAGCCGAGCGGTCTAAAGCGTCTCGCTGCAGGGCGCGCGATTGTTCGCCGTGGAGGTACGAGTCCTCCCTGGGGCATAGGTGTGTGTGTGTTTGTCCTTAGGTTAGTTTACCTAGGTTTAAGTAGTTCTTAAGCTACGGACTGATGACCACGCCGTTTGGTCCGATATATCTACAAACATTAGAAAATTTGTCTTTCGTATAAGGTAGTTTATAAGTGGTTTGTAAGTTTAGGGACTGGTGACCCTGCAGTTAAGTCCCATAAGCGTAACGAACAATTGAACATTTTTGATGTTCTACCGGATTCCCGATATTCACGATGCTGTTGTGGCGTAATTGGTAGCGTTCACGCACTGTAACCATGAGGAAATGGTGTATGGGTTCAAGCCCACCTAACTGCTAACTCACTTCATCATAAGAAATAACTTCCATAATAAAATCTCTAAGAACAAAGCATTCTAATGGTTACGATGAAATATCATAAAAGTTAATTAAATGGTGTTCTTGTGAATGTAGCACAATTTTAAGTTATTTGTGTAACCAGTCTATTATAAATGGAACATTTCCTGTTTGGTTAAAATATACGGATATTAAACCTCTGTTCAAGAAAGGGGATGAAGAGATACCATCAAACTACAAACCGATTTCACTTTTTCCGGCATTCTCAAAATTTCTAGAAAAGGTAATGTACAAGGAACTTCTCAACCACCTAACGTCAAATTGAATATTGTCTATAACACAGTTTGGATTTTTGTTCAAAATGTTCAAATGTTTGTAAATCTATCGGAACAAACTGCGTGGTCATCAGTCCGTAGCTTACAAACTACTTAAACCTAGGTAAACTAACCTAAGGACGAACACACACACCCATGCCCCAGGGAGGACTCGAACCTCCACGGCGAGCAACCGCGCGCTCCGCAGCGAGACCCTTTAGACCGCTCGGCTACTCCACCGCGACTTGGATTTTTGAAATGTTCCGATATCGAGAAGGGTATTTACACCTACAGTGAGAATGTTCTTAATTCATTAGATAATAAATTACAAGCAACAGGTATTTTCTGTGATTTATAAAAGGCATTTGATTGTCTGAACCATAACATCCTTTCAAGCAAATTAGAATTCTATTGTTTTACGGGAAATAGGGTGTCAGGGCAAGGGACTAGTGAAGTAACCCAACAGTCATCATCAGATTGGGAAGAAATTACGTGTGGTGTCCCACAAGGATCCATCTTAGGGCCATTGCTTTTTCTTGTATACATTAATGACCTCTCATCATTTACGCTGCCAGAAGCAGAGTTCGTTTTGTTTGCAAACGATACAAGTATTGCAATAAGTAGCATTTCAAGCACAGTTCTAGAACCTCTACATCTACATCTACATACATACTCCGCAATCCACCGTAAGGTGCGTGGTGGAAGGTACACTGTACCACTTCTAGGAATTTCCTTTCCTATTCCACTCCCAAATAGAACGAGGACAAAAAGAGTGCCTATATGCCTCCGTACGAGCCCTAATTTCTATTATCTTGTTTTTGTGATCACTACGCGAAATGTAAGTAGGCAACAACTAGAAATTTTGTCTAAGTCATACTGTATGCTATTACAGTCACTTAAAGTTGACACCCAACCATACACCATAGCATCATCAGCAAACAGCCGCAAATTACAAGTTACTCTGTCTATCAGATCATTTATATAGATAGAAAATAACAGCGGTCCTATTACACTCCCCTGGGGCACGCCTGACGATTCACTCGTTTCTGATGCACACTCGCCGTCGAGAACAACGTACTGCGTTCTATTACTTAGGAAGTCCTCCAGCCAGACACAAATCTGTGAACCTATTCCACAAGCTCGTATCTTCGTTAGCAGTCTGCAGTGTGGCACAGCGTCGAACGCCTTTTTGAAGTCGAGAAAAACACAATCCGCCTGTTGCCCTTCATCCATGGCTCGCAAGATGTCATGTGAGAAAAGGGCAAGCTGAGTTTCACATGAACAATGTTTCCTAAACCCGTGCTGATTCATAGAAAGAAGCTTTTCCGTTTCAAGGAAATTTACTATATTCGAACTGAGAATATTCTCCAAAATTCTACATGAAACTGGTGTCAACGATATTGGCCTGTAATTGTGTGGGTCAGTTCTCTTTCCTTTCTCATAAACGGGAGTCACCTGCGCTTTTTTCCAGTCACGAGGAACTTTGTGCTGAATTAAAGATTCGCGTTAAATGCAAGCTAAGTAGGGGGCCAATGCCGCAGAATACTCTTTGCAAAACCGAACTGGTATTTCATCCGAACCAGCAGACGTTTTCGTATTTAGCTCTCTCAGCTGCTTCTCTACACAGAAAATACCTATTACTATGTCCTCCATTTCTGAATTAGTACGGTGATCAAATGATGGTACATTTGTGCGGCCCTCCTGCGTGAAAGATTTCTTAAAGGTTAAATTTAAAACTTCAGCTTTCCGTTTGCTTTCTTCTATTACTGCCACGGAATGATCGACGAGAGACTGGACAGTGGGCTTTGACCCGCTTATCGATTTTACATAGGACCAAAACTTTTTCGGGTTCTCAGAAAGATCTTTTGGTAAGATTTGGTTGTGGTAATTATTGTATGCTGTGCACATCGATCTTTTTATAGACGCACGAATTGAGAGTGCAACAGTCTTTGCTTTCTCAGCAGCTTTCTAAGATTATTATTATACCACGGTGGATCTTTTCCATCCTTAATCGCCTTTACTGGCACATATTTCTCTAACTCTTTATTTACAATGCACTTAAATTTAGTCCACAATTCCTCTACATCCATAGTCCCGGAATTAAACGATGCCCATTCATTTTCTTAGTGCGATCCTAATATTTGCTTATCGGCTCTTTCCAACAAAAACACGCTCCTAGCCTTCTTGATTGGTTTATGAACTTTGGTCACCATCGACGCTATAACGATATCATGATCACTAATTCCTGTCTCTACACAGACATCGTTAATAAGTTCAAGCCTGTTTGTGGCTATAAGGTCTAAAATATTTCCATTGCGCGTGGCTTGTCGGTTTAACTGCTGAAGACAGGTCTGCTAATGGTATTTTCATTAATAGATGTTTTACACCCAATTCATTGACATTAAACTCTGAAAAGACAGTTCAGAATATGTAAGAGGTTCCCCTGACTCAGACGATGCGGTTGCAGAAATGTTCAAAGAAAGCTTGAATCATATTTCAAATAGGTATCCGAAGCATACTGTTATAATCGGTGGCGACTTTAATTTACCCTCGATATGTTGGCATAATTACGTATTCAAAACCGGCGGCAAATATAAAACATCGTCCGAACTAGTTCTGAATGCTTTTTCTGAAAACTACTTCGAACAGTTAGTTCATGAACCCACTAGAATAGTACGTGGTTCCGAAAATACTCTTGATCTCCTAGCAACAAATAATCCCGAGATAGTAAAGAGCATCAAAACAGATACAGGGATTAGCGAACATCGAGTTGTAGTAGCGAGACTGAATATCGAAATTCCCAAATGCACCAAAAATAAACGAAAAATATATCTATTCAATAAAGCAGATAAAAATTCGCTTCACGCTTTCCTGAGTGATAGTCTCCAGTCCTTCAAAACTAAAAATGCTAGTGTAGATCAGTTGTGGCTTACTTTCAAAGACATAATATCAGTAGCAATCGAGAGATTTATACCAAATAAATTAATAAAAGAGGGGGCTGACCCCCCGTGGTACACAAAACAGGTCAGATCACTGTTGCAGAAACAAAGAAAAACGCATGCAAAATTTAAAAAGACACAGAATCCGCAAGACTGGCAATCTTTTTCTGAAACTCGCAACCTAGCGCGGACTTCAATGCGAGAATCTTATAGTTGTTTCCACAACGAAATCCTGTCTCGTAATCTTGCAGAAAATCCAAAGAAATTCTGGTCATATGTGAAGTACACTAGCGGCAAAACACAAACAATACCTTCACTACGCGATAGCAATGGTAATACTACCGACGACAGTACTGCTAAGGCAGAATTACTAAACACAGCTTTCCGAAATTCTTTCACCAAAGAAGACGAAGTGAACACTCCCGTACTCAATCCACGAACAGCTGCCAGCATGTGAAACTTAGAAGTAGATGTTCCTGGAGTAGTAAAACAACTTAAGTCACTAAACAAAAATAAATCTTCCGGGCCAGATTGTATACCAACTAGATTCCTCTCAGAGTATGCTGATGCAATAGCTCCGTACTTAGCTATAATTTACAACCGATCACTCAGCGAAAGATCCGTACCCAAAGACTGGAAAGTTGTCCAAGTTACTCCAATATTCAAAAAAGGCAATAGGAGTGATCCCCAAAATTACAGGCCTATCTCATTGACGTCGATTTGCAGTAGGATTTTGGAACATATACTTTGTTCGAATATTATGTACTACCTCGAAGAGAACGACCTATTAACCAATAGTCAGCACGGATTCAGAAAGTATCGCTCTTGCGAAACACAGCTTGCCCTTTATTCACATGAAGTGTTAAGTGCCATCGACAAGGGATCTCAAATCGATTCAATATTTCTGGATTTCCGGAAGGCTTTTGATACTGTACCCCACAAGCGGCTTCTAATGAAATTGCGTGCTTATGGAATATCTCCCCAATTGTGCGATTGGATTCACGATTTCCTATCAGAAAGGACACAGTTCGTTGTAATTGATGGTAAGTCATCGAGTAAAACAGAAGTGATATCTGGCGTTCCACAGGGAAGCGTTATTGGTCCCCTACTCTTCCTCGTGTTTATAAACGATTTAGGAGATAATCTGAATAGCTCCCTTAGACTGTTCGCGGATGATGCTGTCGTTTATCGGTTAGTGAAGTCAACAGAGGATCAAAAGCAACTGCAAAGCGATTTAGACAAAATTTCTACTTGGTGCGAGAATTGGCAATTGACATTAAATAAAGAAAAGTGTGAAGTAATACACATGACCACTAAAAGAAATCTGCTGAACTTCAATTACGCGATAAATCAGTCAAACATTAAGGTCGTAAATTCTACCAAATACCTAGGAGTTACAATTACGAACAACTTTGACTGGGGAGAACACATAGAAAATATTGTGGGGAAGGCGAACCAAAGGTTACGTTTCATTGGCAGAACGCTTAGACGATGCACCATCTCCACCAAAGAGACTGCCTACATCACACTTGTGCGTCCTCTCTTGGAGTACTGTTGCCCCTTGTGGGACCCTCACCAGGTGGGACTGACGGAAGATATTGAGAAGGTTCAGAGAAGGGCAGCTCGTTTTGTTTTATCACGTTACGGGGGGGAAAACGTCACGGAAATGTTGCACGAATTGGGGTGGAAATCATTAAAAGAAAGACGTTATTCATTGCGGCGTGATCTGTTTGCGAAGTTTCAATCACCGACTTTAAGTTCTAAATGTGAAAATATTTTGCTAGCACCCACCTACTTAGGGAGACATGACCATCCCAATAAAATAAGAGAAATCAGATCGAAAACGGAACGATTTAGGTGTTCTTTCTTCCCGCGCGCTATTAGAGAATGGAACGGTAGAGAAAAGTTATGAAGGTGGTTAATGAACCCTCTGCCAGGCACTTAAATGTGATTTGCAGAGTATCTATGTAGATGTAGATGTAGATCCAGTATATGCATAAAGTATGAAGAAGAGCAGGTAGAAGAGGTTAACAGTATAAAATTCCAGGGATTATAGCTTGATAATAAATTCAGTTGGGAGGAGCACACCACAGAACTGCATAAACGACTTGACAAATCTGTATTTGCAATACGGTGGTTTCGGACACAGGAGACATAAAAATAAAAAAGCTTGCATACTTTGCTTACTTCTATTCCATAATGGCATATGGGATAATATTTTGGGGTAACTCTTCAAGTCAAGCGAAAGTTTTCAGAGTCCAAAAGCGGGTAATACGTATTCTCTGTGGTGTAAATTCACCGACATCCTGCAGAATGCGAGCGTGAAGGTCGGGGTGAGAGTTTAAAATAGGGAAAGATTAATTTTTAAAACTCACAACCACCAACTGCGAACCAAATTCCTAAACATGCAAAAACACTGGAACTGTGATTGCGACTGTTTGACTCGTTTTCTAGGGGATGATATCACACGTTCGCAGCTTTCCTTCCCTGCATATGATTAACAAAACAAATTCATAATAAAATCAAGTTCATGAGAGAAAAGGGTGTACTAACTACTATTTTTGAAAACACGTGAAAGTTCACTTTATGTTGTTTATTTCACAATATTTGAATCCTGTGGCTGATACGTCTGTACGTCGACACATTTACCAAATAAAGTTATAGCTCGTGAGCCCCCAGACAAAATGAATATTTGTCGCGAATTGTTTTCACACCACGTGGCTGTCTCAAACACCGTTCATGTTCATGCCTATGCGACGACACGTGTTACATTAACAAATCACAGTCACTTTAATTCAATGCGATGCACACCTTGTTGCACCGGCTAAATATTCACAAACACACAGTAGCACTTGATTTAACTTGGTGCAGTCTACGACGAGCAACCACACGTGGCGATTGCCACACACAAATCTAAAGTCACCACCTCGAGAACCACATGCCGACTGATGCAGAGCGACGCCGCCCGGCCAGCTCACCACATGCTCCGGAGTCCTCACTTCCTGCCCTCACGCGTGCGCGCGCCTAAAGCTCAACTGCCGGGGTTTTTTCCCCTACGTCATCAACTTCCGCATGTGAGCTGTTCTAACCGATTTGCCAATGTACAGCGCTCAGCCAATACATTTCTAAAACTTTACTTTAATTACACTACACATTAAATAAATTGTCTTCTTAGGTTTTTATATTGGTATAAACATACTTTGTACTATTTATCATAATCGTGCAATTTCTTATGTCACAGATAAGTGATTTAACTGAATACTTTAAGATAAAATACACAAGATTAATTGAAAATAAAATGAGAAATAGTTAATATATTATTTTTATAAACAAACATTGCCATGCTAGTTGTGTAACTGTCTTGTATTTATTGGTAATTTATTACTTTTCATTGTCAATTAAACATATTACGTCAGATGTGACTATATCAGCTAATGTATTGTTTATTTGTCAACAGGCTATTTTGTAATGAGGGCCTTAAAGGTTCCTAACTGCATCGTATTACTTCAAATGCCAGTAGTATTACAATATTTGTGCATTGCACTGTGCCTGGCACTCGCCATTGTCCCTCTCTCCCCTCACCGGAAACGAACTGGAAAATCCTAAGTTGGAACAAGCCACCAACGTCGGCCTACTCGCTGGCCTCCCGTCAGCTACAAGCACACAGCAAATCTCAACGTGGAGAATTTCTACCTTTGGCCTAACTATAAATGTTGTCACCCAACTGCGTACATACATTGCTACCATAATTAATAAGATTAAAATTGTGTGACATTTAGTGCATTGGCATGGTCAATGTTTGCAGTGAACTTCATACTGTTTAATTATCAAATGCTATTAATTACCAGTATTTCTATTTGGCGGTAATCTCACAAGAAGCCTCTTCAAAGAACTGGGTATTGTTGTGTCATCCGCCTAAGCACAGGGCACAACGTTTGGTACACAGAGTAGCATAGAGTAGGGAGGCGTAAATTGAAGTAGCCGAACTCTGCAACATGACTAATTTATTAGTGACACACTATATACAGCATTGATGTTAAAATATACGTATATTTCATGAGCACAGAGCGTGATTCTTTTCCAGGTTTCTTCTGTGGAGGCTAGGCATAACTAGAATGAAAGTTTGGCGATTGACGTCGGCTAACTATCACTTCCTAACTTGAAGATGCTAGGGCTAGTTGCTGAGGGAGGTCCTCGAAGTCCGGCTGAATACTGAGACCTGTACTGGCTTGTGGCGTCCCATAGTTGGACGCGCGGTGGCGCCCCAGTCGCACGCCAGCGATGTTACCTTTCCTGGCTATTGACTCACGGGCAGTATCGAGCTGTGATACTGCAGGTATATTAACTACTGCCTCTCATTATATTTATTCCTTAATGAAATTTGTCTTAAATAATATATCCCTATTTCCAACAAACAGCTCAGTTCATATATACAGTACTAGGAACAAAAATGATTTACACAAGGACTTAAAAGCACTTACTTTAGTTCAAAACGGGGGTCCACTACTGAGGAACGCATATTTTCAATAATTTACCAACAATCATAAAAAATTTTGCTACCAATAAAGATCAGTTTAAGAGGCGCCTAAAAAACTTTCTAGTGGCCAACTACTTCTACTCCACTGACGAATTCTTTAATAGAACCAAATGATGCATGTATCTGTAATCATACTATTAGTATTATTATATTATCAGCTTGTAAAAAAATAATAATAATTAAAAATTGACATGTTCCACATCCACGAGGATCTCCTCAACACGGATCTATGGAACGAACAACTAATCTAATCTAATCGAAACGATCGTACGGAAAAATCTTCACCTCATCGCTACCTCGCAGCTTCTGTGTTCTCTGGGTAGTGCGCCGCCTATACCACCATCTTCAAACTCACTTAAATCGAGATGACCTGCCTCTGTAGCATCAGTTACACATCTAACGCCTGCACCAGACACTTGTTGTCTTACAAAGGCGTTTCTCACAGCGGCGGCGTCCTCTGGGTGTTTATACACCTCTGTGAATAAGCACATCTATACATCTACATCTGTTTCCATACTTCGCAAGGAACCTCACGGTATGTGGCGGGGTAGCTTCGCTTACCACTGTCACTTCCTTTTATTCCAGTCGTGTATGGTTCTCGAAAAAAAAAAAAAAAATGCCTGTATGCCTTCCGTGTGGGCCCTAATCTCTCTGATCTTATAGATACAGAACGTCTCTCTTGCAGCGTCTGCCAGTGGAGTTTCCTTATCATCTCCGTGACGTTTTCGTGCTTACAAAATGAACCCGTATCGAAGCATGCTGCTCTCTGAGATCTTCTCTATGTATGTACCCTACCCGGTACAGATCCAACACTAATGAGCAACACTCAAGTGCGGGTCGAACAAGAGTTTTTTAACGTACTTCTGTTGTACACGGACTTCACTTCATGTGGCTTCTTTCTATGAAACTCGGGTTAGTATCTGGTTTACGGACAATAGATTCTATATTCTCGTTCTATTTCAACTCGCCCCTTTTGTCTACTCCCAGATATTTTATGGAAGTAATGAGTGTTTGTCACGCTATTGCGTAGTTACACAATAAAGAATCTTTGTTTCTATGTAAAAGCAGAACTTTACAGTTGTTTATGTTGAGTCCTAATTGCCAATCCTTGCACCTCGAATCAAAACGTTGCCGATCATCCTGCATTTCGTTACCCTCATTCACAAAACCCACATTGTGCCGAAGTTATGTACGAGGTCATTTATATATATTGTGAAAAGCAACGGTCATGTAACACTTCCCTGGGGCAAGCCTGAAATAAAATTAACGTTGAAGACGTATCTCCGCAAGACACATCCTGTATCGCGGTACACGCTTGTAAAAGTTCGAAAAGAGTATATTTCTTGAACAGGCATCCAAAATACTCGTTCTGGTTTATCCTCTAACGAAAAGACCATGAGCATAAAATTAGAGCACAAACGAAGGCAAAGCTGCAATCGTTTCCTTCCACGAACTACACACGACTGTATTGAGAAAAGACGATGTTGGAATGGTACAGAAAGTAGCGCCCGTTACACACCATGAGCTGGCTTGCGGAGTATGGACGTAGATGTACAACATTGTCCATAAGAGCTAAGGCAAATCATCGTGCCCTCCACGCTACAACACCGAAAGCGAAGGTCGCGGCGTTCTCGTGTTGCGCCATCTATAGTCAAGCCGCCGAAAGAACGACTCTGACAGCTAGCGGCTATGTTGCCAATACTGCAACGCGGCTGTTTGTTGTTACGCAGTGCCAGTCGCCGGCATACGAATATCAAATCCGAATATTTTGAAACCGTTCTTATGTACTACTAAAGTCTGAACGAACGATAACAACCACGAAATGACGAAAAACACTCTTTTTGCAGTTAAAAGGAAAGGTTAGAAATATATGTCGATTTAAAGTAAAGCTTCATATGTGGTGTCGCACAAGTACAAAGTGCGCGCCACGGAGCAATCAAAGACTTGCCTCCTCCTAAGAATGTGCACGAATTGCAAGCAGTAATGGGAAAGCTTAACTATTATTTCAGGTTTATTCCCAATGCCTCTCAGATTGCAGCTCCACTGCATCACTTACGTAGGAAGAATGTTCCTTTTGTATGGTCCAAAGATTGTCAGGTTGCCTTTGACAAATTAAAGTCTGCACTACTCAGTGATGCATGTTTGATTCCCTTTGACCCACAGAAGCCTGTAGTGTTAGCAGTTGACGCCTCGTCGTACGGTCTGGGCGCGGTAATCTCACATCGCATTGGATCTCACGATCGTCCTATTGCCTTTGCATCCAAGCTACTGACGCCGACGCAACAGAATTACAGTCAGATAGAAAAGGAGGCCTTAGCAATCATTTACGGCGTCGCAAAGTTTCATCATTATCTCTATGGCAGAAAATTTTATTTGTTGACAGACCACAAGCCTCTCACGTCGTTGTTCTCACCCACAAAGCCAATTCCGCCACGTACGGCACAAAAGCTTCAGAGATGGTCCTTGATATTGTCAAATTATCAGTATGAGATTTTGTACCGACCTACCACTAAACATGCCAACGCAGACACACTTTCCCGACTTCCGGTTGGCCAGGATGTATCATTTGATTCTTCAGAAATGGCATGTTGTCAGATGGACTCCAGAGATGCTTCCGCTGTCGCAGACTTTCCTTTGAACTCTCGTCGGGATGCACAGGAAACAGCTGCGGATGCAGACCTAAGTGTGGTAGCACGTTTTGTTCGCTCAGGGTGGCCTGCCAGAGCCAAAGACATTGATCGGCCTCTGGTTCGACGTTATTTTGTACAATGTCATGCATTATCTTTAAGTCAGGGTGTACTGTTGTTGCATACCGACAACGACCAAGCAAGAGTGATTGTTCCTCGTTCCCTGCAACGAGAAGTGTTACGCCTCCTGCATCAAGGACATTGGGGCATTGTTAGGACAAAGCAACTGGCCAGACGTCATTGTACCTGGGTTGGTATGGACGCCCAGATAGAGAACATGACGTCTCAGTGTACGGTTTGTGCGGAGCATCAGGCGGCTCCTCCGCAACGTTTCTCAGACTGGCCACGCCCCAAGGGACCATGGCAACGTTTACACATTGACTTTGCCGGACCTTTCTGGAATACGAGCTGGTTAATTGTTGTAGACGCTTTCAGCAAGATTCCTTTTGTGTTTGTCATGAACTCAACGACAGCTTCTAGTACAATCAGTGCCTTAACATCAGTGTTTTGCATCGAAGGTTTGCCTGAAACTATCGTCAGTGACAATGGACCTCAGTTTGTTAGTGCGGAATGTCAACAGTTTTGTCGTGTGAATGGCATTCAGCATATCACCACCGCACCTTTTCACCCTCAGTCCAATGGTGAAGCAGAATGTTTCGTTCGAACATTCAAGTCTCACATGGAAAAGATGAAAGGTCAGCACTTCAGGCAGCAAGCTCTTCAAATTTTCCTGTCTACGTGTCGGTGCGTGCCACGTGACGGCCCGTCTCCTGCCGAGCTGCTACACGGCCGCCGTCACCGCACTCTCCTTCACCTGTTGCAGCCTCCCACGCACCGAGTCGGTTCGTATGGCGCTACACGTTTTCAGGTTTCTACGCCGGTGCTGTACAGGGTGTTTGCTGGCAACAAGAAGACATGGTTGTCGGGCACCATTCAGCGCGTGCTCGGTCGCAATATGTATGTTGTACGTTCTTCCACAGGGTCGGAGCTGCGGCGCCACGCAAACCAATTGCGCTTGCACAGGCCGCGCGATCCTGTCTCCGGTGTCTTGATTCCAGGACCCGGTTCACCGCCAGGGAGCACAAACACATCGTTCGTCAACGGGTCCAGCGTCCCCGGACTACGAGATCGTCCCGATGGAGATCGACGCGACGCCGCCGCTGTCGCCGCCGCAGATGACAGCGTCACCGAGAGGGACTCCGGGACCGTGCGTGCCCCCGCCGCCTGGGCCACGCACCTCAGAAGATGACCTGCTCCCTCTGGGCGGGGGGGGGGGGGGGGGTGCGCCCTTCCCCAGGTTTCGGTGGGTTCCCTGGAGGATCGCAAGGCGGATGCCGGGGCGCGGACGGCGTCTCAATCCCAGCCTCAGCTACGGCGCCCGTCCCACCAGTAACGCCCCCGCCCAGGCCCTCCTCCCAGTGCCGTAGCCGTGGCCCTCAGCCCTACGCCACGACGGCGCGGCGGTTTGGGGGGGAGGGGTGTGGTGTCGCACAAGTACAAAGTGCGCGCCACGGCGCGGCGTTCTAACGACAGCCACGAGCGCCCTCTGCTGCAACCCCGCTCGTGGCCACCACGAAAAAGACATCGGTCACTTGGGACTGAGATAGCAACCAGTTAGGACCTTCGTAATCAGATAGGCACCAGTGAAGACTTTGCTATCGTACAGGCACTAGGCAGGCCTCTAACAACTATGTATCAACAGTCTGCAGTACTATGTAAAAGTTAAGTATTGTTACATTCTGTGCAATATATATCTCTTTCTAATTTACTCTAGTGTTTATAGTTTCTGGCTGCTCCCCTCCGTACCTGCACCAGCGTGCTCTTTCTGTTCCTGTGTCGGTCTCATTTCCACACGGCCACCGACACCTACGACGAGGCTGGGACACAAAAGCGGCGACGAAGTTGGGACATAAAATCATATGTTCCAGTATTCCATTAAATATAATGTATAATTTAGTTTTCAGTCAAACGTCGCTAGATGAAGAATTTTCTTTATATATTTCATCTTCTATAACCATTTTCCACAAACTCTGTGTTATTACTCGGAGACTTTGTGGCAGTCTGCCTAGAGGGTAAACAAATAAGGACTACCACTTAACAAGTAGTAAAATCGCCTCTTCCAGTAAAATGATTTGTCTTCTTACACAAAAAGAGTGGTTTTTTTGCCTCATTCGTTTACGGTCGCTGTTGACTGCCATAGTATAGTGTCCGAGTAATATCATCAGATCAGTTTGGACAGCCAGTCTATTGGTCACAGAAGTGACTTTCTTACGGTTAGAGGAAGAAGCCATCTCGCACACGTCTGAAATTAACGACACGTAACACGGCACAAATAAAACCGGTAACGATGAACACACGATAGATGCTTTGCAGCGACTGAAGCATGCTACCCCGCGCGACCTTGAGTGGCAGGGTGGCAACGCGGCACCGTTACCCCGGCAACGTTTACGAATTCCAGAGCTCAGGTTGGTGGTTGAGTGTCCCCCCACCCTCTGCGGCCCACGCGTGAGAACTGTCAGGGTCGTTCTTTCGGCGGCCCGACTATAGACATGGCCTGTGGTTAACATGAAAGACAGGCTACAGCGTGGACGTCACGTCAAGTGATACAGTTGGGGCATAGACCACTGTCTCATAACGGACAGCCAGTCTGCTAGCGTCCTCAAAGGCTCAGGCCTCTCGATCACGTGACCTGACGAGCGCGCCGCGTCCTGTCTTTCTCGTTGACCTCAGATAAGTCCATGATCGCGTAGCTGACTGGCTGGCCCCTAGGTCGCTCCTCGCTGGGCCCTGCCACCTAGCTGCGTGTCGAACGACAGCACCGTGGCCGTCATTTCGATGGTGTGCTCAAGGTCTAGTGTCTGTAGAACTAGACGATTCCTAGTGCGCTCTTCCCGTGCCTCAGAGATTCCAGGGACATCATTCTATTTGTCCATTACCAGTCAATACTGGCTGAACCCGCACAGTCCAAGACATGGAGGTGACAATTGTAAAGGTAAGTCTATGTTTTACCTCTGAGGTCCAGAACCAATCGCAAGCTTTTTCTGACGTTAATGTTTCAGGTTACTAATTATTCTAATACATTATGAGTCGTCATACACAGGGTGAGGCATTTAAAACTTTTTCGGAATATTTGAAAAAAAAAAATACAAATAGGATTAAGAAAAAGTTACAATGAAAATTGTTCACCTTGAAGAGGGACATTCATGAACATTAATCTCGACAGCGCTGCACCACTCACAGGGGCGGAAGGAGGCGTGACTTTGAAATCTTAAACAGAAACTCTAATTTTTTATTTCAGATTTGGATTCTCTGTAAAAAAGTAACTTTTGTATAAACCATTTTTTTCGCTTCATGACAGATGGTGCTGTAATCGGCAAAAACAAAAATGATTGAAAACTGTTAAAAAGGGTAATATCTCGAACCAACTCACACTGAACTCTTTCTCTAGTTTTAACACTTCCAGTTTCTGCAAAAAGTTGGGCAGTGCTGTGGAAAGTTGCAGGAGGAACGTTCCTACCAGCGAACAGATTGACATACCTTTGACGAGCACCTTCATCATCTCTGTGAGCCTCAAAGTAGGAAGAAATGATTTCTACTCTCTCTGCTATCGTTAACATCGTGAAGCAATTGTGTGGATATGTGCACAGTCCGAATCAAAATGTTCAAATGTTTGTTAAGCTTATGGGACTTAACTACGGGGTCATCAGTCCCTAAACTTACAAACTACTTATGAACTAGCTAATACCACGGACGGCACAAATATCCATGCCCGAGGGGGGATTCGAACCACCGACCGTAGCGGCCGTGCAGACCGTGAGTGAAGCGCCTCAGTCTCCTCGGCCACCGCGGCCGGCAGTCCGAATCAATGAAGTGCAATGAAAAGAAATGATCATATGGCAAGTTTTGTCCGGGAGATCCGATACAGGATTGTTCGGACGCCGCAGTACAAGTCTTTCTACGTGACGCCTCTTTGCCGACTTGCGCGCTGATGATTATTAGAAGATGATAATGATGATGGACAACACAGAACACCCAGTCCCCTGTCGGGAATCGAACCCGGACCTCCTGCGTGGTAGCCAGCGACGCTGTCGGAGGCAGGCCATTGAAGTACAATGGAGTCTGACAACGGACTGACAGCATGATCAAGGTATGTGCTTCATTCGATCTTGGGATGTTACACATGATAGCTTTATCGAAAATATCGAAAACTGTATTTTGATTTTTCTGATATGATGCGTATTTTTTCAAGAATTTTCAACTCATTTTCATTTTGGCCGAATACAGCGCTGTGTATTATGAAAACAAAAAATACTTCATATTATAGTTACGTATTTTTTCGCGGAGATTCCAAATCTGCAACAAGAAATAGGAGTTCCTATTTAAGATTCACCTCCCCTCCCGCACCCGGGGGTGGTGCAGGTGGGTGGAGCTTTATGTTAATGGATGGTCCTCTTCGAGGTGAACAACTTTTGTTACAACTTTTTAAAATCTGATTTGTATTTATCCAAATGTTACGAAGGACACTTTTAAATGCCTCACCCTGCATATTTAGAAACATCTGTCGAGTGCGTATTAACAATAGCGAAATGTGACCATATCCACAGTTATAAAATTTTATCTCCTATTGACGTCATCACTGCTGATTTAACTGTTCATATCCGAATATGAGGGACGTATTAATTTATTATGCATCATTAATATCGGTTTCCTATATTTACAAACTGATATTTATGGTGTGTGTGATGTCCAGATATTTCCGGAGTAAATGCAAGGCCGGAGAAACATTGACGATGATTGAATAATTCGCTTTCATCAATATTTAATGCTAGAAGTACTAATTCCTACACCCGGTAGATATAATCATTTGACAGTTTTCTCTAGTAATCTGTAACTCAATATCGACAAGTAAACGCACACAAAAATAATTTCCCCTGCGTCCATTCGTATTTGTACCGAACTGCAATGGACTGTCTTGTTTAAATTATCTTCGATACCAAGCGTACCGGAACACTGCCCTAAACACATAACTGTCTCTGAATAAGCGACTGCATTTTCAGGATGGCGTTACGCAGACCGAAGTTCATACTGGCACCCAGAAGTCGTACGGAAGCCAACTACATCTAGTGGCAGACAGTATCTTGTGCCAACGGGTGGTATTGTCAATATGGAAACTGCGGTGTCTTCAACTCCGTGTCCTTCATCCACTGACAAACCTTTACGACCAAAAAACGAGTCCACTATTAAAACGGATTTGTTATCAATTCCGATGATTTGATTAAACACCTCTGCTCGCCACTGTTGTAAGTGTTCCTTGTTCAATTTTTCAGAAGATGAGGCAACTACGACTATATCGTATGCGTTAAACAAATTTTGTCTCACTCGCGGCCCAAACGATCCAGTCAGCTCTTTGTGGTGAATGCAAATGCCCATCTGCAGATATCGTTGGCATTATTGTGTAGCTATGAGTCGTATTACTGACGGTCTGCACGACTCTGACATCTTTTGTCCCCTTTTTTGCAAGAGATCGACCTGACATCGTTTCTAAATTAAAGCCACGTTGATCCATATTGTTAACATTAAGTGTACCGACCACTTCAATAACATCTCCGGTTTCGACAACGAATTTTTCACAAGCATTTATTATGGCTGTTTCGTTACGTAACTTTTTTGCTGTCGTAAAATGGGTTATCTTTCGTGACACAATACCATATTTCTTCTTGAAACCGTAAACCCACCCAGCAGATGCCTTGAAATTTTTAGGCCCACCTCCACTGCGGCTTGAACGCCCCATTGCTGTATGTTAACGCCGTGGATTAAATATACTTTTGCAATCTTTTGACGATGCGTCCCACAGCTTTCAATGTATTTGTTCCAAACGTTCTTTCTGTTTTAATAATTTAAAATTTATCTTGAAGGTCTTGAAAGATAGCTTCCTCTTTTTTTCACTTTTCCAAAACGCAACGGCTGGTTGTATATATTCTGCTGTTAAGGGGACAGGCATAGTGATATTCGACGATTTAAAATCATCAAATCAGCTTTGACCATCACTGACTACCTCACTCCCACGTCCGAGCCCGTTGAAGCAATGAAAGTGCTCGATGAATCTGACGGTGGTGAAACGGCAGCGTCGTAATCGTCGATGTCATCCTCTTGAAAATCTGCACCGAACGTCAACCCGCTGTTTTCTTGCATATCCAGCACGTCTTTATGAGTGCAATTGTCTATAATATCTGCAACGCAGTTGAAAGATATAAGGACAAGCATAAAGAAAGCGCCATGTATAGACTTTTACCGTGTATAGTACGTCTAATAACCGCAAATGATTATGCTTACCGGTGACGACTTTAAAGAGCTTAGAAATTTCATACCACTCCTGGAGATGTCGCCCGACAGCCTGTGGGCCGCGGCGGAGCGACCGAGTTCATTGAGGCGCTATGCTGCGATGCCGTTCGCCGTCGGGGGTTCGAACCCCCCCTCGGACATGGATGTTTGTCTTGTCTTTAATATATGGTAGTTCATAAGTAGATTGTAAGTTTAGGGACTGATGACCCGCACTTAAGTCCCTTAAGATTAACAAACCTTTGAACAGCTTGTGGGTTAATTGACATAGCGAACACAAACTGCTCACAGTACTAGACGTTCGGGCACCAAGAGGCCGCAGTGAAGCGGGCCGAGTGAGAAACAACCCGAGCGCGCGAATATTTAAAAACTGTACTTTGAGGAGGCCGTAACTGCGCAGTATCTGAATAATGGCCCGAATTTTCACGTGATATCCATTTCTGGGCTTAACATCTAGCTCATGTAATTTTTACTCAAGATAATATGAGGTCGAGTTGATAATGTTCCCTTATTAGTTTTATGTGGTTTCATTTACGATTAATTTTATCGAGTTTGACCATTTAAATCGGACCGTTCCTTATAACAATGAAGTCGTAATTTTGCATATTGTTTGAATCTATAATCAGAAAGTTACTTATTATTTAATTAATGCTCACTCTCTGTCTAAAAACTGGACAAGGTGGCGCACTGGTGCCTTTCTTTCCGACTGACAATAGTCTCAGCTATATATATGAGCCCAAACAAAGACAACCGGGCCGCGGTGGAGTAGCCGAGCGGTCTAAAGCGTCTCGCTGCGGAGCGCGCGGTTGCTCGCCGTGGAGGTTCGAGTCCTCCCTGGGGCATGGGTGTGTGTGTTTGTCCTTAGGTTAGTTTACCTAGGTTTAAGTAGTTTGTAAGCTACGGACTGATGACCACGCAGTTTGGTCCGATAGATTTACAAACATTTGAATTTGAATTTGAAAGACAACCGGTTGTCTACCTTGATGGACGTCACAAAACAAGAACCTGGATGACATGACTAATGGGTGGTAAGGGCGGCACTGGTCGCTATCGTGCAGGCCAGTGAGCCACTGTACACTACGGTCACCTTGTAGTATATAAGTGCACGTCAGATTGACACCGACACGGCGTTTATTATTATTATAATTTTCATTCCAGCCGGCCGCAGTGGCTGAGCAGTTTGCGGAACGCCATTCACAGTCGGCACGGCCGCTACGGTCGGGGGTTCGAATTCCCCCTCGGGTATGGATGTTTGTGTCGTCTTTAATATAAGGTAGTTCATAAGCAGTTTGTAAGTTTAGGGACTGATGACCCCGCAGTTAAGTCCCTTAAGCTTGACAAACATTTTAACATTTGAAATTTGATTAATCTTCATTCCACTCCCTGAAGGGGAAGTGGCGGGCTATTCGAGAGCGTCTTTATGCTCTATTCAGCCAGAGGGTTTTACATATATATTTTTATTTTACAAGATATTTTTATGTACATTATATTTTTACAATTTTATTTTGGTTACAATTTTTACATAACATTATCTAGAAGATGTATTGTTAGTTTTGTTCTTCATTCTATTTGTTACATTTTCCACTGCTGTAAGCAGTGGCTGGTTACTACAATTTGTTTCGGCTTCTTCTTCTTTCTTCGTTCCTTTACCTGGTGTCTGGTTGTTGTCTTTTTTATGTGATGTCGTCTAGAAGTGCTGGTTAACTTCATTTTGTGTTAGTGGCAACATTGTCAATGTCAGTTCCGGGTACCTTTTTGTAGTGTTCTGGGCAACTGTTCTGTTTGGGTGTATGAATTTGTATTTGGGTGCTCTGTTAGGAATTCTTCAAGGTGTGGTCTATGTTCTAAAGTTCTTTTGCCGTATTTTGCTCTTAGTGTCGTTAGCCTTGTTTATAGGGGATGATTTTTGCTGCTGCATATACTTGTTGTGCTCTGGGTGTTCTGTGTTCCATCTTCATGAAGCTATGCAGGAGCCTACTCTATGTAGAAAACATTTAGCTATCGTGTGGTTCATTCCTGCTATTGCAGGGGATCCGTATTCTAGGAGTGGTCTTATAAATGCTTTATATGTGTGTAGCGGCGAAGACGCGGCACCGAGTCGGTAGTGAACAGAGCGTATTGTACCGTGCGTGGATGGATGTAAAACGTTTCCCCATTAACAATTCAGCCGTCAGTGTTTACCACTTCCAAATCTGGAAAGTCACAGAGGGCTGTTACAAATAGGCGGTGCAGGTTCCATGTGGTCAACAAAATCTTTCAGTTCAAGGAAGATATCAACGTATGCAAGGTATACGACATGAGGGTGTACGTGGTTGCTCACTGAGAGACAACAGTGGAGGTGGTTTACAGCTCTAAGCAGAGACTCTGTGATTGTTAGTGAAATTGTGACCCCAGTTCTGGGCATCTGTTGTGGGTGGTGGTTCCTCCGACTAGGAAAAAGGATGCAACAGTGTGGATGCGTAGCGAATGTGTGAATGTGCGTGGTGTACTTGAGAAGCTTTTATTGGCGCCTGATCCTCACTGGAGGTACTCCAGCCGCCAAAAGAAGGAGGTTCACAAAACTAGTTCGAAAGGCATGTGTTTCAAGTTGGAACCCACAGTAGGATATAGTGTCCAGTAGACAATTCAGTGAGCATGCTGGGCCATAAACCATTCTACCATCATCAAGAAGGGACAGTAACACGTCTTTATTACGCTGTAGAAGGATAGTGCGATCTGCACCACAGCTGATAGTCCAGGAGCCAGGTACAAATTTGGTGAGTCATTTCTTCTAGAGCGATATTCATTAAGGAGTCATATCATGGAGGCTCGTGAACTGCTACTCCGTAGGTGGGATGGGAAGCGGTAGCCTTCCACGCGTGACGAAATAAAGTGTGTTTAGTTATTTTTGTCAAATTATAGTTTGCCCAAAATATTGAAGGAAAGAAAAAAGTCAGCTGACAATGTGTGGTGAATTGTGTGTCAGCTGGATTTATATTTTCCTGATTCGCATTTATAAGCTACTAGCATTATCTATCACTTACTAAAACCCATCAGCTAATGGCTAGCTGTTTTTATTAGTTACTACAACATATAAACGATTATACTAGCTTATAAATTTTCATTTGGGAATAAATCAATTTCATGAATTTATACTCCTATTTACACACTGACGGTAACAGTTCAACAGAAATTAAAAATGTCCAATACCTTACTGCATCTTTAGGAAAATAATTATCAGCTAAAATCATTGATTCAAAACAATTTGAACAAGTCCATAGCAGTATTGACAGTTCGAAAAACTAATAACCGAACTGAATTTGAAATTGTGGTTTTAACACAAGTACACAAATTTCAAAATTAGATATATTTTTCACAAAATTTACTTGATTTTCATAAGAAGTCATCTCTCAATAGCAAGCTTCCATTCTTCTGTTTAATATCATTTAAAAACATTTAAATTACAGAACAAAAGCAATATGAAAAGGCAGACGAAACGCTTCAACCATGTTTTGGCAGAGTTTGTGACACTTGCACGGAATGACACTTGCCCAGAGAGGGAAATTGGTAACACATGCCTGGAGCCCAGGAAACCGCAGGTAGTGGACAGTCTGTTCCACAAGTAGGGTGCACAGGCCTATTCGCCGCAGGTAGCTTTGATCTCGCTCTCCTGTGTTGTCATTCAAAAAATGTTTGTAGAGTCTATGGGACTTAACTACGGGGTCATCAGTCCACAAACTTACAAACTACTTATGAAATACTTACAACTAAGGACGGAACAAATATCCATGCCCGAGGGGGGATTCGAACCCCCGACCGTAGTGGCCGTGCAGACCGTGACTGGAGCGCCTGAGTCCTCTCGGCCACCGCGGCCGGCCCGACGTCGTTCCACAGCGACTGGAAACGTAGGACAAGTAAAAGCAATGTGCTGTCTTCAAGCGATTGGTCATAATTAAGTTCCACGTAGATGTATATACAGTATGTACAGCACAATGTTTAAGGGTAGAGTCCAGTAAAAATTTAACTTTTCTTCTACTTTACAATAGCAACCTAATTTTGTAATGGTGTCTACTGTATAACTATGTAGCAATAACCAAGAATTTAAGACCATAGCCGCCAGTCACGGTCTGCACGGCCGCTACGGTCGGGGGTTCGAATCCCCCCTCGGACATGGATATTTGTATCGTCTTTAGTATAAAGTAGTTTGTAAGTTTAGGGACTGATGACCCCGCAGTTAAGTCTCTTAAGCTTAACAAACATTTGAACATTAAGACCATAACATCATTGGTTTCCGAGCTGTTAATTTTTAATATGATCTTAATGTTATTCTAAGACACCAACATTTGGTGATCACGTCACACTTTTGACATGGCAGATTTTGTAGTTACATTCACAAGACAGTTCAACGATTCTGTGTTTTCAACTTATAATAAACATTAAACATTCGTTTTCTGTGTATATTTCAAATTCAAATGTTCATATGTTTGTAAATCTAAAGGACTTAACTCCGTTGGTTATCAGTCCCTAGGCTTACAAACTACTTACACTAACTTAAAGTAACTTATGCTAAGGGTAACACAAACACTCATGCCCGTTGGAGGACTTGAACCCCCGACGGCGAACAGCCGCGCGTACCGCAGCAGGGCGCCTTAGTGCTCACGGCTATTCTACCACGGCTTTCAAATTTCAACCTTAATTATTTACACCATGCTTAAATGTGACGATAAAATAAACACAATTACATGTTCGATAATATTAATACATCGAAGTATATATATATCATAAAAAGCCGGCACTTAGTGTTAAAAAATGGATTTTATCATTTTATTAAAAAAGCGAATGTTATTACAAAGACATATGCCCATTAAAATTTACTGGCGGAATATAGTTTTCCCTGCGTGCTTGTATGAAGCTACTTCTTGTCATTTCTACACCAGCTTAGAATTTTTCTTTTATTTTCTGAATAAAAATCAACTCACACACTTCTAGAGGAGCTGTGGTACGTATATTGACTCAAAACCAATGCTTCTTTCTTTGGCGCTTCTTCATTGTACTGAACAGAAGTTCAATGTACACCATAATATATATTTACAAAGTCAACAACAAAAGTAATTGATATCCAACGATTGGCTCTATAGTTCCATTCTCTAATAGCTCGCGGGAAAAAGGAACACCTAATCTTGATGTTTTCGATCTGATTTATTTTATTATTGTTATGTCTTCCTATGTAGGTGGGTTCTTGGGTTCTAACAAAATATATTCGCATTCTGAAGAGAAAGTTAGTGAAAGAAATTTTGCAAATAGATCTCGAAGCAACAAATAACGCACACGTACGCACCCACACACATACGCATGCGAGCGCGCGCGCGCACACACACGCACGCCCGCACACACTACTTTATATGTAAAGAAGATTCGAAACAGACATACCGTTTTGGGATTTAACAGTAGGGTGGAATATCTCGTTAAAATGAAGAGCAGCTGTTATAAAGAGATGTGAATAGCATTATGGTTTGGTTAGTAAATACAAAGCGGTTAGACACTTCACCATATCAGTGCAGGATGCATAATATGTTTATTTCAAGCGTAGGTGTCTTGATATGATTAGTTTTCTAAAAAACAAAAAACACAAAAAAAAATTCTTTTGAGACGAATGACTGAAGAAAGTTATCACCTTACGGTATCAAAGAAATAAAAGTTCAACAATTTTCCAAACATTTTCACTATGAAAGTATAGTTTTGTTTTTACGAGGATCGCTGAAGGAATTAATTTTTTGTTAGATCAAATTACTATACCGTTTTTCAGCTTGCAAAAGGTTGTGCCGTTTCGCTGATTTTCATGTTATGATGGCATTGTTGAAACTAAACTATAAGTTATACACGTACAGCGTGAAGTTTGTGTGGTTAGTTTCATTGCAAAATTAATCTCGTGACCGTCTGTTTCCTCTGTGGAAATTTGCAGCTACGATTATGTTGATGTTTAGACTTGCATCGCCGGCCGCGGTGGCCGAGGGGACTAAGGCGCTCCAGTCACGGTCTGCACGGCCACTACGGTCGGGGGTTCGAATCGCCCCTGGGGCATGGATATTTGTGCCGTCCTAGTTCGTAAGTAGTTCATAAGTAGTTTGTAAGTTTAGGGACTGATGTCGCCGTAGTTAAGTCCCATAGACTATACAAACATTTTTGAGACTTGCATCACAAGTTGCTTTTTTACGCAAAGAAGAGAACTAAATCCACCCATAGAAGCTCACTGATATATTACTGGAAATATGGTATCAGACACTGACCCTTTAGTGAAAGAAAAATAAGTAATAATCATCCAGATACTGTGTTTTTATGGAAAAAGATTTTTAATGCATGTTAAGCTTATGCGACTAACTGTGGGGTTATTAGTTCCTAAACTTGCAAACTACTTCTAAACTACCTTATACTAGAGACAACACAAACATCCATGCCTGAGAGAGGATTCGAAGCCCCGACAGGGAACGGCGGCGTGCATCGGACCATAGCACCTCAATGCGCACGGCCACTCCACCGCAGCTTTGGTTTTATGTTTAGTGTTTAAATAAAATTGCGGTGAGATACAAATGTGTCAATTTAAAATTCGTCCTAAAACGGCAAGTATCATAAGGCTTTAACAGCCGGGAGAAATACAATGTTTCGTATTTGGCTGCCCCTGATCTTTTCATTATTAAAATATTAGAAGTAATTATGAATTTCATTCGCTGTTGTCATTGGGCTGAATTTCATTGTCATTTCTCATTACCTCGACAGTTACAACAAATAAATTTGTCACGAAATGCATTAGTGAGCCACCTCGAAGCGATACATGGTTGCGTACTGCTGACGTGGGAGCGTCGAAGGAGCGGGTGTGGCGATGTGCTGGACCTGCGAGTGTGACTGTTCCGGTGACAAGCCAGCTAGCCCGGCAAAAGGCCCGGCTCCGTGCAAATGTCACTCCGTGCAAGTGTTCCAACCACGTTGTGGCGCGAGGTAGCGCGCCGACAGACTGACATGCATCACGCTGTCTGTTCCCACTGGCACGGCGGTGCCTTTCTACGGTACGTGTGGTCGTTCCACGTCGGAGGTTCAAGTCCCCCCTAGGGCATGGGTGTGTTTGTTGTTCTCAGTATAATTTCGCTTAAGTAGTTTGTAAGTTTAGGGACTGATGACCATTGCAGTTAGGTCCCATAACTTTACAAACATTTGAACATTTTGAAACTGTTCACTGAGTTTTCGGCAGTCATCGCGGGCAGAAACGCTGACCGATGCGGTAGGTCATAGAATAGCAGTTGATTACGTATAATTGAATTTTAACCTTGTACAAGCAACATAATCATCAGTGTTAAATACGTTGTAAAGACTGTTTATTAACTGTTCAGTTTCGCCGGCCGCGGTGGCCGAAGGGACTGAGGCGCTCCGGTCACGGTCTGCACGGCCACTACGGTCGGGGTTTCGAATCCCCCATCGGGCATGGATATTTGTGCCGTCCTTAGTATACGGTAGTTGATAAGTAGTTTGTAAGTTTAGGAACTGATGACCCCGTAGTTAAGTCCCATAAGCTTAACAAACATTTGAACATTTGTTCAGTTTCATTGTTTCTGCGTAAATACACAAAATGGCAGCGTTTAAATAATTTATTTTACCAGACTTCTTCCTCGGTAATTAATATATTAGGAACCAACGACATGCGTGCCGACTTCTGCGCTGGGGGGGACAACTTGTGAAGAGAAAGTTGGTGAACGTTATATTGGAACGCTCTGCATTTCACTCAAGGCGGTGCAACCTTGCGAGTACTGCACTTTCGTTACAACCGAGTTCAGTTCAAATGTTTGTAAAGCTATTGGACCAAGCTGCTATGATCAGTAGTTCCTAGACCCATAAACTACTTTAACTTACACTGAGGACAACACACACATCCATGTCCTAGGGAGGACTCTACCTTTGAAACGAGACTGTCATTTCGTTTCATTGCTCTGATGTTTCATTATGTCAACTTAACGAATGAAATTTGAATTTATTCACTTGGGAATGGCTTGCAACACATTGTGGCAGGAGTTGCAGACTGTAAAATAAATTGTAGAAACAGAGATGGCAAAGTGTATACTTTATTTTATATCTTTCCTGTTATAAGTCACTCTCCTATTTCCCCCATCCTTGTGTGCTAGGGAGTGCGAGTGGAATGTAATAATATGTCTTTGTGTGTTAGTAACATGAGCAATATTGTAATCTTTGATTGTGGCTATGTAGTTAGTGGTGGCAAGGACTGCCTAGCAGCAAAGGTTTTGTTTGAGCTTTGAAGTAGAGGGTCGATCTCGTCAAGCCAGAGGTTTGGGAAGGCAGTGGAGTAACGGACACTCGGTGTCCAGCCAATCGGGGCGCTCCGCCCCCGCGAATTTGAAGAGGGGAACGTTGGCCCTGGTGGCGCCTATGGAGAGAGAGAGAGAGAGAGAGAGATCGGTTCTTGGCCTGGTGGAGTGCGGACGTGAGGAGAGCTGCTCGCTGGTGTCGCGGAGGTTTTGGTAACGATTTGGTGAGAATCTTCAGCAATGTTGCTCATGGTGACGCTTCCACCACCGGCTGTTAGGGGATGTAATCAATAGGCATCAATTTTAACTTTTTTTGGGGATTTCACGGTCTAGAATCAGATCGAGATGGTGTGTGCTTTGTCGTGGGTTAAAGTTGCTGCTTAGTCGGTTATTTGTTGCATTATCATGGGGAGTGCTAGAGTTCGTTGAACGGGTTTTTGTAGTTATTTCGGGTACATATTCATTTTGAGAGTCAGTATTCAAATTTACAGTGATTTTCTTTGTAACTAGGACTTTGCGCGCGAAATGGGTGACTTGTAGTTTGTGAATCCAGTTGGTGCAATGGTAGTCTTATTAGTCATAATTTGTTCCTCGTCTGTTTTCGATTTATTTAATGCATAAATGTGTAGGATTATTCTCGGAATTATGGCGGTTTTCTTTGTGAAATGTGATCAGGGTGTACGTTGTGTCACGTGATGCCCATTAATAGTAAGTCTGGTAACACAGGGTCTGTTGCAATTGCTTACCCGGCTCATGCAATAGTATTATAGTGATTACGTAAAATTTAGTGTTAACTGGCAGATTTTCATAAATTTTGTTAGGTTTCCTTTGTAATGATTGTGTGCTTTGATGATAGGCCCACGCATTAGTAATAATGTTGCCAGACGTAATGTATTCAAGTAATCATATCCAAATTCCATAGAAGTAAGAGTAGATTCAGCGTGGTGGTAATTATTTTAAATTAAATTTCAGTAACTTGGTTTTTTTGTGGGGCCCACAGTGATCGGTTCGCCACTTACACGGACATTGTAATATTGTAATATTTTGTGATCCCCTGTCATGTTCTAGTAGTAATGAGATCAGTAATGCAAATCCCATTCTCTAGTAATACTTTTGTGTCCGTTCACACCACTTTGCTGCCCCTGGATCGCAACGGCTACCCGGATTCAAATTTAATGGTTCGCGTTTTAAATCTTCCTTTGCATGCATTGTGTGATTGTGTTCAATCATAGCGGGAAATCTGAGAAAACTCCTTGCTTCCATATCTTTGCGAGTGACAAGATTAACCTCTTCTTCTTTTTTTTTAGAACTTGCTAGGAGGTCCATTCAGATGCTAGCAACAAAAGGTTGCATTTAAATTCTTCTTAATATTAACAAAATTGCATTTAAGTTAACATAATATAGTATTTATCTTAAAGAATTTATGAATAAGTAATGATTTTATCCCACACGCGAGTCGAAGCAATTTCTAAATGTTTATATGATCCTATTCAGCACTAGCAATCCCACTCTTAAAGTCTTTACTGTGGTCTGCAATGGTGAACTGGAGCATAAATATCAGAGTAACGTATCCATTCCATTTGAGTACGTATATTGGTTGGTTTCCTTGTTCCAAGTGTAAAGAGTACAGGGATGATCGCTACAAAGGCGTATAAGACTATGTGATAAAAAGCACCAAGCAAAGGCGTTAACACGTCACGCAATAAAAGCAGCAAGGTTAGAACACCGAGAAGGGGAGATAGAGTTAAAAAAATGTATATTGGATCCGACTAATTAGTTCAGATGCGTTTGTAATGTTATCCATTGCGCGGGTCAATCCATGACTCTTACATTTCATTAACGTTGTCGGGCGTGCTTATTTCGCACGTGGCGGGAACCTATACGTGTACTCAAACTGGATAAAGCCTTCGTAGACAAGTCATTCCACATACAAACGTGTGGTAGCCATGTTGAATTGCAATAGCTTGCAGTAGGCACCTTCAGTGTACAAGTTACCGGGCACAGAGGCAGACAGAATGGTAAATACACAGTCCAGACACGAGGTTATATAAAATATAAAACGACGACGGGTACGTTACAACCTCCACCGGGAGCGACTGCCCAGGCCGTAGCATGCTGCCATAGACCATGCCGCCACTCCCGCTAAGCCGAATTTAGTTACTCGTAATCCATGGACAGCGGCAGAATAGCCGTGCACACTAACGCCGTCCGCACACGAGTCATTTCTCATCCGTCGTGGGCGCGACTCGCGTCTCGTCCGTCTTGTGCGACGAACCTCGCGATGCCAGCGACGGCCGTCCGCACTCCGATCGATTGGCACTCGTCGCGGGCGCGATTTTCCTTCAGACAGCTGGCGACTTCGAATAAACACCTACAAAACTGTGTTGGTAATTTTCTCCAATAATTACCTGTATAATTGACAGTTCTAGTTGTGGTGTCGCACAAGTACAAAGTGCGCGCCACCTACTTTCGCCCCGCGCCGCCATGCACGCACGGCGCGGCGTTCTTACGACGTCAGCCACGAGCGCCCTCTGCTACAACTCCGCTCGTGGCCACCACTGAACGACATCGTTCACTTGGGACAGAGATAGGAACCAGCTAACACTTCGGAATCAGATAGGCACCAGTGAAGACTTGGCTATCGGATAGGCACTAGGCAGGCCTCTAGCTCAACTATGTATCAGCATTCTGCAGTACTGAGCTATGTAAAAGTATTGTATAAATTCTGTGCAATATATATCTCGTTCTAATTTACTCTAGTGTTTCTAGTTTCTGCTGTCCTACTGGATGCTCACCTTCGTACCTGCACAAGGGTGCTTCCTTTATTCCTGTGTCGGTACTTTTCTACTCGGCCACCAACACCTACGACGGAAACGAGACGCAAAAGCGGAGACGAGGCTGGGACACAAAAGTGGCGACGAGGAGTGATAGACGAACCTTGGACCAGCCACTTACAGCAGCCAGACAGCAGCAGGCAGAGCACGCAGAAATTGCTCCCGCCCACCCACCCTTATAAAATGTTCAAATGTTTGTATAGTCTATGGGACTTAACTATGGGGTCATCAGTCCCTAAACTTACAAACTACTTATGAACTACTTATGAACTACTTACGCACTAGGACGGCACAAATATCCATTTCCGAGGGGGGATTCGAACCCCCGATGGTAGTGGCACCCTTATAATAAGGTTTTTGGGGGAACATTTTCAGTTACGTGTTTTGTGGACTTTTTTGTTGCAGAGCGAGCCCTCCTGTCATATTGCATTTGTGTTTTGTTATAAGTTAAATGTATACGCGGTGCCTAATCGGTCAGCATGGCCGCTAACCCGAATCCAAACTTAATGGAAATTATTCAGTTACAGACGGCGCAAATCACGCAGCTACTGCAAGCGGTGGCAGAGTTGACAGCGCAAGCAGCTAATCAACAACAACAGCCGCCGCTTCCTGCATTTCGCCAGTACAATGAACGTGACGAAGAATGGAGCGACTATTTCGCACAGTTTCAAGAACTCGTCGCGGCTCATCAACTTACAGGTCAGACTGTTAAGCATCTTTTCTTGTCTGTGGTGGGCCCCAAAACTTTCGTGTTACTGCAGAAACTTTTCCCCCATGCATCACCTCGTGATTTAGCATTCGATCAAATTGTAGAAGGACTGAATACTCATTATGAGAGAAAAGTTCTCGTAGCTGCGGCACGGTACCGATTTTTAAGAATAAAAAAATTACCAGAGCAGTCACACCAGCAGTGGATTACGGAATTGAAGGGCTTAACCCGCAAATGTAAATTTACTTGCTCTTGTGGACTTTCTTATAGTGACGTTATATTAAGAGATGCAATTACGCCGAACATTCAGGACACCAGAATTAGGGCAGCAATTCTAAAACAATCTGACCCTTCATTAGACCGTGTACTGCAGCTTATAGAAGCGCATGATACTTTTGACTTAGCAGATGTAGAAATGCAAAGCCACAGTGTTAATTCAGTGCGCCGCAACGGACGCTTTCCTAGTCACAATTCTCAGTATAGCACTAGTGATTCTTATTTTTCAACCGGCCGTGCTGAACAGACAGTGAACAGTAGCCAGTGTAAAAGTGCGACACAAAGGTCGCCCCGTCGTGGTAGAAACAGTAAGTTGAATAATGGACGCCAACGCTCATTTCAGAAAAATGTTCGTAAATCTTGCCCCCAGTGTGTATCTCGCCACAAGCGTGCGCAATGCCCCAGCCGCAACGCAACCTGTTATCAATGTGGCAAATCAGGACATGTACAGTCTGTGTGTATGCAAATTAAAAATTCAAAGAACGGTACCTTTAGAAACAGTGCTTTGCCGAGTGCAAGAACGGTTCATGCTGTCAATGTCATAGACGCTGTGGAGTTGAACAGTGCTTTACTTGGTTCTCAATTGCAAGAAAGTTCTTCTGCGGCTACTGCAAAACTATGTAGTGAGCCACGCCGCAAGCGCCGACGAGCGCGTAAAACTGTGCAACGGAAAAGGGTTCGGGACAAGCAACATGACAATGTACAGTGCAATCCTGTAGTGAACCTAGTGCCTTCTACAACTTCTCCTTGTAAAAGTGCCGAGTACTGTGTAGATAGTGACAGTAGACTTGTTGTAGCTACTCAAAAGTTTAGTGCAGTAGTTAGTGAATCTGTAGTAGCCTCGCAATGTGCGGACGCCGATCCGGCGGTAGTGCCATCTAGTGACAGTGTTGTTAATCCGCTGCGTGCCGAGTCTGCGCCGCTTACTTCACTACGCGGTCCACGCATGCGCCGCAAACAAGTTCTATCAGACGTTGCCCACATTCGCGCACCTGTCGTGCGCCAGAAGCACAAACTGTTTGTGACTCTCTCTATAGAAAATAAGACTGTGCAATTTCAGCTCGATACTGGTTCCGCTGTTACATTACTGAATAAAGATACTTATGAACTTCTGGGTTCGCCAAAATTGTCGCCGTCACAGCAAGTGTTAACAGCGTACACAGGACAGAATATTCCCGTGCTAGGAACGTGTAGCCTGCCCGCCTCTTTTCAAGGTGTAACAACAACAGTTTCTTTTGTAGTTCTTCAGGCCAAATCTACACAGAACATTTTTGGACTAGATACATTTGACTTGTTTGGTTTATCAATTCAAAGTGATGTGCTTCAAATTTCGTCAGTAGTGCCTCAGGACAAAATCAATGCATTGTGTGAAAAATATAGTGACTTGTTTTTCGCCGGAACTCGGTTGTGCGAAAGACTTCGTGGCACATGTAACTTTAAAAGAATCTGCTGTACCAAAATTTCGTAAAGCTAGACCAGTGCCTATCGCAGTGCGTGATAAAGTTGCAGACGAACTTAAACGTTGGCAAGATAGTGGGTGATTTCTCCTGTTTCTGCGAGTCAGTGGGCCTCGCCTTTAGTAATTATACCCAAGCCATCAGGAAAACTTCGTCTCTGTGCGGACTTCAAATCAACAGTAAACAGTCAAACAATTGTAGACACTTACCCCCTGCCCAGACCTGACGAACTAATGGACAAATTAGGACAGTCTCGCTTCTTTTCTAAGATTGATTTATCAGAGAGACAGATTCTACTTGATGACGAGTCAAAAAAGTTTTTCGTCGTTAATACTCACATGGGCCTTTTTCAATTTCAACGCCTACCCTTCGGCAGTTCTTCCGCCCCCGCTATTTTTCAGCACTTTTTGGAACAGCTGACAATTTCTGTACCGTGCTGTTCGAACTATTTAGATGATATTGTGGTATCCGGACGTACAGTTGAAGAACATTTATCAAACCTGGAGTGCCTTTTCCAAGTGTTGACTGCAGCAGGTCTACGTTGTAATAAAGCAAAGTGTTCGTTTTTTCAGACTGAAATAGAGTACCTAGGCCATGTGATTAATGCCCAAGGAATCCATCCCTTACAGTCACATCTTCGAGCAATCAAAGACTTGCCTCCTCCTAAGAATGTGCTCGAATTGCAAGCAGCAATGGGAAAGCTTAACTGTTATTTCAGATTTATTCCCAATGCCTCTCAGATTGCAGCTCCACTGCATCGCTTACGTAGGAAGAATGTTCCTTTTGTATGGTCCAAAGATTGCCAAGTTGCTTTTGACGAATTAAAGTCTGCACTACTCAGTGATGCATGTTTGATTCCCTTTGACCCACAGAAGCCTGTAGTGCTAGAAGTTGATGCCTCGTCGTACGGTCTGGGTGCAGTTTTGTCACTTCGTATTGGTTCTCACGATCGACCTATTGCCTTTGCATCCAAGCTACTGACGCCGACGCAACAGAATTACAGTCAGGTAGAAAAAGAGGCCTTAGCAATCATTTACGGCGTCACAAAGTTTCATCATTATCTCTATGGCAGAAAATTCTATTTGTTGACAGACCGCAAGCCTCTCATGTCGTTGTTCTCACCCACAAAGCAAATTCTGCCACGAACGGCACAAAAGCTTCAGAGATGGTCCTTGATATTGTCAAATTATCAATATGAGATTTTGTACCGACCTACCTCTAAACATGCCAACGCGGACACACTTTCCCGACTTCCGGTTGGCCAGGATTTGTCGTTTGATTCTTCGGAAACAGCATGTTGTCAGATAGACTCCAGAGATGCTTACGCTGTCGCAGATTTCCCTTTGAAGTCTGGTCGGGTTGCGCAGGAAACGGCTGCGGATGCAGATCTAAGTGTGGTAGCACGTTTTGTTCGCTTTGGTTGGCCTGCCAGAGAGAAAGACATTGATCGGCCTCTGGTTCGACGTTATTTTGCACAACGTCATGCATTATCTTTAAGTCAGGGTGTTCTGTTGTTACATACGGACAACGACCAAACAAAAGTGATTGTTCCTCGTTCCCTGCAACTTGAAGTGTTACGCCTCCTGCATCAAGGACATTGGGGTATTGTTAGGACAAAGCAATTGGCCAGACGTCATTGTACCTGGGTTGGTATGGACGCTCAGCTAGAGAACATGACGTCACAGTGTACTGTTTGTGCGGAGCATCAGGCGGCTCAACCGCAAAGTTTCTCAGACTGGTCACGCCCCAAGGGACCATGGCAACGTTTACACATTGACTTTGCCGGACCTTTCTGGAATACGAGCTGGTTAATTGTTGTAGACGCTTTCAGCAAGTTTCCTTTAGTGATTGCCATGAACTCAACGACAGCGTCTAGTACAATCAATGCCTTAACATCAGTGTTTTGCATCGAAGGTTTGCCTGAAACTATCGTCAGTGACAATGGACCTCAGATTGTTAGTGCGGAATTTCAACAGTTTTGTCGTGTGAATGGCATTCAGCATATCACCACCGCACCTTTTCACCCTCAGTCCAATGGTGAAGCAGAACGTTTCGTTCGAACATTCAAGTCTCACATGGAAAAGATGAAAGGTCAGCACTCCAGGCAGCAAGCTCTTCAAATTTTCCTGTCTACGTGTCGGTGCGTGCCACGTGACGGCCCGTCTCCTGCCGAGCTGCTACACGGCCGCCGTCACCGCACTCTCCTTCACCTGCTGCAGCCTTCCACGCACCGAGTCGGTTCGTATGGCGCTACGCGTATCCAGGTTTCCACGCCGGTGCTGTACAGGGTGTTTGCTGGCAACAAGAAGACATGGTTGCCAGGCATCATTCAGCGCGTGCTCGGTCGCAATATGTATGTTGTACGTTCTTCCACAGTGTCGGAGCTGCGGCGCCACGCAAACCAATTGCGCTTGCACATGCCGCGCGATCCTGTCTTGGGTTTCTTGATTCCAGACCCAGTTCACCGCCAGGGAGCACAGCCATATCGCTCACCGCTGGGTCCAGCTTCTCCGGACTACGAGATCCTGATGGATGTCGACGCACCTCCGACGCAGTCGTCGCCGCCGCTGTCGCCGCCGCAGATGACAGCGGCACCGAGAAGGACTCCGGGTCCGTGCGCCCCCCCCCCCCCCCCCCAGCTTGGGCCACGCACCTCAGAAGAAGATGACCTGCTCCATCTGGGCGGAGGCGGGCGCCCTTCCGCTGGTTTTGGTGGGTTTCCCGGCGGATCGCAAGGTGTATACCGGGGCGCGGACGGCGTCTCTATCCCATCCTCAGCTACGACGCCCGTCCCACCAGTAACGCCCCCGCCCAGGCCCTCCTCCCAGTGCCGTCGCCGTGGCCCTCAGCCCTACGCCACGACGGCGCGGCGGTTTGGGGGGGAGGGGTGTGGTGTCGCACAAGTCCAAAGTGCGCGACACCTACTTTCGCCGAGCGCCGCCATGCACGCACGGCGCGGCGTTCTTACGACGTCAGCCACGAGCGCCCTCTGCTACAACTCCGCTCGTGGCCATCACTGAACGACATCATTCACTTGGGACTGAGATAGGAACCAGCTAACACTTCGGAATCAGATAGGCACCAGTGAAGACTTGGCTATCGGATAGGCACTAGGCAGGCCTCTAGCTCAACTATGTATCAGCCTTCTGCAGTACTGAGCTATGTAAAAGTAGACACCTACGACGGAAACGAGACGCAAAAGCGGAGACGAGGCTGGGACACAAAACTAGTGATGAGGCAGACGCTGTGCTGTTTTACTGGTACCGGCGTACGAAAAGGAAGAGACAGAGTGTTACGGGTGCATTCAAACATAGTTATTGTATGTGGATATCATGGGCTCTAAAGTGGTTTATGTACTGGACATACAGAAAAATACGTGGTAAAATACGTCCATTACGTAAGATCCGCTCGAACTTTCCCGCGCACTGCAGGTCGCAAGAGACGCGTGCAAATCGCGCCGTTGGCCGCCTCCAATTTACTTCAATCGAATAGGGACGGAATCGCGTCGAGAACGAGTCGCAGCTGCGATGAGTGCGGATCGACTCGTGCGCGGACGGCCTAGGAACAGTACGTTGTCCGAGACGCGGCTGTTAACTGCGACTGCGACGTTTTACCTGGTCGGCGACTCGGGAAATTCATGAGGAATATAAAATTTCAGATTTTCCTGCCTCGAAAAATGCTATATGTTAACCTTGCGTTACTAACATCTGGTTTTAACGCTCGGTACTATCACCCGTCTTTCAGGGGTTTTTGAACTTTTGTTAGTAACACCCGTCAATTCGGCGAGTGTGATTCCAAACCAACACTCTACCCGTGTACTCTTGTTCATAAATTGTTCCTCAAACGCTCACAGACAATTTGAACGTAGCCGTCATTTTGACGGATGTTACTAAGCTAAAAAATGTTCAAATGTTTGTAGAGTCTATGGGACTTAACTACGGGGTCATCAGTCCCTAAACTTACAAACCACTTATGAACTAGCTAATCCTAAGGACGTCACAAATATCCATGCCCGAGGGGGCATTCGAACCCCCGACCATAGTGGCCGTGCAGACCGTGACTGGGCCTCCTCAGTCCCCTCGGCCACCGCAGCCGGCACTAAGTTACACCACCCCCATATTTTGTTTGCTGTTACAGATTCTTGCTTTCTTTAAAAAATTAAAAAGCACTATTTTCGGTTATGTATGTTTTTTTTCCCCTGTATATTACATCTGTGTCGATTCTGAGAAAACTAACCAGCAAAAAAAGGAGGAAAAAATGGGTTTTGCATATCTTGTAGTTTCACATCCCACCTTGATAACGAAGCGTGTATTTTTTCAACATTCCTCATAGTTATTCCGATACTTAATTTATAAGTAATCTAATGCATTACATTTGACGTGTTTACAGCGAATAATGTACTCGCAGGCTACTTTGTGTATGGTTCATTTTAGGTCATACATCGTTGGGGATGGAATGACCCTAACAATTCGTAATTATTTTTAAACCTCAGAACAGAACGATACCTGTCTCCGTTTTCCAGATTTTGGCTCGTGTATATTCGGTACGGGAGCGTAGTGATAGCGCGCCAGTTCTGTCCATGTGCAACTTCAGTTGCGTGGTCGCAACAACCTCCTCATCTATTAACGTTTAAAGATATCGAACCTTGTGTTTCAAATGAAGGGAATGTGTATTTTACATATGCATTAATACTCGAAGCTTTTTTTTATCTATAAGTATATAGAAGTAACTACAGTTTTCGCTATGAAACAAGGTGTTAATTAAATAGTTCTTATATCTCGTCAAAGAAGCAAACAGTAACATTGCAGACAGTTAGGGTTTTCTAAAGATTCATTCTATTTTTGTGTCACATGACGATGAACACTGTTAAAACATTTTTATTGACAGGTACCTTTTAACACGTCGGCTACCGTGTGGCGCGTGCCTCTGACGTCTTCCTGGCAGTCATCGTGTTAAATGACAAAATCAGATGTCATTTTAGATGAAATGTCAGCCAACTTGCATATGTTATGTAACTTTCAGAAATTGAGACAAAGAGAAAATCGTTGAACTGGTTCAACAAACCTATCAGTCCTACTGAAAAACTCGCCATGTCGCTAAGATCGTTGTAGTTTTATTTTCTTATGTACAATTGTAACGCTGATTATGACGGCAAAAGTGTGTTCAACTGAAACTTCTGATACAGCTTGCATCTCTCTCGTCTCAGGCTTTTTCTCATTGTAACTTATATAGATTCACCTTATGAACTGCCTTTGAAATCAGTCCCAGTGTTCGAAAACGTAAATTCGATATTTTCTCCAACAGAGATCAGAATATAGCTGACACATATCGAACAAAATATGTTTCTGTAGCTCGTTAAATGTACCTATCGACAATGGTTATAAGAATTGTTGCTGTATTACTTTATGGCAAATATATCGAATTTAAAAAATCAATGATCTCATCCGTACCGTGAGACAGATGATTGTAAATGCTACACCACAACATATAACTTTGTTCATATGAACTAAGATAATTTTTACGGCGCGCCACAGAACGTAATAGATGGGTATGAATGAAATTAATGAAAATAATACATCAATGTTGTCATTCATTTCCTTACACTACACATGGTTAGCTAAACAAAAAAATCAATAACCACCGGCCACATTTATTATTCCCAACACCAACGAAGTAAAAACTGGTCATTTTCTTACCTACCATCGCAATTCTCCTCACTGGTGCAGTGCTGCAATGGACGCCGCATCAGCCGCGCGCATAATAACTTAATTGACTTGTAAGTAGTCTAATATTTTTCATTTCATTTTACTTAGAAATCTAAACATATTTTGATCATTGTATGTTATTCACGGGTATGTCTTGAAATAGATTTAAAGTGGGTAGGTTCCTACTTATCTTCTTGCTTGGTAATCACATAGATCGTACTTACATATTGCTGAGTAGAAAAAGTAAGTTAATTATTAAGTTGTAGAAGAATACGCAGTTATTTATTTATTTATTTATTTATTTACCTTTACCTTTTCGTATATATTAATTTGTTTTCGAATAATTCTCTTTTATATCGTTTTTTTTTTTGTTTTGATAAAATTTTTGTTTATTTCTTGGAGAGTCCAAATCTGCAATAAAAAATAGGGGTTTCTATTTCAAGTGCTTCACCCTGTATAAAGGAATAATTGTTTCATTGCGCTATCTTGAGAAGGAATTTTGGGCGAGTGACTAAAGAAACAGGAATGCAGCGACTGGCATGTGAAGGATTATGCGATATGATGAACCACTCTAATAGTGTGGAAAAAGCAGTGGTCACGTGACTACATTCGAATGGACAACCTCTAACACGGGCGTATATAAGGGGGGGGGGGGGGCAGCATAATATATTCGCAACTGTCTTGTGGGGATAAAGAACGACAGTATAACGAAAGTATTGTTAATAAGAAAGACAGTATCCCCAGAAAAGATCCTGAAGAGGATGGGCGGATGGGCTACGAAAGACCCGCAACACCTACGATTCACAAAAAATTGATGGAAGCTGCACAGCATTTACTGGAGGCAGTTTCTAATGTCGGCACGTTGTCTGCGAATTCTGTGATCACCTGATAACTAAACAATCACCTCTCTCTCGGTCTTCCGCCTGGCCGTTAATTGACTGAAAGAAGGTTTACACTTCGCTGACTGCTACTTTGACTCACTCAGTTTTCCTCCTGCTACCAGCTATCCCCTCGCGTTTATTTTCACTGAACAGAAGCATGCACTAACTTTCCAGAATTCTCCTGCTCTGCAAAGAATACGTTTATCTGGTACAGCCCGTCTGATACACGTTTTACGTAGCCGTATCTTCTTTGCTAGGTGGAGGTAGTTATTATTCAGAATTGAATTTCTCCGTTCCTATTGTGGGTTACAATTTTGTATTCAAGGGAAGTGGAAAGAAGCCGACGCCAAACAGGAGAGAGAACTCCCTGTTAGATCTACATTCAAGTTGACAGCAGGCGAAGCGATGTCCTTTTATACACTGCAGTGTATAAGACGTTATTCTCTTCTAAAAGTGGCTTTAACTGCTGTCTGTTAAATCACTAAAAAACTTATCGGCAGTCGACTTTTCCGTGGACTTCTCTAGTGTATGCACTGCGGCAGCGTTCGTCTCGAAAGAACGAAGGATGATTAAGGTTTACATCCCGTTGACAACGTTGTCATTAGCGACGAAGCAGAAGTTCTGATTTCTTTTATTATTATTGTTTCTTCTTTTAACGAGCACTTTGAAAGAAACCATCCCGGAATTTCTCAACGGGTGATTTATGGAAATCACGGAGAACAAAATTCCACATGGCCGCCGGAAGCGTGTTTGAACAACAACGCCTAAAGAGAAGGCCACGTCACGCCGAGTAGGCCGCTGCTCGTAGCTGAGTGGCTGGCGCTAGAGCCTGGTGGACAGCCAGTGACGTTACACGAGAGGGCCGAGGCCTTCTCTCTAGGTGGTGGTGGTTTGAACCGCCGTCCTCCCGAATGCGAGCCCAGCGTGTTAGTCACTACGCCTTCCAACTCGATTTCGGCTCTAAGGAAGCCGTTTCGCAACCTACAGATGACAAACTTTCGTCACTAGTATTTGGTCGGTAAGCCAGACATTGTTCGTTCAAATGTTCAAATGTTTGTAGAGCTTATGGGACTTAACTACGGGGTCATCAAATGTTCAAATGTTTGTATAGCTTATGGGACTTAACTACGGGGTCATCAGTCCCAAAACGTACAACTACGTATGAACTAGTTAACACTAAGGACGGCACAAATATCCATGCCCGAGGGGGGATTCGAACCCCCGACCGTAGTGGCCGTGCTGAACGTGACTGGCGCGCCGCAGACAGCTCGGCCACCGCGGCCGGCACATCGTTCGTGTGACAATGTCGATGTTCATTCGTCCTTCATATTAAAAAGTTAATTGCGAAGTAACCTTGGTATTACCCATTCCCTTTACAATTGCAGAGGGCAGAACGTGGAACTAAGCTTTGTTTACGCTCAGATGGGGCCGACAATACTCGACAGTAGACGATGGACGCACGAGTCGCGCGCATTGTACAGTCACGTTACTGTCGTAGTGCGACAGTATTCTTAGCGGCTGCTGAAATGGACAGGCATCGCGAAACTACACGCTATCAAAGAGTACGTTCCGATGGAAAAGTGCTAATAAATAATGTTGTTAAATTTTGTAAAGAAGAAAAACGAAAAGGCTTGGCCGGCCGCGGTGGCCGAGGGGACTAAGGCGCTCCAGTCACGGTCTGCACGGCCACTACGGTCGGGGGTTCGAATCCCCCCTCGGGCATGGATATTTGTGCCGTCCTAGTTCGTAAGTAGTTCATAAGTAGTTTGTAAGTTTAGGGACTGATGACCCCGTAGTTAAGTCCCATAGACTATACAAACATTTGAACATTTTGAACAAAGCTAGCAAGTATTTACAGAGTCCATACGCCGCCACATGATCACAAAAGGATTTAACATACCAGGCCGTTATCAAACTGAAACTAGAATCACACACACCGCGTTTATCTATTTGAAATCACTGAATTGAAAAACGAGAACACATTTTTGCACACGCTCGGAGAAAATATTCCAAAAAATGCTTGTAAGTTCACGAATCTAAGTTAAACGTGCTAGTCAATGAAATGCTATCATCTCCAGAAACAAGAGAAGAACCAACCTTACTTCACCAGACGACCAGCCCAGAATGACCAGACCGAGCGGCCACAAGAAGTGGGAAGCCACCGGAAGCCGTAAAATCCAAGAAACAGCGGTGCTGGGGACGAACAGCGAGACTCGCGCTGGAGGGAAGACTCACCAACTAAAACCAAAGGGTATGGAATCCTCTTTGGTAGTATCAGCAGCTATCGACACTGAGCCAGAGAGAACGATGCAAAGCGAGCTATCACTCCCCACATTCAGACAGCCATAGATTCTCGCACCCACTTAAAAGTACAACAACTGCACATTCTCACAGGGACAGTGGCGTAGCGGTGAAGCCGTACTTATGCCACATTAATTGATATAATGATGAATTATTAACATAACAAAATAAGAAAAACCTAGCAATATTAACTAATATTTTTACACATGAAATAAAAATGCTATGCCTGAAGCCTTGAAAAGAGTGGGGTTCAAGTTTTAACAAAATTATAATCTAGCGACATTAAATAAATTATAACTTTACAGAAATATACAAATATATTTGTAAGACGACAGATGGTCGTCTTCAACCTACAAAAAGATTCCCGTGTCTATTTATTAGAGATATTACCGTTTTTCAACAATTTTCTACTCATCTTTATTTTTATCGATTACAGCGCCTTCTATCATGAAATTAAAGAAACAATGTTTCATACAAAGTTTACATATTTTTCACCGTGAATCACTATCTGCAACGTGAAATACATGTTCTTGTTTAAGATTTCAAAGTCATATCCCAATCGCTCCAGGGGATGGTGCATGGGTGTGTTAACATATATCCATAATGGGAGTTTAACAAATTTTATTGCAATGTTTTTAATTCTACTTGTATTTTTCGAAAACAGTTTTAGGTGTTTCACCCTGCATATATTTATTGAATGAGAAAGTTGTTATAAAATAGGCATTTCATATAAAGTTTGAAAAAATGATTAACAAATTTACCCAATCCTGAACCAGCCATATGCACTATGGAATAGTCGATGTTTCCGCCAATAGTGCCCTCGCCAATTTCGGAGATAAAAAAAATGAAAAAAAGCGGGCACTATAGCCGAGTAAATGCGTTAATTCACTGTACGGAGTCTGATTATATACCTGAACACAGTTTCCATGACAACCAATAAAACAAAACAGACGCGAAAGCCAAAAATGAAATCAATATTGCTTTTAAATACAAGTCCACAAAATCAAAGCTTCACTATCTGAGAGACTCCGTCTGTCGCTTGTTAGGACAGTCACAAAAACCGAGGATGTATTCTAGTCTCCAAACTCGTAGGGGAATGACATGACATCTTTTAACTTCTGTAATGTAAGAGGATATTATGGTTTTGGCTCACAGCAGCAAGGTATTTAGTGCTCTGACAAATATAGGCAATATACATTAAAAAAGCACTAATTAGTAACTGAAATTAAAAGTAACAGTAAGTGGCAAGCCGCATGCAAGAAACTGAGGTGTCTACCAGGAAGACAACATCCGTACAAGAGTAACTGTGGCTTTGAATTGATGTTGCAACGAAAGTCAGCAGCTGGTACGTATTATAGGAAGCAGTCACTTCCCTGTAAACGACGGAGAAGACCGAATGGGACAGTTCCGTGAGCTTCAACGTTAAATGCAGAGAAGAGTACGCCCTACTACTGTTGATACCTAGCATAAATATAAATTGTGACTGAATGTGTGTAAGCCTCTGTGAAGTGAGAAGGATCTAAATTCTGTACATCTGTACTCCGCAAGCCGCTTTACAGAATGGTTCGTGGAAATAACGATTGTCAGTAAGCTTCTGTGTGAGCTTGAACCTCTAGCTTTACATTCAACGACTTTTCGCGAAAGCTACGTAGGAGGAAACAGTTTACTGATTGGATCTCCGAGAAATTTCCAGCCGGCCGCAGTGGCCGAGCGGTCTGCGGCGCGCCAGTCACAATCTGCACGGCCGCTACGATCCGGGGTTCGAATCCCCCCTCGGGCGTGGATGTTTGTGTCGTCTTTAGTATAAGGTAGTTCATAAGTAGTTTGTAAGTTTAGGGACTGATGACCCCGCAGTTAAGTCCCATAAGCTTAACAAACATTTGAAGAAATTTCCACTCTCGGAAATTTAACATTGAGGCACACCGTGAAATGATATATAATCGTCAATATCGTGGAATAGTTGCGTAGATATATAATATATATATATATATATATATATATATATATATATATATATATATATATATATATATATATAAACACTACGAATCAGTGAAGTGCAATGAACAGTCTCACCACGGACTGAGAACATAATTAAGGGATGTGCTTCATTCGATTGTGGTGTCACATGATAGCATTATCAAAAATATCAAAAACTGTATTTTGATTTTCCTAATATGAAGTCTTTTTGTTCAAGATATTACAGTTTTTTACAATTTTAACTGATTTTAAATTTCATCGATTACAACGCCATACACCGTGAAACGAAACAAAAAAAAAGTTTCACACAAGAGTTACAAAATTTTCATGGAGAATCCAAATCTGCTAAAAAAAGGGGGGGAGGGTTCCCATTTTAAGATGTCAAAAAGGAATCTTACGGTTTAACGTCCCGTCGACAGCTTGGTCATTAGAGACGGAGCTCGTGCTCGGATTTTTTGGGTAAGGATGGGGGAAGGAATTCGGCTGTGCCCTTTGAAAGGAATCATCCCGGCATTTGCCTGGAGTGATTAAGGGAAATCACGGAAAACCTAAATCTGGATGGTCGGAGGTGGATTTGAATTACCATCCTTCCGAATACGAGTCCAGTGTATTACTGCTGCGCCACCCCGCTCGGTTTAAGGTGACAAAATCATCCACCTCTCCCGCGCCCGGGGGTGATGCAGGGGGAGGAGTCAGCTTTGTGTTAATGGATGCAACTTTTTAAAATCCGATTTGTATTTTCCGTATGCTCGGAGAAAGCGTTGTAAGATCGAATTTTCAAAAGTTTGTATAGCTCTGGGACCAAACAGCAGTGGTCATCTGTCCCTAGACTTACAAATTACATTAACTTACGCTAAGGACAATACACACACACACACACACACACACACACACACACACACACAAAAGCGCGCGCGCTTCCCGATGGGGGGCTCGAACTTCCGACGGGGAGACGCCGCGCGCTCCGTAGAAAGTGTCCTTAAGCGCACGGCCACTGCCACGCGGTCAGTTTTAAAAGCCTCATCCTTTATATACTAATAATGTGTTATTCGTTGTTTCACAGTTTCCATAGCAAAAGTTCGCGTTTGATATGTTGTTCGTACGTGGCAATTCGTGGCTAGCAGAACTACTTGCTGTTGCAAGTAAACACCTGAAATACTAAAACTTCAAATTCGAGAAATGCAGCATGCAGACAACTAATCGCTGAAAACTCGAGAGTTATAAAGATAGACGATGCCGTAAGGCCAATTCCCCGATTGGCGGTACTCATTTTCGTAAATAAAGAAAAAGAAAACGATTGTTCCTGGAGTCATCGGAAGGCAATGTTTCTGAATTTCGCGTAAATTAGTGCTGCCGTATTTCACGTAATTAACAAATTAACGAACTTTCGAGATTTTTTTAAATTTCGTATTTTGACCCCAAAAATTAATTGGGCTACTATAGCCTAGTACAAGGGTGGGCAAATAGCGGCCCGCGGGCGACATGTGGCCCACTGAGGGGTTTTGTGTGGCCCGCCAAGACATTTACAAAAATCATAGGGAAAGCAAATATTCCTTCTCCGCGCGACTAAAAACAAAAAATCCGCGAGCGTCTGCGCTAGTTAATAGTGCGTATTACCGACAGATAAGGTACAAGTGACATTTCCCAGAAAAATGAGATTAGTGAAACTATATCATGATAAAAGCGTGTGTAATTATTAAGGCAGAGGGATAGAAGTGGACTCTCACTGTGCTTAGGTACCCGTGCTTCCAGAAATCACCAGTTCTGAAACCGTGTGAACTTTTGACTTTAGTCGTATCAAAATTATAAGAAGTATACTTATACTTATATATATGCCACCAGTATATATACGGCATTAGAAGTCACAGGTTTATAAGGCGCGGCCCTCCGCTAACCTCAGTGTCTATAATGTGGCCCCCGAGCCGAAACAATTGCCCACTCCTGGCCTAGTAAATGCTCAATGTGTTAGTATAATTTGTTGAGGTTATGCTTACAGTGATCTAGCTTTTGAGGATTGATACTAGCATTGTCCAGATATTTTTTAATATTGTTTGGTTTATAGAGAGTGAGGCACTTAAGACTGGGTTTTAGAAAATCTGTAAAAATACAAAACGTATTCAAAAGTTGCAATAAAAGTTGTTCACCTTTAAGAAGGAGATCCATTAACATAAAACTCGACGCCTGTGCACCAACCCAGGGGGTTGACTTTGAAACCTTAAATAGGGACCCATATTGTTTATTAGAGGTTTGGATTCTCTGTGCAAAAATAATTTTTGTGCGAAAAATTCAAAAGTTCAAACGTTTGTTAAGCTTAAGGCACTTAACTACGGGGTCATCAGTCCCTAAACTTACAAACTACTTATGAACTACCTACAACTAAGGACGGCACAAATATCCATGCCCGAGGGGGGATTCGAACCCCCGACCGTAGTGACCGTGCAGACCGTGACTGAAGCGCCGCCGGCCGCGGTGGCCGAGGGGACTGAGACGCTCCAGTCACGGTCTCCACGGCCACTACGGTCGGGGGTTCGAATCACCCCTCGGGCATGGATATTTGTGCCGTCCTTAGTTGTAGGTAGTTCATAAGTAGTTTGTAAGATTAGGGACTGATGACCCCGTAGTTAAGTCCCATAAGTTCTACAAACATTTGAACATTTGAACTGAAGCGCCTCAGTCCCCTCGGCCACCGCGGCCGGCTGCGAAAAATTCCTTTTTCCGTTAGAGATGACGCTATAATTGGTAAAATTTAAAATGAGTTGAAAATTATTGAAAACCGGTAATACCTCAAAGAAATACACATCAAATTTGAAATATCAAAGTACAGTTTATATAATGCTATGTGACACATTCTACCCTTCCGCAATGCATTTTTAGTCTACTTTTAACGTTACCCAGGAGCAAAAATTTGCTGATAGTAGCAATGTGTTCCCTTTGTGATGTTCGTTTTTGTTAAGTCGGCTAGATTCCTACTATCTCGGTGTGCTTGATTAGTCTGAGTCCCCTTTGCCTCTCAGAAGTGCCCCATTGAACCAAATGTTTGAAACGGTGTCCGTTGTTTGTAATGCACATTGAAACTCTATGTCTGAATGTCAATCCTAAATTTTTAATATTCTCTGCGTTGATGTTTGCACATTCCTTGATAATTCACTGCTGAATATGTTTTGGGGTTGTTGATACTGTCACGTAAACCCTCTCATTAAGCCAACCCTACAGGAAAAAGTCGACAGATGTCCGTGAACGTGCGGGCTACTTTTCAGAACCTCCTTCACGTCATCGTTTCTGGATAACGCTAAAAGTAATCTAAGAATGTACTGATGGACGGTAGACGGTATCACATGACAGTATTATCGAAATTATCAAAAACATTACTGTACTGTTTCCTAATATCAGTTTTTCAAGCAACTTTTATTTTTGCCGATTAAAGCGCCATCTATCATGAAATGAAAAAAAAAAGTTTCATGCAAAAGCTACTTTTTTTCACGACGAATTCAAATTTACAATAAAAATATGGATTCTCCATTTGGGATTTCAAAGAACCCCCTACCCGCCACACTCTCGGTATAAGGGGTCGAGCTTCGTGTTAATCTTTGAGGTCAACAAATTTTACTGCACCTTTTTTAATCCGATCGGTATTTTTCGAAATATTTTGAAGAACACGATTAAATGCCCCATCTTCTACAGTAGGACGAACGGATGACCTATCACCTCGCTCACCTGAATAATTAATCAACGAACCAATACAGAACTTTGCACTATGTCCTTGTGTATCACTATTGGTTAGCGACGGAGGGAAGTGCACAAGGAATAACACACTGGACAATAATTCGGAAAGACTGCAGTTAAAACTCGTATCAATGCATCCGGATTTAGGTTTTACGTGATTTCAGAATCAGAGCCTGTGCTTCGTCTCTAATGGCCAGGCTGTCGACGGGACGTTAAAACCCTTATATTCCTTGTTTTTATTGGTGAGAGATCTTAGGTATTGTAACGCACTGAGCCAAAAAATGGCGTATTTTGTGGTAGGAAATACTGTGAGCTGCCAGTTTTGCGCAAGATAATGGTACCATTCGTTAAAGGAAGATCTGATATTAGTATTTCCAGATGGGTTACTACGCTTCTATGAACACATTCGGAATTAATTCGTTTGGAAACCGCTAGGGTGACGCGTAGAACTGTGTGTAGCGCGTCAGACTGGAAACATGAAGAACGATAGAACGATGTCGAAGTGGGGGAGAGCTTTGTGGGCGCCGTCGCATCTCCTCTCAGCTACGAGGGTTGTTCAAATGAAAAGGTACGAAACGATACTGTGGGTATAATTGAAGTTTTTATTCAAAAGTAATCACCGGAGGCATGAGCACTACAGTTCCACTGCTTAAGAAGTGAAGTATTCATTGTTCCCAGAATTCCGAGTTGAAACGCTTTCCTTTGAGATGTTTTTTTAATGGACCAAACAGATGGAAGTCACAGGGCGACATGTCAGGACTGTAGGGGGGATGGTCACGCTGCTCCCATTTTAACTTGGCCAGTACACTCTGTGACCTTGGATAGGCCAGGCCTATTGCTCTTGATGGATTTGTGTAGGCTACGGAGAGTCTCACAGTACGGCACTGTTAATGGTTTTTCTGTGCTTGAGGAATTCGATCAGTATCGGACTTCGAACGTTGAAAAATTGGCTGCTGAGGGCACATGTTTGAATTTTTTAGGGCGACGTGACAACATTACATTCGCCTCTCTAGATGTCGCACTACGTCATCCCAAAGCGGCATATTGAAATTTCAACCGGTTTGACTGTTAAGACCTCTCGTGCCTTTTCATTTGAACACCACTCGTACTGTAATTTTAGCTGGGCATAATCATGTTTCCTCTGCATGTGGTAATTCCAGTCCGGGTAACTGCGAATCTAAAAACAGTGTGGGAAGCTTTAAAGGGGAGTTACAGGGTGTGTTGCGCTGATAATTTCAGAAAAAAATCGATACGGTGCAAAACTGAATAGTTTATTTCAGAAACCACCCATGTGACAGTTTTAGCTATTTTGAGTTAGATGCGGATTCGTGGAGAGCACACCAAGACACATCGTTTAGCACAGTAGTCATTTATATATATCACATCTAAACCCGTGAACAAGACCTAAGAAATTTACGTGTACCGCAGAAACAACGTAAGTAACACACGTGTGCAGTGTACAAGGTAAATTCACCATTCAGGAGATAGTCACTGGTAATATTCTTTCATGTACAAATCGATGGTAGACCTTTCTACAAGAAGACGACAACCTCTGATGAAAGTTCTGGTCCAGTAATTCTTAAGGAAAACAGGGAAACTTCCGAGATATACACATACAAGGAGTTTCGTTACAGCAGTAAGACGAAGGGGGCTAGTAGTTACCAGCTTATTCTTCAAAGGATTAGTGCGAATTCCTTCAGTTTTGCAAAACGTCCGAAGCCCCTCCTATTCCTAACAAGAAAGCTTATCCCGAAGAAGAGTCCCCATGAAGAAGAAGAAGGTAGATTACTAAGAAACTAGAAGTGTACACTCAAGGCTACGAGTCCTTCTACAAGCACCCAATTGGCCAACCGGCAACGAGCAACAAAATGATTGATTTTTGCTTCAGATGCAGAAGATGAGGACTTGATTAGTCAACGAAACATTTTGATATTACGAAATGATTGGTGACATGTAACATTTTGTAATATATAAGATTTGTTACTTCTGTTTTCCAAGATATCTTCAATGCATTACAATAAATATGAGTTAAATAAAAGTTTGTTTCTACAAGTGAAGTGCATTTTCTTTATTGGAAACTCCATGGAAATAAATATAAATATTATTTACGTTTGTAAAAGACATTTCTTGTGTAAGTTACATACGTGTTTTTTTTAATAATGTTATAAAATCAACAGTAGACTTGGGGTTACATTTAGCATATCAGTACATTGGCAAAATGCGTCATATCACACATATATCATTTACAGGTCTGATAAAGACCATGTGAAGCACTGAAACAGTTTTTTTTCTTTTTTTGTAATTTCTCAGAATGAGAAAAAATTTACATGTGTAGTTTCTGAAATAAATGATTAAATTTTAGATTAAAGTAGCACTGAAGTTAATCATTCAGGTGGTTTCACAAGCATATTAAAGTAGCAGAACACGCTGTTGAACCGATGGCTCAGGTTCCATCTTTCTTCTGTCCAACGTGCAATTTTTGCATTGCTCTCCTGTACGGTTTGAGGGCGGGTGGGGGGAGGGAAGAACACGCTAGGCAACATCGTCTATGACCGGCTGCTTAAATCTGTGCACACAGCAATCCAATTATCTGACTTCCATGTAATTAAATCGGAAACGTCGTATCTTCTCTTAACAATTGTTTCTCAGTACATTCTCCTCTACAGCACATTTGAGAGCTTTTTATACTGTTTCTGACCACCCTGTATATAAAATTATTGCTCATCTTATATATATGCAAATAAAGCAAGCATTCAAACGTTAGTGTCAGGGACAAAGTGTGAATGAAATTGCTACACAATCATCAACTATTAGTGAAAAACTCATCCTATAGCAGTCCATGGCGTAAACTCCGAAAATGAGAGAAACCCAGTCACATAAGCAATTTTGACACTAGACATGTTCTTGCAGCCTGGAATGAGCGTCTAAATGTTCAAACGTTTGCAAAGCTAAAGGACCAAACTGCTGACGTCATCGGTAGCTTACAAACTACTTAAAGTAACTTATGCTAAGAAAAACACATCCATGCCCGAGGGAGGACTCTAATCTCCGACTGGGAGCGGCCGAGCAATTCGTGGCAAGGCGGCTTGACGACGAGACAAATGAGCGTCTCTGAAGCGGCGAAGTTATTCATTTGTCCGCGCGCTACTGACGTTAACATCTATGGAAGCTGGATGAATGTCTGGAAATGCACGAGAGACGGCGTGTTGGACTGCATACTTCATCACGAAACATACAGGCAGTGGCGAATATACCATATATTTTCGGGGTGGGCTAAGACTAATGTGAAGTAATTTTAAGTAGACACCATATGATATTTTGTATCAGTTTTGCTGTACGTAATCAGAGGATAATTTGCTGTGAAGGCACTTTTACTATAGTGAGATCAAGCTTTTTAATTGTTGACACTAAATCATAAAAGTATAGCTATTAAAGTAACTACCCTCTCCACTCACCAGTACAGGGAAAAACCACTGTCTACCACGGCGATGACTTCACACATCATTCATTGAAATAATTCAGATACCATACTTATTTTGGCCCACTTTAGGTTACGGTAGTAACACTAAAAGTGGGCCTTTGCGATCGTCTTTAGACAGCTGGAAATTTAAATGAAAATAACGGCTTAACCATGCATCTGACACGAAAATTGAATAATCGAATTTGTAGAGGAAAAAATTCTCTACAACTTTCCTCTGTTATATTTTTTTATATCTCGTATCGTTTCAGAGATATTTGCAAAAATAACGGCGATTTTGGGCTGTATGCCTCTCTGTCTGACTGTAACGTGTTCCCTGCTTTTAAGACGAACAGTTCAACCGATCAGCACCAAATTTTGAACACATAATTGTAGGCCGCCAGAGACCAGAACCTCCCTTTTTCAAATTTTTCGGGCAAAAAATAAGGTAGTAATACCAAAAAAAGCAGTTTGTAATATAATTGTAATTGCAAACGAACCGTTCATTTGACACGAAAATTGAATAACCTAATTGGTAGAGAACCTAATTGGTAGAGGCGAAAATTCTCTAAAACTTCACTATAGTATGCTTTTTTCATATCTTGGATTGTTGCAGACATATTTGCAAAAATAACAGCGATTTGACGAAGTCTGTCTGGCTGTAACGTGTTCCCACTTTTTAGGCCGAACCGTTCAACCAATTGGCACCAAATTTTATAGACATAATTGTTGGCTACCAGAGACCAGAACCTCATTTTTTGAAATATTTCGGACAAGAAATACGTTAGTAATACCAAAAAAGCCGTTTGTAATGTAATTTTAATTGCAAATAAACCGTTCATCTGACGTGAAAATTGAATAAACGAATTTGTAGAGGAGAAAATTCTCTACAACTTTGTCCCCTTATGTTTTTTTCATATCTCGTATCGTTTGAGAGATATTTGCGAAAATAACGGAGTTTTGACACCCTCCATTAAATTAACGAAAACCAGCCGTTCGCAGATGTCACGTGACTTTCCTCGCCCAGAACTCTGTGCATACGCCATCTTGCGTTGCGTATTTGATGATTTTCTTATTGTAACTTACACGTTGCCATTTTAAAGCAATGGCGCACTGAAGAATTAACAAAAAGACGTCGTTCTTCGCCAGCCGCGGTGGCCGAGGGGACTGAGGCGCTCTAGTCACGGTCTGCATGGCCACTACGGTCGGGGGTTCGAATCCCCCCTCGGGCATGGATATTTGTGCCGTCCTTAGGATTAGCTAGTTCATAAGTAGTTTGTAAGTTTAGGGACTGATGACCGCGTAGCTATACAAACATTTGAACGTCGTTCTTCGTGCGATAAATGATATAGTGCCTACAAATGCCATATTATCATCAGTTAACAACGGCCATTAATAGCAAGAGATTAAAGAAGACATTTCCTAACTGTTAGCTGTAGCGTAGTGAGCAATGTGTTGGCCTGTGACGCTGAAGGTCAGTGGTTCGGAACCTGCCAGCACCATTTTTTTTTTCCTGCAAGGGTTTCAGACACTGTTATTAATTAATTTTTATTGTTTAGATTATTATTTTGATCCAAAATGTTTGCAAAAACTTATAAAACTATTACACTAAATAATTGGGCCGTAAAACACGTCAGTGGGATTATTTTCTTTACATTCGTTATTTAGGAATGGAGGGCACGCCCCCTGCCCCCCCTTACATACGCCGCCACTGCATGGAGGTCACAGGATTTCTCGCTCTCTAATGCAGGTAAGGTATCTGTGGTAGATCTGAATACAGATTGCAATGCCAGCGAAACCACAAGTGCTCCAGAACACAACACTCCGTTTACGAGCTTCTTATCAGAAGACTCCTACGTGGTCGCATGTTCACACGACAGCGTCGTCCTTTACGATCGCAGTGGGCATGAGATAATCGAGATAGGACCGCTGATCGATATAAACGTTTCACGTGCTCCGATGCAGCACGTACCTTGTTATACCAGGTAGCGGCCAGATATGGCGTCGTCAACGCAAACGGTCGCTTGAAAGATGAACGATGGTATGAGCGCAGTTCAGTGGGTTGGCTAGCTGCCCAGCACGGGCCAAGCAGTTAGGTTGTCAGTAGTTGCCGTTCACTTTACGATTGCAGGCGGCAGAAGAGGAACCAACTTTGATTACGGCCGAAGCTGTCCGACAATACTCGACAGTACACGAGTCACGCACGTGGCTCGGCACTGTACTGTCGCGTTATTGTCATAGTGCGTCTGCTGAAGTGGGTAGGTATTGTTAAAATATACGTTCACGTGGAAAATTTCTAATACATAATTTTGTTCAGTTGGCCGTCTTTAGCGGGTAATCAATGAAAAAAAAAATTACACAAATTTTGGCAGGTTTCTAAAGCTTTAAAACAGAACGTCTAGTTTAGCATCAAGCGTAGCGCAGTGGATATCTCGCTTGCCTAATGTTCAAGAGGTTCAGTGTAATGTGCTCGAACTTTTTTATTTTGTTCAGAATTTTATCTAAACGACATACATCACAATTTTATCCATTAATTGACTTAAATGTGATTTATGTCATAAATCGTTTTCACAGTATTGTAAACATTTTATAAATCTCTCATCATTAGGTCACTCTTTTGTTCCAGTGATTAATTATTTGCAATCCTTGTGTGTTCTATTTTAATTACATTTAAGCACTAACTTCGATTTCATTACTTCATTTTTATTATTATAACAATTATTATGAATAAAAAAGGCGTTTAAACCAATTAACCAATATAAAAACTGAGATCAAAGTAATGTCGAGACATATTTGGAAATGAAAAATGAGGTGATGAGACTCGAACCTTAACCCTTGCAATACACACAGACACGCCCTCTTTTTATTTTTCTATTTTATTTTATTATTTTTTTTCTGTAGCTTCGTTTCCTTGGGTAATTGGTTTCCCTTCTGACTCGGTACCGTGCTCGTCCAAAATCATATGTTCAGATGTTTGTAAATCTATCGTTCTCAATTGCTTGATTATTAGTCCGTAGCTTACAAACTACTTAAACTAAGGTAAACTAACCTAAGGACAACACAAACACCCATTCCCCAGGCGGTACTCCAACTCTCGACGGCGAATGGCCGCACGCATCGCAGCAAGGCTCCCCAGTACGCACGGCTAATCCGCCGCGGTTGCTCGGCCAAGGTATGCAATCTGTTCCCTGGTAGGAACATACCATCTGCAACGACTTTTCGCAACATTGTCCAGCTGTTTGCTGAATCAGGAAGTGTTAAACTTGCAGAAAGTTATTTATTGGAGATATTATCGTTTCTTAATTTTCTACACATTTTTATTTTTGCCGTTATCTATCATGAAGCGAAAAAATATTTCATATAATAGTTACTTTTTTCCTGGAAAACTGAAATCTTCGATAAAAAATAGGGGTTCCTACTTAAAATTTCGAAGTTAGCCCCACTCCCGCCCCCATGGATGCCGCAGAAGGGTTGTGCTTTATGTTAATGGATGGCCCACTTCCAGGTGAACAACTTTTTTAATGCTATTTGTATTTTTCCAAATATTCCGAAAAACAATTTTAAGTGTTTTACCCTTTCTATCGAGAGTGACAATATTAACATTTATCAATAGCCTGGAGACAATCATTTTGTGGTGGCTGTTCTTGCCTCTGTTTGCTTCCTTATATACAGTAGGATGGTTTCCTCGCCTTAAGGGGAAAAAAACTACGTGTTCCCAGCAACAAATGTTCCTTATCAACGGGTGATGCGGGTGTATCCCGTCCTATCTGTGGTTTTAGTGATTTCAGTTTCAATGACTGTAACAGATTCATACGCTTTAAGAACTTAGGGGAACACATTACGGAATACCATGTGGGCGACTGAAACTATGGGTCCTTGAAATACATCAGTTCTAATTCGTGGTCTGGGACTCGAGTCCGCAGAAATTTTTTACTATACGGGAGGAGGACAGAAATCTGAATTTTTTATTTATCTTTGCATCAGAGAACGTGTTGTAGCCCCCCCCCCCCCAATATTTTAAATTAACAAGGACCAGGCAAAAATTATTGTACTGCATTTCACAGTTATCAAATTAGATTTTTTAAGATAAATTAGTTTGATATCTCAGCGGTAAGAGTATTCAGTTGTAAATGCGAAGTACACATTTTATTTTACTTTATTATGAATGTTTCTACCACCATTTTGAACTAATGATCTTATATTTCAACTTCATACATTAAACTTAATGTTGACTTTAACTTATGAATGTAAGCTTGAAAATGCTTACAAAAAATCATTTAAAGCCTTACTAGGTGTCATGAAGAAAAAATTAAAAATTGCAAATGTAAAAGTAAGAACGGCTGCTTAAATCCTGTTAATATCAACAGAAAATACAAACATTAATACTACTAAAAGAGAAAAAATTCCTGTGAAATCTGCAAAACGTTTATTTGATATCGCGTTATCTACAACACTTTCGTTTATTTCAAAACGGAATAGGATAGGGATACTGGGTTTTGAGCGCCCGTCTGCTAGGTCTTTAGCACCCGAACAAATTTACGAAGTGAGGAGTGTGAACAATAGGGAAACCGACAACAAAAATAAAAGGAGAACAATCCAGCAAGTAACTTGTGCAGCTGAAATGAAATACATAAAATAAATGTTAGAAGTGAAGATGAGAATAGTCCACCAAGGGAAAGGTTGAAGAGATACTTAAAACAACTAATACAGATAATCATGGCTGGCTGACCACAGCGATAAGAAAAGCTGAACCAGTCACTCTGTACAAACGAAAACCTCCAGCCTAAAAGCTTATGCCAAAGTTTGACAACTTCGCTCACACTCGCGTCGTCATCTCCTAAAATAGTGGACAAATCTCCAAGATTCGCCTCTACCCTATCTGCATGATATGACACTCCATAAAAATGTGGCGTACAGTAATCTGCACAGGTCAGGGGCTCCTCTCGCTGGAGTAGAAAGCCGTGTGTAAGTGGACAGTGGCCGATTCGGAGGCGGGTAATTGCTACTTCATCCCGCCTGAGAGGCCGTAAGGAGGCCCGCCACGAACTGACACTGGGCTTTAGCAGTCTCAGCTTTTTACACGTCACTGAAAGCCACTCTTCCCCACACAACTGCAGCTACCTCAGCCGCGACACAGAAGTAATATCCGTCAAGGGAATCTGGCATGTCGTCACTTCAGGTGCTCTGGAAGTCTCTGTGGCAGCTTCTTCCTTACCCCAAATTCCGACGTGCCCCGGCATCCAGCAAAAAGATACCACCTTCTTACGACTTTGCAGGAGGAACAGTTCGTTGTGTATTTGGATACAGCTCTCGCAATGACTGTAGAGAACAGAGAATCAGAGCAAAGAAGAAATCGTTTACCCTCTACAAGACGTATCTGCTCTACTATCTTCAAGATCGCATGTAGGTTTGCAGAAAAAAAATAGTTGTTGGGGAGACGAACCTGAAAAACACGGTTGGGGAACACAATAGAACAGCCGACGGAGTCCCCTTGCTTGGACATTGTACACAACTGTAAAATCGTGATGCCTATCTAAAACAGTGAGAAACACAGATTCAAATATAAAGTTTGAAGTTTGATCTTTCCTAAACTCGTCACAGTCTGGGTCTCTGGATAAGCCAAGGGTCGATCTTGCTCCAACCAACCAGTCATTCCCAGTTCTAAAAGGAAATTCTTCGGGCGAATTTCACACGGTCTCGTCGCTCGTTGCTGATTTGAAAGAGCCTTTCCAGCGGAGGCCGTGCAAAGGTATGGTATGCTGATGTGAAAGGTGTGGACAGCGTTTTATATGCCTGGCACACCATGAGTAGCCGAGGCCTTAGGTATAGTGACGGCTCCGCAGCCTCAGCACATACGTTGGTATGGGGCTCGTCCTAAATGCCCCATTTGCCAGCCGAATCCCTTCATGCTGCACCGCGTCCATCATCTTTAAATAAGACGGCTGTGCTGCCCCGTACACCGTGCACCCGTAACCAAGACGAGGTCGCTCGAAAGCTCTGTGAAACGGTAACAAACAACTTCTGTCTGCTCCCCACGATGTGTTGCTAAGACATTTTAAAATTCCCAGTGCTTTGAGGCACCGTGTCTTCAGGTACTTAATATTTCGTAACCATGAAAATTTAAAATGGGATGTAAGGCCCAGAAACCTCACAGTATCTTTAAAAGTCAGAACAGAGCCCTTCATTAAAAACAGTACGTGGACGGTTAAAAAGAACACATACCTACTTCTCGGTTGAAAAAAGACAGAAGTCATCCACAAATAAAGAACAGTGCACAGGACTTTTCAAGACAGAAGTAATACTGTTAATTACTATGGCAAACAAAGTCACAATACCCCGAGGGACTCCATTCTTCTGTTAAAAGCGATCAGAGAGGGCGTCACCGACTTGGTATCTAAAATAACGTAAAGAAAGGAAGGAATGAATAAAATGGGGAAGACCACCACGAAGACCGCATTCATGGAGCTGCCTGAGGATAAGACGCCGCCAAGTAGTATCATAGGCTTTTTCAAGATCGAAAAATGTACTCAAAAGGTGTTGGCGGTGCAGGAAAGCCTGTTGTATAGCCGTCTCCAGCAGGGCCAGGTTATCAAATGTAGAGCGATATCTCCTGAACCCACCCTAAAAGCGACTAAGCGACTGAGAAGCTGCCTGGATTGCAGCATCCAGACAAGGCGCCAGTTGATCATCCGCTCTAACGTCTTTCCCACGCAGCTAGTGGGAGCAACACTAAGATAACTACTACGGCATGTGCGGTATTTCCCGGATTTTAAAAGAGGAATTAAAATGGCCTTTCTCCATGAGTCGTGGACCTAGCCTGTCGCCGAGATCAAATTAAAAATGTTGAGGAGGATTTCCTTGTTCTGCCTTGTGAGATGTCATAACATTATAGTTTCTACCATCGTGACCTGGGGATGTGTCACGAGCTACAGACAATGCATAATCCAGCTCCTACTGGACACCTGCCTCCTTTCACTGATATCCTCCTGATGGTCTCCCATACATCGGAACTCTTAATGGAACGGTTAATAGAATTTAGGAACTGTTGCCACCCGGCGACACTTGGCTCTTGCCACCTGTAAGTTTGCGAAGTTCCCTACAGTCGATCTGCACTTGAACCGACACCAAGTCGCCCGTCTGATCCTTATGGCAGAACGGCATTCGTCGTTCCACCAAGGGCAGGCTGCCATTTTGGTTGCCTTGGTGACCATGGAATGAATACATCGGCAGCGTGGTGGCTCTTCACAGCAATATTATCCTCCCATTCCTGGACACTATCATGGGGCTCAAATTGGGCAAGTCGGTCGTAAAGTGACCAGTATGTCCTACTATCTACCATTCGAGGTGACTGTCTTTCGGGTTCTAATCTGCCTGGAAGGTGAATTCAAATCGGGAAGTGATCACTACCCTGCAGGTCGTCGTCCACATCCCATTGAGCAGAGTGGGGAAGGGCTGGAGAGCAAAGTGAGAGATCAATGGCAGAGAACGACCCTGTTGCCGTGCAGAAGTGAGAGATCTAGCCTGTATTTAGCAAATTGGCACTTAAACAAAAGAGAAGAGTCTCAACGGCTCTATCCCTGGGGCGGGTAGTAACAGAGCCCCAAAGTACACTGTGTGCATTAAAATTACCACAGAGGATGAATGGCTGAGGGAGCTGTATAAGGAATTCCAGAGCTTCTTCATTGAATGCGTCATGTGGAGGCAGAAACAGGGGGTTCATAGTCAGTCGGTGGCGCACATGCACCGATACTGCCACTGCTTATAGGTTCGTGTTTAGAGAGTTGGGTTCAGAATGGTAGTCTGTGTTGATAAAAACAGCCAATCCTCCTCTATCTCGCTCTCCTTTCTGTCTGTTATCAGAGGGCTTGAAATTTGTCTCCTGGAGACAAATACACAGAGGTCGTCCTTGAGATAATAAATTTAGTTCCTCCACATGTGCCCTAAATCTTTGCAAGTTCCATTGTAATATGGGAGCTAACTGTCAAGGAGATTTAACCTTTACCATCTCTTTCTGACGGGACTGGGGTGATATGTTTGTCCTAGCGGAAGTTCAGTCTTGGGGCGAGTTGAATGCTCCAGAGAAACATCAAACTCCATGGTTTCTGGAGCTGATTCGCATGGCATGTCAAGAATAATGACGTCAACCTGGTCTGAGTAAATGCTTACAGCTTTCAATTTAGTCTTTCCTTTGTCCTATTTGGCCTTTGATTGCTTCTTGGGCGCTTCAACAGCTGTGGTCGTAGCTGCACTTGTCTTCGTATGTGGTTTCGGCCTTGAAGGTGGCAGGAGCTCTCCAATGTCGGTAGCGGTGCCTTAATTCACCGTTTTCGGGAGAACTACAGAAGCCGAAACATCTTCCACATTGCACGTGCACTGACACGAACTGGTATTAGTGCCTACACTTGTGACTGCTACTTGCGTAGATGCATCAACTTTTGGAACTGACTTGCGAAGGAACGCCGCGAAAGATGGCAGGTGCATGGCCTTGCAGATCTTTTCCGCTTCACCATACTTGTGCACTTTGTGGTCTTTATCTCCTGGACCTTACGTTCTTCAAGGTATATATAATACATGCTCTACTCCAAACGGCGTGGTCTCCAGAAGAGTTGACACACTTTAGCGGAGGCGAACAATCGTCTTCTTTTGAGCTGCTTTACCATATTTTCCGCAGATCTGCTCTCCATTACATCCCAAGGTGGTATGCCCATATTGCTGGCATTTGAAGCAGCGCATTGGGTTGGGGTAATAAGTGCGTACATTTAATCTACGAAAACGTGCTTCAACATGGTCTGGTAACTTTGGAGTATTTAATGTCAAGCTAAAGGATTCAGATTTGATCAACTCGCCATCCACTCTCTTCATAATGTTCTGAACGTCCAGTATACCTTTGGAAGCCCGTTAGTCCTTGAAATCCCCTTTGGGAATTTTAGCGAGGTCGCCACATGTAACCACGCCTTTACTATAATTTAAAATATTGTGGAGTTCAGTTTCGATGGCATATTCTCCAAGTTGCTTGGCTTTAGTAAGATTTGCGGCCTTTTGGGAGTTAGCTGTGTCAACCAACAATGTTCCATTATGGAACCTTTTCACCGATTTAAGATTACATGCTATGCCCTCTAGACCCTTTTGTATGCAGAACGGTGACAACTTTTCGAACGAACCTTCTATTCGTTTAGTGATCAGGATGACATTTTCGTTAACACCATGTGATATGTTACTCATTTCAATACTCTTGTTAGGAAATGCTGTATCTGGAGGATTTCCTACCCAAGCCCTCTTTTTTGGACTGCGTGTTAGTACCCCCCAGTGGTACATGACATCCCACTAGGAAGTTGAAAGTGAGCCGAAATACCCATCTTGGTCCCAATAGCAGCCAGGGTGCTAAATGTCCACCTAGAAAAAGGCCAGCATGCCTGGGTAAGCCTAATACAACTGAGGCTCGGCAATGTCCCCAGAGTTTGCTCGCTGGTGACTGCTCCACATCAACAGCCATGCATCCCATCAGCACGTAGCACACCTTGGGATTGAGGTTTTTTTTCATAGAGGTATTTCCTTCCTCGCGACCCGGGAGGTCAAGCCAAGATTTACATTCCGTTCAAATGTTCAAATGTTTGTTAAGCTTAAGGGACTTAACTACGGGGTCATCAGTCCCTAAACTTACAAACTACTTATGAACTACCTACAACTAAGGACGGAACAAATATCCATGCCCGAGGTGCCATTCCGTGGTACACACAACGCCCCACCTCCGCGCCACACGATGGTCATTGAAGGGTCCCCAGAGGTCAAGGTGTCGGAGGACTGGGGCGCTTACCCGTGCCCAGTTCAGGGACCCCGGGTTCGTCAAGCCTTTACGCAGCAAATTAACGCTGAGCCTCCTGACGGGTATTTCAAAATAAACGTTATCACGTTGGTTAGTTGATTTCATCACTTTCATTCTTCCTGTTTTTTATATCGACCGACATAACAAAAATGGAACAAAATGTGTTTTGAAAAGTAGATTCGTTGTTTTCGTAACGTAACTGTGGTATAATGTAAATGTGTAGCTAATTCTAATCCTTCGGCAGCAGCAATATCCATAGGCACATCAAATGCGAGACCCACTGAATATATGTGACTGCCTACAGCGATGAGAAACGTGAAATAAGTCATCAAGAGTCTTTAGCTGTATGTTTCCACCTCTACTACTCAACTAGTTTCGCTTCTAGCAATCACCTCCATCATAGGAGTAAACACTACAACCGGATGAATCAAATAAATGCTACGTTCAAATATGACATTACCGTGTGTCCCAGATACAGAATGAATATGAAGTGTAACAAACAATATGCTTCATACATATTCATCCTATACATCTAATATATGAAGCAGAGTGTCCGTATATTTGTACGTGTTGCATACAAATCTACAGTTTTGTTACATTCTTTATGACATTTTGTACACGAAAACTTCAATCTATGAGGACGGTCGCCGTAAGTGTAAGAATCACATACGATATATTGTTCACGAGATATGACGTCATAAACAATGAGATGCGCAAAAAACTGCTGCATTTTGCGACAATGCTGTTCATTTTCTCCTAAACCATTGGACCGATTTCAACCAAATTTGGTACACACATTCCTTACCGTGAGGTAACAATTGCTGCATGGTTAAGAATCACATACGGCACATGGTTCAAAAGATATTACGTCATAACCAGTAGAAATCGCAAAAAATGCCATATAATGCCGCGAGACTTTCGAAATACACTGTATGAGAAAGACAGTACTTAGCGACTTGCAACAAACTCTAAACATAATTTCAAACCTTTATTAAACTTATCTTGCTGGCAACCATAGTAAAATGATGAAAGGAAAAAAGTTTCCCGCTTACTACTTTTCCGCTGTTGTTGGAGTTAAAGTACGGCTCTCGGTATGACGTTACAATTTATAATTTGAACACTACAAATTGCAGCGACAGGAAATTTTACAGACAGTATACACATATATAGTTGAATGTAGCTTCTAAATTGTATCACATTCAGACACGTAATTCATGAGGTATGACTTAAACAGCATCGTTCATGGAAAACCGCCCCATCACGCACCAAGTTTTAATCCCTTACTTCTTTACTACTAACTATATTCCCAAGAGATTTCACAGACATACAGCCCTTATACAAATGATTATCAGCTTGAAAAATGGCAGGAATAAATGAGTAAATACCCGGGCAACGCCGGATTTTCAGCTAGTATATTATAAATGTGGAAATTTCTTACCGCATCACGCTAAAACTTCAGCATGGACTTGGGTGAAATTTCACGTGGGAATAGCTTACGTCATGGATTAACACATAGGCAACTTTTAGAAGCGCATATTACAAGTTATTTATTTAGAGAAAGAGAAATTAGCTACAGTTTTAAGAAGCTTCTAATACATAAGCAGAAGAATCATCTTCGGAACGTTTGGAGTAGCCGTGAGGTTAGAGTCGTAACGTCCTGTGACTGGTGTAGCACGCTAGTTCTCATCCTGTTACAATTATATTTTTTCTTTGTTGTTGTTATATTTTATTTTCTCATTTGCATAATCATTTGAAGATCAAAACCAACTGCAGAACGATCTAGATATCACTATTTCATAAAAATTTGCAATTGACCCTAAATAATAAGGAGTGTGAAGGCCACATGAGTACGAAAAGAAATCCGTTAAATTTTGTTTACAAGATAAATCAATCAAAAGTGAAGACCGTAAACTCCGCAAAATACCTAGGAATTACTATTACTTCAGACTTAAAGTGGAAAGAACATGTAGATAATGTCGTGGGTAAAGCGAACCAGAGACTGCGTTTTATTGGCAGAACCCTTAAACGATGCAACAGCACTACTAAAGAAACTGCATACACTACGCATGTTCGTCCTTTTTTGGAGTATTTCTACCCATTGTGGGATCCTTATCAGGTGGGTTTGACGGAGGACATCGAAAAAGTCCAAAGAAGGGCAGCTCGTTTTGTATTGTTGCTATACAGGGGATACAGCGTTACGGAAATGATACAGAATCTGAGATGGGAATCATTACAACAACGGCGCTTATCGCTGCGGCATGGGCTACTTGCGAAACTTCAATCGCCAACATTCTACTCCGAATGCGAAAATGTATTGTTGATTCACATTTACATAGGTAGAAAAAATCATAAGAATAAAATACGAGAAATCAGAGCTCGAACGGAGAGATTCAGGTGTTCTTTCTTCCCGCGCGCTATTCGAGAATGGAATGGGAGATAAATAGTATAAAGGTGGTTCGATGAACCCTCTGCCAGGAACGTAAAAGTGATTTGCAGAGTATCCCATGTAGATGTGGATTCTTGGCTACTGCCAATATTGCTTACAATGACATTTAATCACAACAAATCAAAATATTAGCTTTATGCGACGCCCATTTTCATTTGTTGTAACAAATGAAGAAAGTTGTTGTTGGTTTTTGGAAGGGACTAAAATGCAACGGTTATCAGTCATGAAGAAAGTACATACCTAATTAAAATTTTCAAATAAAAAACGCTCCGAGTGCACAAACAATAAATATTGACTTTTCTGTGAAATGGGATCTAAATATCAAGCACTATTACGTGTAAAAAGCGCAAACTACCACTCGCAAAGAACACTTATAGCAACAAATGTAAATGTAAAACCAAATGCATTTAACAGATGGCAGGCGGTGTAACAGCGGCTGCAGTTACCATATGAAAGAAACCTATCTCCTCATTGATACAAGTTTTTAACACAGTCATGATTTTGATACAGTCTTTCTTAATTAAAGTCTTCGATTTACGAATGTAGAATTATTACCTTAAGACAAAACCAGAAGTAAGCTTCGTACAATGTAACTTATGACAACATTTCTCAGGACGTATAATGTGTACGCGAGTCTTATATTATCCTGGTTGTTGAACACTGTTTGCTCCTCGGCTTTCAGTGACGTATATTGGACTGTCACCGATTATTATAGATGATCGAACATTGGCTTCTCGCTTGTGTCAAGAGCCAGAATCTCTACATATACTCTGACACCCAAACCTTCAGATGTCAGTCAGTGAGATCGGTAACAAACGTTATATATTCGTTGAGTATGAAACAAAACTTCGATATAATTTCTGCTACGTGCTACCGTCCAGGAGAACGTTCGTGAACGACAAGTAATAAGGACCAGTTGTCATACAGGAAAAGTATGTTTATGAGAATTCATCGTGTTGAGTGCCCGTGAAGAAGTCTATAGATCGTCCGTTTGTCATTTCAAGGGTGCTAGTGCAGGCACTGGTGATGCTAATTTTCTCTGTATTACGTTGTAATCGTTCTACATCTATATACGCCGTGTGTTGTGTGGAACAACATGTTCCCGACGTGTAAACTTACTGCCCATCTAGCCGCAATTTATTATTATCATTATTAAATGTTCAAATGTTTGTATAGCTTATGGGACTTAACTACGGGGTCATCCGTCCCTAAACTTACAAACTACTTATTAACTACCTAACACTAGGGACGGCACAAATATCCATGCCCGAGGGGGGATTCGAATCCCCGACTGTAGTGGCCGTGCAGACCGTGACTGGCGCGCCGCAGTCCCCTCGGCCACCGCGGCAGGCTATCATTATTATTAATGTTATAGTTATATTATTATTACCATCATCATCATTATCATCACCACCACTATCAATATTTTAACACGTGTGGTGGTGCAATTGTTTCTTTATTCTTGTGTTCCATTGTTTTCCGATTGCTTTGTTCATTTTCTGACACTAGGATTATAATCTACAGGTTTGCTATTTTCAAATACACGAAGCAAAAGAAAACTGTTGAAAACACACTGCTAAAAAATCCGAACAGTCCTTCCACATGTCAGGAACACGTTTTCTCATAACAGGTGCCAACGTACTGCAGTAAAAATGAAGTACCATGAGCAGTGCTTCAACCCAGGACCCTCGGTATAACACACGCTGTAACACATTGTCCACAGGAGCTCTACGTGATATGCTATCACAGATGAGCTTCTCCTCTACTCCGTGGGTCAGGAGTTATTATTATGATTTATGCACTTTCTCCCTGACGGCATCAATTATCACGTATTATTTCGGAATTTGGGTTCATAATCAATATGCAAGGTTTGGTACTAATCTGACATCTGAAGATTTGGATGTGAGAACAAGAAGTCTTGGAACTTTGTTTACAGATAGGTATTGCAATATATTTTCCCTCTTCATACATTACAGGATGATTATGATTCCGCGTTAGCCAAAAATGTTCAAATGTTTGTATAGCTTATGGGACTTAACTACGGGGTCATCAGTCCCTAAACTTACAAACTACTTATGAACTAGCTAATACTAAGGAGGGCACAAATATCCATGCCCGAGGGGGGATTCGAACCCCGACCGTAGTGGTCGCCCAGACCGTGACTGGAGCGCCTCAGTCCCCTCGGCCACCGCGGCCGGCCCGCGTTAGCCATATCGCTAACTGTCGTGCAATTATGTTTTTCTTTTCCTGGCGCATTTGTACACTATCGCGTACTATTTTTTTCCTTCACTAAACGAGTAAGTTTTCGAGGAACTGGTGTCCTGCCACCGTTTTGCTGGGCTACAAGTGGCTTACGCCGCTGTACCTCCAGAACTTCTGTCATGGCGTATACGCGTGATTATTTAAGTTTCGGTCTTCGTCTTACAATAACGGACTATTCAGTCTCGCCTAAGTCTGCGGGGGGCAGATAGTAATGTAAAACACACTGGTCACAACTATTAGGGAATCAGTTGAGATTTCTAAAGTACTGTCATCAGCAGAATGAACTAAAATGGTTCGACGTTTTTCCGTCGGTTCTACGGAGAAGAGACAACAATAGAGCACTGGAGATAGTGTTAATAACAGAGTTGCTGCAGAGGGGGGTGATGTTGACTTATGATTACTCTAGAAAACGAATTACACAAGCAGTTGGGTTCGGATAGTGTAGTGAGTAGGTAGTGAAATGCAACAACATGACTTTCCGCAGCTATGGCATGGAGAGCCATAAGAAAGTTGGAAGCGGGACTGACACGGAGGGAGGTGGTTGCAGCTATTGAAGTGTACCAAAGTGTGATTTTCAGGACTTGGACGCAATTACAGATTACAGGGACCGTTAAAATAAGGATAGATCAAGGTCGTACAAGGGTAACATCAGCAAGAGATGACCGTTATTCCAGTGAACAGCCTGTTGAGACAAGAGGCTGAATGCAAGTGAGTTGCAACGCACCCTTCAGGCAGCAACAGGACGCGTAATGTCAACACTAGGAGTCCGAACTCGTCTTCAGGAATTTGTTCCCTATGCACGAAGGCCTATAGGGTGTGTCCCATTAAAACCACGACACCGTTTAACCCACAGAAACTGGGCGGAGGAACATCATGTTTGGAGTCGTAACGAATGGCGCTGGGTTCTGTTCACAGATGAATCAAGACTTTGTGTTCAGCCGAAAAATCTTAGTTACCTGATCTGGAGAGAATGTGGAATTCGGAATAATCCTTCTTCCGTGCAGGAAACATACCATATCATGGCGGTGGACGAATGGTGTGGGGAGGAGTCAGTATTCTCGGACGTACAGACCTCTATGTCGTTCAGAATGGCGCTTTGACTGCTGAGAAATACAGAGATGAGATCCTTCGACCTTTTGTTGCGCCCTACGCTGGTGCCATAGGAGATGGGTTTCTTCTGGTGGGCGATAACGCTCGTCCCCACAGAGCTGCATTGGTGGACAACATGCTTGCGGGAATTGAACGAATCGAGTGGCCAGCTTGTTCACCCGATTGAGAATGACTGGGGTGCACTTGGGAGACGCACTGGAGCCAGGCCATCACCTCCCACAACGTTTGCAGAGCTGGATATTGCACTCATGGAAGCATGACCAAATATCCATCAAGAGCTGATGGATAACCTCATTCTGTCCATGCCACGCAGGTGTACAACTGTAATACCCGTCTGAAGTGATCGCACATTATATTCGAGGGCAACGAGAATGACTTAACCACTATTATGGTAGCCCATGGGGCCTCACACCAAATAAACTTCATTGAAGCCTCAAGTGAAGAGTTGAGACAGCAAAATATCGTACTGTACCACACACAATTTCAGTTGTATACAGTCCTGCAGATAATACGTTGCAATGTGTGTATTGTGTATCATATCTCACCTGATCCCGTAATAGTTTTGAGCAGCGTAGTACAGGTACGGCGCGCATGGATAAAGTAAGTTTCCCTATGTCTTTAATAACGAAGACAACGTAGACACATGAAAACTTTAGAGCAACAGGAAGTGAAATATTTGAGTTATTTTTCGACATTGTCACCAGAAAGAAATGAGACACTTGTCATACGTTAGGATCAACTTTTGTATCTGTGTGTGGAAGGCGAGTGCCACCTGTGAAAGTAACCAGCGAATAACAATCGTTTTCAGGTCTTCGTCGTTGTCCAACTGCTGGCCGGGGTCAGGAATTTCTTGAAAAGCAAGAAAAGATGGGAAGCGCCAGGAGCAAGATGCTTAATGATCTAACAGCTCCCATCCGAACTTGCACAACAGCTGGTGTGTGCCAAGCCGTACGGAGACGAACATTGCCATGAAGTAGCACAACACCTATAATAAACATTCCACGCCCCCTTATCTAGGTCCCAGCGATTTACGTCTTTTGGTGCACCTCAAGAAATACCTGACCTCCGGCCAGCGTTTGCAAAATTCCATTCAAGCCGGTTCCATTCACTAGCGGCAGACTTGCATAACACGGGAATACAGAAGTTGATCCTTTGCCATGACAGGTACCTCAATTCGTTTGGTGACTATGTGGAAAAATAACTAACACTGATGTTCCTGATGCCAATACAGTTTTTCATGTATCTATGTTGCAATTTTATTTATTTTTAAAGAAATTAATAGGGAAATTTACTTTCAGGATGCGCCTCGTATGTATGTCACTACAGTATTAAGATTGACGGAGACGTACATAGTTGTGAACTTTAAAATTCTCCCGGCGGATCGAATATTCATAGAAGTTTCGGGTATGCAGCCGGCCGTCGTCTAAAAATCACACGATATTTCGGCCAGACACCTGCTAGCCATCTTCAGGTGAGTCGATGAAGACTGAAGAGTGCGTCCAGCGTTCCACTATATATAGAAAACTTGGCGGTTACAGCGCGTGCGTCAAAACATAAACAGACAGGCCACACTGCCGGACGGCAGCGCCCTCGCTGGCGGAGCCGCGGAGTTCAGCCACCACCACCTAGAAGGCAAGGCCTTACAACAGGCCGTGCCTACGTCACACTTAGAGGCCCCGGTCGCCACCTCACTGGCTGTTGACTGGGGCACGCCCACCACCACGCAGCGGACGGCCAGTCAGATGGCGGCCGCGGCCTCTGAGTGTGACGTGGGCACCGCCTGTTGTAAGGCCTTGTCTTCTAGGTGGTGTTGGTTCAGCTGTCCTCTGCACTGCCACTGCCGCTCACAGCCGACGTCGGCGCTCTCCGTCGTCTTCGATCTGAGCAAATTTTAGTAACGACGGGATTGCACGCTTTGTCAAGATTGTAGCCACTATCCCGATTCATCAAATTTTCCGCGACACGTATTTCCACTGATTCTTTGATAATGGAGTCCCAAAAAGATGTTGCTGTTGTCAAAAGTACCGTTTTATCGTACTCCATAGAGTGTCCGGTGGAAATGCAATGTTCAGCAATAGCAGACTTGCTTGGCTGTAAAAGGCGTGTGTTGCGTTCGTGTTCACTGCAACGTTCTTCAACAGTGCGCGTAGTCTGGCCTATATAAGCCATCCCACATTGGCAGGGAACTTTGTAGACACCAGCCTTACGTAACAACAAGTCATCCTTAACCGAACCCAGCAAGTCTGAAATTTTGGATGGTGGGCGGAAAATAACTTCCACTTAAAAATTTTGGAGAATTCTTGCTGTTTTAAAAGAAATATTGCCCACAAACGGAAGAAAAGCAAGCGATTTTGCCGGTGTACCCTCCTCGTTCTCCACTTTCTTGTTCTTCTTTCTAAGTGAGAGTGCCTTACTTATTTGCTGGTTAGAATATCCGTTGTCTCGAAACACATGCTGGAGGTGAGCCAGCTCTTGTGGCGGACTATCAGCATCTGAGATTGTACGGGCTCTGTGAACAAGTGTTTTAAAGACACTACTGGTTTGCGACGGATGGTGACAACTCGAAGCCTGTAAATATAAATCAGTATGAGTTGGCTTCCGATAAACTGAATATCCATCCAAAAAAGGTAAGCATCCATTTTGCTCTACTTCCATAGTGAACCGGATGTTATCATGAAGAGAGTTGAGATGGTGTAAAAACTTCTTTAGATTATCTTCCCCATGAGGCCATTCAATGAAAGTATCGTCTACATACCTCCAAAATACCGTAGGTTTAAGGGGTGCTGATTCAAGGGCTCGTTCCTCGAAGTCCTCCATAAAATGGTTAGCCACCATGGGAGACAGGGGGCTACAGATTCTTTGAAACTAATTGGTAAAAATTTTCAAGCCGATATCACTGCTCTCTTTCAGTATGTTCTCTCCTCGACCTATTTTATTTTCAACAAAGAATACTTTGAGCAAACTGACGGTGTCGCCATGGGTAGCCCCCAGTCTCCCATGTTGGCTAACCTTTTTATGGAGGACTTCGAGGAACGAGCCCTTGAATCAGCACCCCTTAAACCTACGGTATTTTGGAGGTATGTAGACGATACTTTCATTGTATGGCCTCATGGGGAAGATAATCTAAAGAAGTTTTTACACCATCTCAACTCTCTTCATGATAACATCCGGTTCACTATGGAAGTAGAGCAAAATGGATGCTTACCTTTTTTGGATGTTTTAGTTAAAAGGAAGGATTATGGCTCTTTGGGACACTCAGTTTATCGGAAGCCAACTCATACTGATTTATATTTACAGGCTTCAAGTTGTCACCATCCGTCGCAAACCAGCAGTGTCCTTAAAACACTTGTTCACAGAGCCCATACAATCTCAGACGCTGATAGTCTGCCACAAGAGCTGGCTCACCTCCAACAAGTGTTTCGAGACAACGGATATTCCAATCAGCAAATAAGTAAGGCACTCTCACTTAGAAAGAAGAACAAGAAAGTGGAGAACGAGGAGGGTAAACCGGCAAAATCCCTTGCTTTTCTTCCATTTGTGGGCAATATTTCTTTTAAAATAGCAAGAATTCTCCATAATTTTCGAGTGAAAGTAATTTTCCGCCCACCATCCAAAATTTCAGATTTGCTGGGCTCGGTCAAGGATGACTTGTTGTTACGTAAGGCTGGTGTCTACAAAGTTCCCTGCCAATGTGGTATGGCTTTATATAGGCCAGACTACGCGCACTGTTGAAGAACGTTGCAGTGAACACAAACGCAACACACGCCTTTTACAGCCAAGCAAGTCTGCTATTGCTGAACATTGCATTTCCACCGGACACTCTATGGAGTACGATAAAACGGTAATTTTGACAACAGCAACATCTTTTTGGGACTCCATTATCAAAGAATCTGTGGAAATACGTGTCGCGGAAAATTTGATGAATCGGGATAGTGGCTACAATCTTGACAAAGCGTGGAATCCCGTCATTACTAAAATTTGCTCAGATCGAAGACGACAGAGAGCGCCGACGTCGGCTGTGAGCGGCAGTGGCAGTGCAGAGGACAGCTGAACTCCGCGGCTCCACCAGCGAGGGCGCTGCCGTCCGGCAGTGTGGCCTGTCTGTTTATGTTTTGACGCATGCGCTGTAGCCGCCAAGTTTTCTATATATAGTGGAACGCTGGACGAACTCTTCAGTCTTCATCGACTCACCTGAAGATGGCTAGCAGGTGTCTGGCCGAAATATCGTGTGATGTTTTAGACGACGACCGGCTGCATACCCGAAACTTCTACGAATACGTACATAGTTATTAGGTGGTAAGCGGGAGACTTGGATTCGATTCCCGGCCACAAATTTTAATGCAGTGCCCCGCCTCATAATTATCATGAGCGTATCAAGCGTAGTAAGATTTAAAAATCAGATTTATGAAGTATGCTTTGTATGAACAACTCTTTATAGACGTTTTCTGCTATCCTTGACATTTCTGTGTAACTGTGATAGAAGTGATCATCACTGTCTTCTCAAAACAACAGATGCGCCATTAATATCAGTTCTATGACAGTTACAAAGGTAGAGCGAATACTTAGTCTCAAGCTAAACTTTAAACATATTTTTTTTCTTCTTTTGGGGGAGGGGAGGCATGGGAGGGGGTGGGTTAGGGCGCAAAACTATAGAGGACATAAGTGTCCAAAAAATGTTCAAATGTTTGTATAGCTTATGGGACTTAACTACGGGTTCATCAGTCCCTAAACTTACAAACTACTTATGAACTAGCTAATCCTAAGGACGTCACAAATATCCATGCTCGAGGGGGGATTCGAACCCCCGACCGTAGTGGCCATGCAGACCGTGACTGGAGCGCCTCAATCCCCTCGGCCACCGCGGCCGGCCATAAGTGTCCATGTCCTTGCTTAGTAAGAACAAGAACTAAAAGGAGGCAGCGATAAAAAAGGCGAAACATTTATAATTACTACAAGAAGAGTAAAGAAACAAGGACATGACAGAATATATAAGGCTCAAGAGAAAGATGTATAAACTGTTTACTCAAACAGGGAATCAACTGTACAAAACGTAATGGAATAGATTGAACAGGCTTGTCAGAAACTAACTAAAAGAACATCGAACTGAGAAGTGGATTGAAACCATAAAACATCTGGACCACAAAAATTCCTCATTATATTAGAAAACTTTTAAGAAAATTGTTCGTAATAATAAAAATGAAAATCCTCCACTTATTTATAATGGAAAAATAGTTTCATATGATAAGGAGAAGGCTGAGATTTTTAGTAAGATTTTAAATGACATTCATCAACACCCGAACTTTGATTTTAACCATGAAGAAAAAGTAAATCGTGAGCTCCAGGAAATGTTCTGCATAGATGCTCCAATGGATGATGATCAGTCATATCTAATAAGTGACGTCACTGAGGAAGAGATCCAGACAGCGATAAATAATGGAAAGGACAACGCTCCTGGTTTAGACGGAATTACACGTAGGATTCTGAAGTGAGCACCGAGAGAACTAAGTAAGTCTCTAAAAAATGTGTTCAACACCGTCATCAGACAACATAAGATACCGTTGAGTTGGAAAGCTGCGAAAGTAATAATGTTACTCAAACCTGCGAAATTGTCAAATGATCCGAAGTCGTATCGTCCAATAATTCTACTTTCTGTAATTGGTAAAACTTTCGATACAGTATTAAGAACTAGGATGCAAATGTTCATTGACAAGAGACAGCTGATTCCTGACATCCAGTCAGGATTTCGCAAGCATCACTCAACGATGGATCCAATTGTGAGAATAGCTACAAAGGTCACCGAAGCTCTGAACGTAGGAGACTGCGCCATGGCACTAATGTTGGACATCGAGCGTGCCTTTGATAAAGTGTGGCATTCGGGACTTTATTATAAACTTCTTAAGATGGGCTTTCCTATCAAGCTTGTTAACATTATAGCTAGCTGTCTGGGCGGTAGACCAACTAATATTCATATAGGTATATTCTACCTCGTCGCCATTTTATCCAGAGGCGGGTGTACCCCAAGGTGCAATTCTATCGCCTATGCTGTATTATTTATACACGGCTGATATACCTCTACCAAGTAAATGGAAGGAGGAACTGGCATTGTACGCAGATGACACTGCGTATTGGTGTCATTCATCAACAGCTGAAGGAATTCAACGTTCAACTTCGGAATATATTTAAAAATTAGAACCATGGCTTTCGAAATGGAGAATTCGACCAAATGCCGATAAAAGCCAATTAATAGGGTTCCATCACAGAAATCTAACGCAATATAGGCTACAGAATAGAAGTGATCTACGGATTGCACTTTGGGGGAAACAGATTGCACCGAGGAAAACAGCTAAATATCTAGGGATCATATTTGATTCTACCTTGATATATCGACAAGCTACGACCGAACTAATAATGAAAGAAAGAAATAGATTGAACCTGCTAAAGTTGATAAAAGGGAGATTTCACGGCGCTTCAACACCAGCTTTAATTTACACCTACTGCAGTTATATAAGATCTACACTAGAATATGCGGCTCCAATTTGGCTAACTTCTGCAACTCAGTCGTTAAAAATTTTTAGCACAGAGAGAAGAATTTTAAGATGTGCTGCTAGACTAAACCCAAGCACTAGTAGGGATGAATTATGCCAGGAAGTTAATCTGGAACCACTGGAGCAGAGATTAATAAGACTAACTGCAAAGTTTGGAATGGCAAGATTAAATAGTAATACTAAAACCACTGAGATTTTTAAGCAAGCACCGTTCAGAATGAATCTCCCACGAATTAAGTATCCGTACCCGCCCAGCGCCATTGCTCAGGCTATTGAGAAAACATTTCCTGGAGAATACATCTTAGAGGCAATTTTAGAGGAAAATGACTTACTACACCATTTACAAGAAGAACAACATGGATAAATATTTTAAATTATTTTAACTATTTTAATTATTTTAACTATTTTCATTAATTATTTTAATCTAGTTTAAAATCAATATTGTGAAATCTCTTCCGCTCTGAGGTTTTTTTTCAAGGGAGGTTTTTTCCTCAGGTTCATAAGTGTAGCGGATAACCTCCAATAGACAATACTCCACGAGAGTAGTTGAGAGTGCGGTGGGCCTCCACTTGCACCGGGTAACCCTGGAGAAGGGTGGCCGTTAGTAACCTCCGAGTCTGAAAGGCAATGTTTCCATTGCGCAAACTTTTACAGGACTTCACTGGGGCCGGCCGCGGTGGCCGAGGGGACTGAGGCGCTCCAGTCACGCTCTGCACGGCCACTACGGTCGGGGGTTCGAATCCCCTCTCGGGCATGGATATTTGTGCCGTTCTAGTTCGTAAGTAGTTCATAAGTAGTTTGTAAGTTTAGGGACTGATGACCCCGTAGTTAAGTCCCATAAGCTGTACAAACATTTGAACATTTTGAACTTCACTGGACCTACGATAGCATCAACACCGTTTTGGATGGCGAATGGATTAACTGTAGAAAAACTTTGACCTTCTTCAGTATGTGTTACCACGAGGTATCGAGGTGCAACAGGGACAGTTGTCGAATTTTTGGAATCCTGAGACTCTTTCATATACTTATACTTTTTTTATCCTATTGCGAAAAAATCCTCATGATTGCCAGCGTCTCCGATGCCGCGCTCATTCCTACTAGGAGCCCCCGTCAAAGGGAGCACAAACACATTAGGTGGTTGTCCTCCCGATCTCCGGACGGAGGGACCAATCGGCACATCGGGAAGGGTGCAGCTCAGGCAGTCACCCCTCCCTGGGCCTGGCCTTCAGCAGGGGGTACTCACGAACCCTACATGCCAACCCAGGGCTGGGACTTACGCGTTACCAAAGTCACCTTTTACGTGTCAAACGCGTGGGCGGCCTTCAGGACCGCAAAGGGACGAAGAAAGAAGAAGAGGAACCTCAAACGCCGACGCGGAGGATAAAATAAGCAAGAGAAGGAAGAAGGGAGGAAAGAGTGTGGAAGAAAAAACCAGGTAAATTGAGAACTTCAACACATCTCTGGTTTCCCAGAGGAGGCGCAAGACTCCATACCCAAGAGAGGGGAAAAGGATAGTGGGAGAGTAGTCAAAAAATGTTCAAATGTTTGTAAATCTAACGGACGAAACTGCGTGGTCAACAGTCCGTGCCTTTTGCAGAGTGCATAGCGCAGCCCCGTCCGACAACGGGACTTTGTTTGTTCTGCCTTTGTTTGTTCTGCGTGTTTCACGAAATAAACAATACTTTCTCATTAATGGAAAAGCGCTCTGTCTCCTACATTACAGAAATAAATGACATTTTCCCTGAACGTCAGGGGGTAGGAAAAGGCTATAACCTGTCTCCACTCACCACTGTTGTTCACATTATTCAAATGTTTCAAATGTTTGTATAGTCTATGGGACTTAACTACGGGGTCATCAGTCCCTAAACTTACAAACTACTTATGAACTACGTACGAACTAGGACGGCACAAATATCCATGCCCGAGGGGGGATTCGAACCCCCGACCGTAGTGACCGTGCAGACCGTGACTGGAACGCCTTAGTCCCCTCGGCCACCACGGCCGGCTCACATTATTTATGGTCGATATGTTGAAGAGGATGGAATGTCAAAATGCGAATAAAATATCTGTAAACAAAATAAGACGTTTCACATATGCAAATGCGGACGACTTACCTTAGCGGTAATCGCAGATTAGATTGAAAAGTTGCAATCTAATACTTCATAAATAGATCAAAGGATGCAAGGGTTTTGATATGCAGATCAACACCTCCAAAACGAAAGCAATGTCTGTGAAAACGATATTTAAACAGATTGAGTGCCAAGCAGGAAGAACAAAGAATAGGTGCACAGTTTCTAGTACTGGCGATGTATTTTCGCACAGGATGGCAACATAATGAAAGAACTGGAATTAAGCAGTAGCAAAGCTAATGTACTGAGTACTCAGATACTATTTACTCTCTTCTCCAAGAAGGAAGTCAGTACCAAGTCAGCAGTGCACCGCTGTATATTTCTACTAACTTTGGTTGTGTGATTCATATGTTTGTAAAGTTATGAAACCTAACTCCCGTGGTCATCGGTCCCTCAACATCAAACTACTTTAACTTATCCTAAGGACAACACACACACACAGACACCCATGCCCGAATGAGGACTCGAACCTCCGACGGCGAACGGACGCGCGCGCCGCAGCAAAGCTCGACCGGGTTATCTTATTAATAAGGTTGCGGTTACAGAAAGTAGCTAGTCCATAATTGAGTAAATCAAAGAAAAACTGGAATGAACATCATAACTTAAATGAAGCGAAGCGAACAGTCTTATATGGAGAAGTCATGTTGCAGGCATGGGAGAAGCAAGGTTACCTAAGACACCAATGGCTTTTCCAGTAGTGGGTAGGAGTAGTCGAGATAGACCGAGGAGAAAGTACTTGGATTCCGTCCACAATTATTTTGAAGTAACAGGCTAACATCAGACGAGGCATCAATGTTAGCATTTAATATGAGATTGTGGAGAAATTTTATAAAGGGGAGTTATCTCCACACTGAACGCTAAAAAGCATAATGAGTCTCAAATGATGATGATGAAAGAAATACTACTCGGCATGACGGTGGACGACCGTTAAGTGGTATTTGGTACTTGCTTAGAAAAAACTTGTCATACCACAAATTACTGAAGCTCAAGAAACCACGTTTCCATCAAAATACTACATGCGGTGTCCGTGTTTACTGAAGGAACCAATGAAAAGGTTCTTCAGACATTCCTGCAGGTCTGAAGAGACGGACACTGCGGCAGCTGCGGCTGCCAAATGAAATAGAGAAATGTATTCTCAGCTGCGAATATCAGTCAGCATCAGCTATATGATTTATTTAAATGAGTCACAGCAAGGCTTTCAACAATTTTGGTAAAGTCTCTCCCTGTGCTGCACTTACACAGTGAAATGCAGGAGCACTCATAGGCAGTACGCAGCATGTGGCATAGGGATGTTTACGTCCGTCCGGGAGGCGTGCACGTAAACAGTAATGGTTAACGCGACCGCTCGTGAAACCGGAAAATACGGGTTCCAGCAACACCGCCAGAAGACAAGGCCTCACAACTGGCCATGTCTGTCACACCAAGAGGCGGCGGCTGCCATTTGACTGGCTGCCCGCTGGGGCACACCAACACCACCTAGAGAGACGTGTGACATCATGCAGCGTAGGCTGCGCGCGCATAGCCAACACCGTCTAGATAAAAGGCCTCACAACAAGTCCGTGTCACGTCATACCGTCAGGCTGCCCTTGCAAGCTCACTGGCGAAAGCTACGAGGCAGTGGGCTGTGCCCCAGCGGCCGGCCAGTGAGCTTGCGAGAGCAGCCTATCGGTGTGAAGTGACACGGACTTGTGAGGCCTTGTATCTAGACGGTGTTGGCATAGCTGACTGGCTGGCTCCTTCGGCATAGTGGGCCGTGCCCCAGCGGCTACCCAGTCAGCTGCGAGCGCGCAGCCTACTCTGCATGACGTCACACGTGAGCAACGCGGCCTTCTCTCTAGGTGGCGGCGGTTGGGCAAGCCAACCGCCTCGTAGCGGCTAGCCAGTCAGCTTGCGTCCGTCGCCTCTCGGTGTGACTTAGGCACGGCCAGTTGTCACGCCTTGCCTTCTAGGCGGTGTTGGTTCGAGTCCCAGTCCGGCAGGGATTTTCCCATGTCACCTTTAAATTTTACAGCTAACGCTGATTCATGTTATCAATTGCTATCATTTCTTGCATTTGTGTCTCCATCACTCCCGAAGACACTCGCGCGCCTTGGGGTTATTAATCCCACACTCGAGCAAGTGTACTAGCAATCTATATAACAAGAACATGGGATAATTCTTCTATGCGAACTGAGGCGCCATGTCATGGGTTCTGCGGCCGCTCCTCCACAGTGCATGGACGTGTGTGGTGTTCTTATCATAAGTTAGTTTAAGTAATTTGTAAGTCTAGGGGCCGATAACCGCAGCAGTTTGGTCCCTTATGTTTACAAACATCTGAGCATTTTGCGATAATTTAGTATCTATATGTTAATCTGCTTGACTTCAAACCAGGTTCTCGTAATCTGCCATGCATTCTAAAACCTCAACTCAAACGAAGAAAATCACATTAAAAAAATACGTGCAGTAAAACGAAAATGGGAGAAATGGAAGAATGTACACGAATGAATATTTCAGAAGCAACAAGCACAACTGTTAGCAGATTGATCACACAGTGACGAATGCCTGCATGGAAAAATATTTGAGGTTGCCTACAGAACAATGACTGTATCCAGTAACGCACCTCTTCCCTCAGGGCTCCGAAAATGTACAAATAGTATGGGGAAGGATCACAGATAGCCGTGCGGGAGTAACCGAGCGGACTCTAGCGCAAGGTTACGGATTGCGCGGCCTCCCGCGTCGGAAGTTCGAATCCTCCCTCGGACATGGATGTGTGTTTTGTCCTCATGTTAGTTTAACTTAGTTTAAGTAGTTTTTAAGTATAGGGACTGATGACCAACGTAGTTTGTCCCCATAGGATTACAAAATTTGAACTTTTGAGGGATTACAGCTGCATGGTGGATGTGTGAGAGTTTCACAGCGAAACATATGCATGGTAATCTAAACAATGTGAAACCTTAACTTTTCCCGGGGTAGTGAATGTTCAAACAACTTACGGGTATGCTGCCGGGTGACTTCGTCGACCACAGCCGATATTTCGACAGGAGCACACCCTCACATTCTCAAGGTACAACTGCACTTAATTCTCTTGCACATACTTCTTTGAGTGCATTGTGCCTGTCGAAATATCGTCGGTTGTCGACGTCAACAGGCAGCATACACGTAAGTGCCGCGGCGGAGTGGCTAAGCGCATTGAGGCACTATTTTGCGATGCGCGAGGCCATTCCCTGTCGGGGATTCGAATCCCCCCTCGGGCATGGATGTCTGTGTCGTCTTTAGTATAAGGTAGTTCATATGCAATTTGTAAGTTTTGGGACTGATGACTCCGCAGTTAAATCCCTTAAGCTTGATAAACATTTGAACATACCCGTAAGTTGTTTGAATAGCCTAAAGAAACTTGCAGGATAATTCCCAATCACATGCTGTGGGATCCTTATTGCTGCGTCACATCTGGCCACTAAAGGCAAAGCAGTCAACAATCTGAATTATTAGCACAATGAATTTTATGACGTATGGTGCTACATATTTCAATGCTACTCTTTTAAGCTAAAAGGTAAAGCAGTCAACAATCCGAAGATTGGTTTGAACACTACAGTGCTTTACTAGGCATGGTCCTGTTTGGAGGTGGTATGCCGTTGCCTTGCTTTACTAGGCATGGTCCTGTTTGAAGGTGGTATGCCGTTGCCTTCCTCCGACCTTCGAACTGACTTACCCAGCCAGGGAGAGGGGGGGGCACCTACAGTGTTACGAGGGTTCCGAACCACGGTGCTACTCGGTATTTTTCACATCAGTAACACTGCCAGAGGGGATAGAAGTGGAAAGTGACAGTTAAAAATCCCCTGACCTTTGGATTTGTAGTCTGGCACTCTACAACTGTGCTACGGAGCCGCACAACTGGCAACTATCTTAGATGAATGTTTGCTGTTGCACCAGAATCTCGTTTGATAATACCGGCCCCGTAGAATGCAGAAATATTATTGTGAGTTCATTTTAGTTTCTGTCAACACCCCGAAAAAAATACCGTAAATTATAACGATGGCGAAGACTACGTACGCATACCAAACTAAACTAAGCAGTGGCGCATTAGTGTCAGGTAGCTCTCTGAAGAGAAGTTGAGGTTAAAAGTACGCCGAATATCATTCATAACAGTAACGCACCGCCGTTGCACACGTAGTGCGATAATATGAAAATCCAACGGCGTATCCATCGGGCGAGCGTAGTAGTTGTCTTTTCTTCAACGGCCCACACCCACTGTTCATTTCTTGAAGTCACGTTGGGCATAGTTATTTTCTTTTCAAAATAACAAATGTATTATTAGTAGTTACCTAATTTCGCATCTTTGTGAATTACTAAGATACATCACACCAAATTATGTGCTTGGATGAGGAAGGAAGTTTAGTGTTTAACGTCTCGTCGACAGCGTGGTCATACGAGATAGAGCTCACGCTCAAATTTTTGGGTAATTATGGGAAAGAAAATTGGCCTTGCCTTTTCAAAAGAACGATCTGAGCACTTGCCTGGATTGATTTAAGAAAGTCAAGGAAGACGTAAATCTGGATAGCAGGAGATGGATGTGAACCACCGTCCTCCCAGATGTGAGTCCGATGTCTTACCACTGCACCATACCGATCGGTAAAAGTACTGTTATGTTCACAGAATGTTATAGTCCACGCAACAGTGGCGGGAAAATGCTAGTAATAGCACTAGTTTACAAGACATTTTCCACGTGGTGTTTAGTAATTATACCAATTTTATGTGTAATGGATGCTGACATAAACACAAAAATGCATGTGCGTTGGGTATTAGTATGTAAAATAACAAGTTCACACCTGCAATTTGGGGCACGCCATTAACGTTTATGGTGAACTCTTACACGGGATGCCATTACACTTCGTTTGGCTCATTATATGCTGCGAACGTAAGTTTTGCAGATTACTAATGGGGAAGAGAGAAAAATTACCAGTTGCTAGTTAAATAATTACTTCCTGTCGACATATAGGCCTAACAACAACCCACACGGTAAAATGACTTAAGACTAATAATATTGCTTATATTGGTGTCTTCAAAGCAGTTTCCTCATTTGACAAAATGAGTGGACAATATTGAGGATTCACTCATTATAACTTTATTTAATGAAATTCAGGCAATGATCACGGTACTCCTGAAACCGTCTCCTACACACTTGCAATTAAATTGTTTAAGGGGCATAGCTTAGTGGTTCGACAAACTATTTGTGTTGTATGATATATACAGTAAATTTTTCGGGTCAACTGAATCATCGGATACACCTCGTCAGATTTGGCCAAAGACGACGTATCTTACTCACTGTCAAATTCATAGAATTTGAGAATACAAACTGCCAACAAATCATGATTCGTAAAAGTACAGACGGTGACAGAATTCGCGAGACCCCTCGCCTAATCGCTATACACAACCGCAAAGTTCTGCTGCTTGGTGGGAAGTATATACAGATAGGCAACACGATCGTACATACTGTCGATTACCCATGTGACACGAAATCTGAGAGGAAAAATGTTATCTTCCAGTATCACAGCCAGTTGTAACAACACGCGTGCTTTCTATGCGACGTGAAGGCGACTTCGAAAACTGATTGTAGGAACTGCTTTACGTATTAGCCATAGCGTTTTAAGCTGTTCGCGACCGACAAATTCCTTTCCACATTTCTTTTCTTATAGTTTCAATGAACAAAGACAGCAATTAGAATTGAGATGCTGCAGTCCGTGAATATTTTCGGACGTTACTGACACATTCAAATGGAAAAATTGCATGCATATCATAGAATTAATTCAATTACATGAATGGAATTTGTTATGAAGCTAAGTGTTACATCATGGTGCATCATGTTCCGAGTATCGCTGACGGTTTCCGCCCACCGCCTCGGTTGCGCTATAAAGACGACAACCGTTTGGTGCCGCAGATCACTGATGGTATTTCCGAGAGTGAAGGTATCGTGTCATTTCCACTGGTTCTCTTTCGGTTGATGATGCAAGCAAGATATCAGCACAAATTTAACTAACATAAGCCAGCTGTGTCACCACAAATTACAGTTCTCCTCAGATGTTTGGTACTTTTCCATACTCCTTATCTTATTGAAATGCCTAATAGTAAGCATTCGACAACATATTGGGCTATTATAATACCAGATACGATTCTGTCAAATGAATGTGCAGAGAAGCACACAAATGATAAAGATAAGCTTATTTATCTCGCCAAATGGCCAACTACTGATCAACGAGCGACACTTCGATTACTGACTCTATCACATTTTTCTTCTGTTTTGAAATATGGCTCATTATGTTTCTCACGTAACAATAACAAACACACATGATAATTGCCGCGGTGGAGTAGCCGAGCGGTCTAAATCGCCTCGCTGCGGAGCGCGCGGTTGCTCGCCGTGAGGTTCGAGTCCTCCCTGGGGCATGGGTGTGTGTGTTTGTCCTTAGGTTAGTTTACCTAGGTTTAAGCAGTTTGTAAGCTACGGACTGATGACCACGCACTTTGGTCCGATAGATTTACAGACATTTGAACATTTGAACACATGATAATTAAGTAACAATCTGTATCGCAATCATTGTGAGGAAATTATTACTCCGTAACCATGAAAATATATTGATAATACTATATGAAACATATGCAACAGAGAATTGTGTTGCATCAAATGAATTTCTTTAAACTAACGTATCCAACACATGATTGTATTTTTATTCCGTTTCTTTCAATAACGACGCAAAAGCTACGTTTTTCGTGCAAGAAACATTAGGAATATTAAATAGCTGTGACATTCAAATCCATAGTCGTTTAATATAATCCTGTCTCAATCCAGACAGTAGTAACACATCGAGAATTCCGAATACTGGCGAGCTCGGTGTTCGCCACTTGGCTTCCCCAGAGGTTAAAGAGATCTTTTGGTGTGAGTTGGTCACCGGCGAGTATCGAAGACGATATGTTTCGCATATTAATCAAAATTATAAACACCCCAAACCACCCGCACCTAGTAATACATCATACAGGTAGTAGACGTCTGCTCAATCACCTTAGAATGAAGTCGGTCATCTATGCAAAGAATCAGGCATTAATTTGATAATGCAAACAGCAAAACAAGTAGATTGAATAATTTGTAAAATCTCAAACCTAAGAGTCGACTTTTGGTGATTCTCCATTGTAGCAATTAGAGGAGTAAAAGATTAGCTGAAATAAGTGCATACTTGATAACGTCGCATTTATGTGGGTTCAAAACTTGACAAGCACATACCAAGAGTGTAATAGCCTAAACGACAATCTCCGAATGCGATTGTCTTGACAAAGGCTAATAATATCCCCTTATACGTGCTGAAAGTCTCAACACTAGGGATCGCTGGATGGCTCTCACCTACTTGGCCCAATCTGTGCGAGAAGAAACACGAATATGAACCTTTTAAATTCCTACAATATCTCCCCTGTGTAGGCCATAGGAAAAGAGAAAACTCACGCCAAATGATCCAACTATCGATAGGTGCAATATCAGCTAATATTGAGGCTCACCATTGCTGATGACGGTGTTTTCGGTGGTGCGAAGTAGCTAAACGATTAGCTTTTGAATGAAACAGCACAGTTTTGAATCCCGTCCCTTCCAAAATACTTTTCTTAAATTAACCCTTGTAGTTTTAATTATCAATTATAAAAATTTCAATGCTTAGTATATATATATTTGGTTTCGTTATAACTAATTTAATTAATATATCTTATTTCATAATTTAATTTTCATAAGTCAATGAAGTATTAAATGAAAATAATATTTCAAAAATTGTAGCACGTATTTATATGCCGAAGTTATATTACATTCCTTAGAGTGTTCATCGTCAAAGAAAATCTCCACACTATGCAGACTTTACCAAAGTATTTCAAGCGAGAAATTTTATCCGAAATATGCTTCGGTGCAAAGCATACTATATTCAAGTTTTTAAGTAAATAACTTTTCACTGCTGATTTTTGTGTATACCAAGTGTATTGATGGGAATTGTGGCACTGAACTGATGCTGTAGGATTGATTGTGTTTTAATTGAGACACCTCTTGACATCAACGTTCGTGTCACACTGAAACGTTTAAGTAAATTTAAATTTCATAAATAAAAGGTTTACATTGCGAGGGGTACTATGAAATGAACAAAAATATAAGGAGTACCGGGGAATCGAACCTTGACTTCCAACTTTGCACTCCTAGCACTTGTCCACTTTTTTTTTTTTTTTTTTTTTTTTTTTTTTTTTTTTTTTTTGTTCTCTGGGTAGTTCTCTTCGTTGCGGACGCTGATCGTTTTTGTTCGAGGTTGTTCGTTGAATATTTGGCTCAGCTTTTTTATTACAGAGGGGGTGGAGCCCTCTGACCGGGCGCGCTGAGCCACGGCGCCCGGCGCGCTAGGCACACTCCTCAAAGACGGGAAGTTAATAAGCAGCTTATATAACACCTATTTGTCTGTGAGAAATTTTCGCCACCGTATTTGCTTTCCTTTTAGCCAACTTGACGGGATATTTTGGGAATTTGAAAGGTTTGTTAACTTCCTTCTCGCAGGGTTTGAACAAAATCTTTGAAAACCATCCCGCAATCTACTCTGTCAGTCATAAACATTCTACAGTATAAACTGAAAGACAGAATCGTTGAGGAAATGTCTGCCACCCCCCTCTCCCCAATCTTTGCGGGTTAGAATTCTAGGAGTAGGAACATCCTCATCCATGATTCACGGACTGAGACGTGATATTTTAGTGAAATTCAGTGTCCTGTTACAGCGACAGTCGTCAAAATTGTGGGAATAAAGTTTATGAAGTAGTTTTTTTTTAATATTTATAAAGAAACTTTACGCTGAAGCGACGAATGCCTGATCTACGAAACAGCAACGAATCTAAATCATTAATACGAACGTGTTTCTGACGGCATTATGACTCGTGAGTGTTCTATAGTTCAAAGGCATATGCGGTAACTTGAGAGTAATTTTGCGAAAAATTTGTAACAAAAAGTGAGGGAGACGTATGTCGACCACGCTACTAAACATCCACATGCAAGGTGTTGGTAGTCTGGGGTGTTCATTCTACTATCAATCGCTGTTTTATGTCCTCTGACTTTATTAAAAGCAGTACGGTTTTTTTAATAAATGAAGCATGTCAAGTTACCAAAAAAGGTGGTCTTATTTTTGTCACCCTGATTTCTTTAATGAACAGTTTCATATTAACAACATGCCTATCGCAAGAATCATTTATGAAACGTCTGAGACCATCTGAATAACAGTTGGTAAGATTTAGCTGTAGTATATTGTCGTGTAAGGAAGTTTGTTTACACGCGCTAGCCGTGCTGTGAAGTGCCCCGTTTACTTCCGTTCAAACCTCTGGCCGGCCACAAGCACTGACTGGAGGAAGAGACATTCGCTGCGATTGAGCAGAGCCATGCCTCGCCTCTTCTCGACTGCCCACTGATGTGTCTGAACCTGTCTTTTCTTAAATGGACTGTTTGCCTTATGATGCGTGGTTATCCTGATACGGATCTCCTAATGGGTTCTCGTCCTATGTTATATTATTGTGCACTGAATTAAAATTTTTATTATTGGATGGTTTCAGATAGCCCGCCTGTTAGTTGCCATATTTAGCGGCAATTCTTTCATTATTAAACAATAAGTCTATAATAACTTCTTTATATTTGAACATTAACATGTCGTGACGTTGAAAGAAAGGTGCGAAACCGGTAGTGCTTTTTTAAATAAATTTAGTTGCAGTCGAAGCGGATTTTGTTTCAAAATGTTCCAAGAGTCCTGAATCACATGAGAAACCTGGTGGCGACTCGACAGTGAATGTCGTGCTTCACCAGTCAGCGTTACGTCTGCAGCTGTGGAGCGATGCCTACGAGAAAGACAGGCCCCGGCCCGCTCGTCATCCGACGTAAGCATATCAGTCCTGAGCCGGCTGGCCGGCTAGCTAGTTGGTCGGCCGCTGTGCGACCTGTAGTGTTGACACTTTCAACACGCAAACGCATGAGGGGCAATTATCAGCCTCTGTCGAGACAATCGCATTCAAAAAATGTTCAAATGTTTTTTAAGCTTATGTGACTAAACTACGGGGTCATCAGTCCCGAAACTTACAAACTACTTACGAACTAGGACGGCACACATATCCATGCCCGAGAGGGGATTCGAATCCCCGACCGTAGTGGCCGTGCTGACCGTAACTGGAGCGCCTCAGTCACCTCGGCCACCGCGGCCGGCTCGCATTCAGAGATTGTCGTTGTAGCTATTACACTCTTGGTATGTGCTTGTCAAGTTTTGAATCCACATAAAGGCAGCGTTTTCCAGTATCCACTTATTTTACCTATTAAATTGTGGCTACTATAATGATTTTATATTTATAAATGCATACGATATGCGCCCGATACCGATAAAATGAATGACGTTGGAGTCCTTGAGGGAAAGTTCGAACCCCTCCTTGTGAATGAAATTCCAGGACTGAGAACATCCTCGCCTATGGTCCACGGACGGAGATGCATTATGAATGCGAAACGCAGGGTCCTCTTACAGCTACAGTCGTAAACATTGTGTGAATAAAGTGAATGTAGTCGTTTGTCTCTTTATAAAGAAGCTTTCCGCTGTAACAACGAATGCCAGATCTGCGAAACAGCAAAGAATCTAAATCATTAATACGAACGTGTTTCTGTCGGTATTTTGAGTTGTGGGTGTTCTGTAGTTGAAAGGCACATGCGGTAACATGAGAGTAATTTCGCGAAAAATTTCGGACAAAAATTGTTGGATACGTATGTCGACCACTCATGCTTCTTAATAAATGAAGCGTGTCAAGTTACCACAAAAAGGTGGTCAGATGTTATGACACCCTGAGTTGTTATTTAGCAGTTTCGTATTACCGGCACACCTAATACAGAATAATTTTTGAAACGTCTGAGGCAAACTGAATAGGTTGTCGAGTAAGAAACTTTGTTTATACGCGCTCGCCGTGCTGTGAGTGCCCCGTTTACTTCCGCGTAAACCTCTTGCGGCCCCCAAGCACGAGACATTCGCTGCGATTGAGCAGAGTAGAGGAATGCCTCGCCTTTCCTCGACTGCTGACGGATGTGGCCGTACCTGTCTTTTCTTATACGGACAGTGTCTTATGAGGCCTGGTTTGCCTGATACCGATCTACTAATGGATTGTCGTCCTAGTCTATATGCTTGTGCACTGAATTAAAAACTATATTATTGATTAGTTTCGGATAGACGTCCTGTTAGTTACTATATTTAGTGGTAATTCTTAGCCGGCCGCGGTGGCCGAGGTGACTGAGGCGCTCCAGTCACGGTCAGCACGGCCACTACGGTCGGGGGTTCGAATCCCCCCTCGGGCATGGATATTTGTGCCGTCCTAGTTCGTAAGTAGTTCATAAGTAGTTTGTAAGTTTAGGGACTGATAACCCCGTAGTTAAGTCCCATAAGCTTAACAAACATTTGAACATTTGGTAATTCTTACATTGTGCTTTTTACAAGTTATGATGCTTTAAAAAAGGAGTGTGTGTTCTACTAAAAATGTATTCTGTTGAATGTGCAACACATTAAGCTCGAAATAGCTTTCAAATTATATCTGAATGATGACATGGCAGTTACAGATTGATTTGAACATTGAGGTTGTTTGTTGGTTTTAAAATTTTATTTTAATAATTTCGATAGGTTTCGCTGCAAGCAAAGAACTAACCTGCAGGAAATCTGATGGTGTAACAAAGTTTTCTGTTTGTGTGACAAGAAATACAATAAGTTTTGAACCTCTTGTCATGGTCTGTCAGCTGGTTCAGAAGTGCATTTGGACACAGCTTCAAAAAGAATTTAAAAGCAATTTTATGTAAGTTCCATTACATGACGACCAAAGTTGCTGACGATTACCTTCTATACTATCGATATACCGGGAATATTACTACTATATATCGTACAAAGAGCTTTGCAACCAACTTCGAGAAAAAAAAAAAAACACGCGGAAAACCTCCGACATGAAGGAAAAAAATCAGATATCGTTTATGGCTTCTTACCATCAACAATAGTTGTGATAAAGAGTTTAACTTCTGTTGAATTTTTTTAATTTTGCCTTCATCACCCTTCCTGACCAACGTGCTTCGTCCACAATGCTTTTTTATACTTGTTTCGTCTCCTGTACTATAATTGTTCACAATTTGTTCATTTATTTATTCCCTAAATTAATCTTGAAACGTTATACTGTTCTTTCTCGTTGAAAAAATACACAATAATAAAATGAAATCATAAATTACAACGTTAAAACATACTGCATGTGCTTTAAAAGAAATAAACTAAAAATCGTTTCGTTTCGTTGGTGAGATCTTGATTCTGTTCTAGTGAACCTCAGTGTTTCTCTAACTGTTTGAAACCTTTGCTTTTTTGCCTATGGTATACAAAAGGCTGATCTTATGAGTAGCACTCTTACACCGTTACATACTTAACCATTCTAAATAAATAAACTTCTCCTGCTAATGTTGCTCTGAATCACGTATAACCGCCTTCTGCTTCCGCAACGATTCGAAGCTTATTGGGTATTCTCGTTTCTTATTATATTGGTGTAGTGTCTGTTATTTCGGGCTATCAGAAGTAACAGACACCATACCAATATAATTAATTACGACACGCGAAGATGGCGTTTCTTCAATCACTTCACAGCATATGTAGTCATACGTTCGACCTCGCACGATAGGGGCGCTACAGCCATAGCGTGGAACTTGTGGAAGTTTGAGACGGACGCGGGGCGAGCACCGGGATCCACGTGGTTAAGTTCACCGCTGGACCGAAGCTGGAGACCCAGGTTCGATTACCGGCCTGCTTCACATTTTCACTTGTCGCCATTGTTTAATTTCAGTGTCCTAATGCGCACTATCGATCCTTTTCTTCCTAATCCTTATTCCGTCACCTACTTCACAATTGCTTACTAGGCAGACTACTCTCCACTAGACCATCGCACCAATAGCGCCTCCACGTCACAAACTTTACTTCAACTTCTGTCTTCCAAAGAATGATGGAACAACTGACAAGGCTCTCCACGCAGCGAAATAGACTAGTAAGCATGGAGGTCTGTGTTCGACCCCCGACCGCATCACAAATTTTAATTCAGTGCTTCTCCTTTATCTTTAATGTCTTTGACATGTTTGAAAAGAAAAACCGCCTCAGGTTTCGTGTATTTGCTTTTACATTAATATTCCTTCATAACTATTTGAAAATTCTTGTTTCTTTTTGTTTCGGCCTCTCTATCTCCCCTTCTAGGCTGAACTTCCCTCACAAATTACGCCTGCATCGGCGATCTTCTATATTTAAAAATTTCGCAGATGTTTTAAATACAATTCTGCACAACCATATTTGTTTTAGAGATTGATTAAATTTAGAAAATGAGTACTTCTTCTCTCGGAAAAATAAATATTACGATTCCTAATGAAAATTAGTCTGTGCGTCCAGTTTAAACTTAGAGATTTCTGGGGCACGGCCCACCGCCTCACAGCGGCCGGCCACCTAGTTAGCCGGCCAGCCGGCTCAGGACTGCTATGCTTACGTCGGATGACGAGCGGGCCGGGGCCTGTCTTTCTCGTAGGCATCGCTCCACAGCTGCAGACGTAACGCTGACTGGTGAAGCACGACATTCACTGTCGAGTCGCCACCAGGTTTCTCATGTGATTCAGGACTCTTGGAACATTTTGAAACAAAATCCGCTTCGACTGCAACTAAATTTATTTAAAAAAGCACTAGCGGTTTTGCATCCTGTAGACACATCACCAGGTGGTAAAATTCCTTAGAAAAACATATCTGCCATTTAGCCTTCCCCAGCGATCACATTAAATTTAAAACAATCGAATGCTTAACTTCATGTCCTCATTAAAAAAGTATAAAACTTGAACGCTGTTGCGTTAGTCCTAGTTTTTAAAAATATACTGGGGGTGGAGGGCAGGTGAAACCGTGCCATGTGGAAGCGGTGTTGGCGCGAAACCGACCGAGGCAATACTCTTGGAACCAGTTACTTGAATGTCCATGTTACGTGATTTAGAGTTGTGGGTTTTCTGCCCGACAGACTTCGAGCCGTCTTTGAAGCTGAAGGAGGATACAGGGGATGTTGAACAGTATTAGTAGAATTTCTTGGCCGGCAGCAGTGGCCGAGCGGTCTGCGGCACGCCAGTCAGGGTCTGCACTGCCACTACGGTCGGGGGTTCAAATTCCCCCTTGGGCATGGATATTTGTGCCGTCCTTAGTATTAGCTAGTTCATAAATAGGTTGTAAGTTTAAGGACTGATGACCCCGTACGTAAGTCCCATAAGCTCTACAAACATTTGAACATTTTGATTTGATTTCTTGTTTTGTTTGCTTCGTCTTTTAAGCAGTCAGATCATTTATTTCTTATAAAGAAGAGTTATTTACTTTTATTTTAAGGGACAGTTGTAAGTTTAAACTGTACGTATAAAACTACTTTTCATCAGGATTCGTAATAATAATTTTTATTTTTCCGTGAGAAGAACTATTCAGTTTCTAGATTCAATAATAGTAATAATAAAACATAGATGTGCAGAACTGTATTTTAAACATCTTAACATCTTCAAAAAGTTTAGAGTACAAGATCGCCGATGAAGGCGTAATTTGTGAGCGAAGTTCAGTTCAGCCCAGAAGAGCAGATAAGAAAGTCAAAAAAAAAAAAAAAAAAAGAACTGGCAAATATTTATAAACTAGGTGAAGGAATAAGAATTAGGAAGGAAAGGAATGATAGTGCTGAATTAGGGCATTGAAATTAAACAATGGCGATAAGTGAAAATCTGAAACGGGACGGGACTCGAACCCGTGTCTCCAGCTTCGGCCCAGTGGTGAACTTAACCACGTGGCTACCGGTGCTCGCCCCGCGTCTGTCTCAAACTTCCACAAGTTGCAGGCTATGGCTGTAGCGCCCATATCGTGCGAGGTCGAACGTATGACCGCATATGCAGTGAAGTGATTGAAGAAACGCCGTCTTCGCGAGTCGTAATTAATTATATTGGTATGATGTCTGTTACTTCGGATATACCCGAAATAACAGACACCACACCAATATAATAAGAAACGAGAATACCCAATAGGCTTCGAATCGTTGCGGAAGCAGTATTAGCAGAAGACGTTCATTTATTTATAATGGTTTAGTATGTAACAGCATAAGAGTGCTACTCATAGGACCCACTGTTTGGCTACCATTGGCAAAAAAACAAACGAGTCAAACTTTTTGAGAAACACCGAGGTTCAATAGAATAGAAAAAAAAATTCACCTACGAAATGAAATCATTTTTAGTATATTTCTTTTAAAGCGGATGTAATATGTTTTAACGTTCTAATCTATGATTTCATTTTAACATTGTATACTTTTTTTTTCAATGAGGGAGAACAGTATTACTTTTAAACATTAATTTAGGGAATGGATAACATATTGTGAACAATTATAGGACAGAATACGAAGCAAGTATAAAAAAGCGTTGTGGAAAGAGCAGGTTCGTCTGGAAGGGCGATGAAGGCCAAATAAAAAATAAAACAAAATGAAACCCTTTATCATAACTATTGTTGATGGTAAGCAGCCATAAACGACATGTCTTTTTATTCAGGTCAGAGGTTTCCAGTAGTTTTCTCGAAGTAGGTTGCAAAGCTCTTTGTACGATATATAGTAGTAACATTCCGGGTATATCGATAGTATACAAGGTAAGCGCCAATAACTTGGGTCGTGGAGTAATGGATTTCATACATTACTTTCAAATTCGACTTGAAGCTGTGTATAAAACTCACTTCTGAACCAGCTAACAGATACAGAGACTATAACAGAGGTTCGAACCTTTTGTGTTTTTTGTTCATACAACAGCGTACTTTGTTTCAACATTAGATTTCCCGAAGGTTAGTTCTTTACTTGCAGCTAAGACTAACGAAATGGTATTAAAAACATTAAAAACTCCTCAAAACCAACAAACAGACTAGACGTTCAAATCAATACGAACTTCCATGTCATAAAAAAAAAGGTTTAAATTTTTGTTAAGCTTAGGGGATTTAACTACGGGATTTAACTTACAAACTACTTATGAACAACCTTTTACTGCAGACGGTACAAACATCCATGCCCAAGGGGGGGGGGGGGGGGAAGATTCGAACCCCCGAGGGGAAACGGGGTGTAGCGCCTCAGCGCTTGGCCATTCCTCCGCGGCCGTGTCATTATTAAGATATAATTTGATAGTTGCTTCGAGGTTAATGTGTTACACATTCAACAGAATACAATTTTAATAGACCATACACACCTTTCTTTCAGCGTCACGACATGTTAATGTTCAAATATAAAGAAGTTATTATAGACTTATTGTTTAATAATGTAAGAATTGTCGCTAAATATGGCAACTAACAGGCGGGCTATCTGAAACCATCCAATAATAAAAATTTTAATCCAGTGCACAATAATATAACATAGGACGAGAACCCATTAGGAGATCCGTATCAGGATAACCACGCATCATAAGGCAAACAGTCCATTTAAGAAAAGACAGGTTCAGACACATCAGTGGGCAGTCGAGAAGAGGCGAGGCATGGCTCTGCTCAATCGCAGCGAATGTCTCTTCCTCCAGTCAGTGCTTGTGGCCGGCCAGAGGTTTGAACGGAAGTAAACGGGGCACTTCACAGCACGGCTAGCGCGTGTAAACAAACTTCCTTACACGACAATATACTACAGCTAAATCTTACCAACTGTTATTCAGTTGGTCTCAGACGTTTCATAAATGATTCTTGCGTTAGGCATGTTGTTAATATGAAACTGTTCATTAAAGAAATCAGGGTGACAAAAATAAGACCACCTTTTTTTGGTAACTTGACATGCTTCATTTATTAAAAAAACCGTACTGCTTTTAATAAAGTCAGAGGACATAAAAAAGCGATTGATAGTAGAATGAACACCCCAGACTACCAACACCTTGCATGTGGATGTTTAGTAGCGTGGTCGACATACGTCTCCCTCACTTTTTGTTACAAATTTTTCGCAAAATTACTCTCAAGTTACCGCATATGCCTTTGAACTATAGAACACTCACGAGTCATAATGCCGTCAGAAACACGTTCGTATTAATGATTTAGATTCGTTGCTGTTTCGTAGATCAGGCATTCGTCGCTTCAGCGTAAAGTTTCTTTATAAATATTTAAAAAAACTACTTCATAAACTTTATTCCCACAATTTTGACGACTGTCGCTGTAACAGGACACTGAATTTCACTAAAATATCACGTCTCAGTCCGTGAATCATGGATGAGGATGTTCCTACTCCTAGAATTTTAACCCGCAAAGATTGGGGAGAGGGGGGGTGGCAGACATTTCCTCAACGATTCTGTCTTTCTGTTTATACTGTAGAATGTTTATGACTAACAGAGTAGATTGCGGGATGGTTTTCAAAGATTTTGTTCAAACCCTGCGAGAAGGAAGTTGACAAACCTTTCAAATTCCCAAAATATCCCGTCAAGTTGGCTAAAAGGAAAGCGAATACGGTGGCGAAAATTTCTCACAGACAAATAGGTGTTATATAAGCTGCTTATTAACTTCCCGTCTTTGAGGAGTGTGCCTAGCGTAGTGGACAAGTGCTAGGAGTGCAAAGTTGGAAGTCAAGGTTCGATTTCCCGGTACTCCTTATATTTTTGTTCATTTCATAGTACCCCTCGCAATGTAAACCTTTTATTTATGAAATTTAAATTTACTTAAACGTTTCAGTGTGCCACGAACGTTGATGTCAAGAGGTGTCTCAATTAAAACACAATCAATCCTACAGCATCAGTTCAGTGCCACAATTCCCATCAATACACTTGGTATACATAAAAATCACCAGTGAAAAGTTATTTACTAAAAAACTTGAATATAGTATGCTTTGCACCGAAGCATATTTCGGATAAAATTTCTCGCTTGAAATACTTTGGTAAAGACTGCATAGTGTGGAGATTTTCTTTGACGATGAACACCCTAAGGAATGTAATATAACTTCGGCATATAAATACGTGCTACAATTTTTGAAATATTATTTTCATTTAATACTTCATTGAATTATGAAAATTAAATTATGAAATAAGATATATTAATTAAATTAGTTATAACGAAACCAAATATATATACTAAGCATTGAAATTTTTATAATTGATAATTAAAACTACAAGGGTTAATTTAAGAAAAGTATTTTGGAAGGGACGGGATTCAAAACTGCGCTGTTTCAGTCAAAAGCTAATCGTTTAACTACTTCGCAACACCGAAAACACCGTCATCAGCAATGGTGAGCCTCAATTTTAACTGATATTGCACCTATCTGTAGTTGGATCATTTGGCGTGAGTTTTCTCTTTTCCTATGGCCTACACAGGGGAGATATTGTAGGAATTTAAAAGGTTCATATTCGTGTTTCTTCTCGCACAGATTGGGCCAAGTAGGTGAGAGCCATCCAGCGATCCCTAGTGTTGAGACTTTCAGCACGTATAAGGGGATATTATTAGCCTTTGTCGAGACAATCGCATTCGGAAATTGTCGTTGTAGCTATTACACTCTTGGTATGTGCTTGTCAAGTTTTGAACCCACATAAATGCAACTTTCCAAGTATGCACTTATTTCAGCTAAAAAATTGTGACTTCTATATTGATATTTATAAATCCATACTATATGTGCCCTGAAACCAATGTTTATTATCTGTCTGTGGAAAAACTTACGCTATGACTCCCACGATCTGTTGCATTTTTCTGGTGGCAGTGTCAATCTGCTCAGAACATCTGACTCAAATAGACTGTCTATTTCGTTCATTCATTCAGAACTTCTCTTTATTATCATATCAACTGGCTGAATGAAGATATTCGCTACCAAAGTTGTTACTGAGCCGAAAAGTTACGTATGTGAAAAATGCGGATTGAAACTCGTGAAAATGAGTGAATAATTAAAAATAAAAGTGCTGCGGATGTCAGATCGATCCTAGCACCTCGTGTTACGCATGTGCGCCACCCACACATACTATAGCATAGCCGTTTATCGAATCTATGCCGGAACATAGGTCTACTACCTATTAATAAGTGGCAGGAAACTACGCACGCTTTTGACAAAAACCGTTGTTTTGTATTCTGCACAGTAACTGAAACCCACCGGTGTGTAATGCTGTCCTACTACAGAATAAACGCCTGCGACTTCTAAAACCAAGGAATTAGTTTCATAATCTTTCACTCCTCTAATTGCTACAATGGAGAATCACCAAAAGTCGACTCTTAGTTTTGAGATTTTACAAATTATTCAATATACTTGTTTTTGCTGTTGCATTATCAAATTAATGCCTGCTTCTTTGAATAGATGACCGACTTCATTCTAAGGTGATTGTGCAAACGTCTACTACCTGTATGATGTATTACTAGGTGCGGGTGGTTTGGGGTGTTTATAATTTTGATTAGTATGCGAAACATATCGTCTTCGATACTCGCCAGTGACCAACTCACACCAAAAGAGCCGGCCGCGGTGGCCGAGGAGACTGAGGCGCTCCAGTCACGGTCTCCACGGCCACTACGGTCGGGGGTTCGAATCCCCCCACGGGCATGGATATTTGTGCCGTCCTAGTTCGTAAGTAGTTCATAAGTAGTTTGTAAGTTTAGGGACTGATGACCCCGTAGTTAAGTCCAAAAAGTTTAACAAACAACAACAACAACAACAACACCAAAAGATATCTTTAACCTCTGGGGAAGCCAAGTGGCGAACACCGAGCTCGCCAGTATTCGGAATTCTAGATGTGTTACTACTGTGTGGATTGAGACAGGATTATATTAAACGACTATGGATTTGAATGTCACAGCTATTTAATATTCCTAATGTTTCTTGCACGAAAAACGTAGCTTTTGCGTCGTTATTGAAAGAAACGGAATAAAAATACAATGTGTTGGATACGTTAGTTTAAAGAAATTCATTTGATGCAACACAATTCTCTGTTGCATATGTTTCATATAGTATTATCAATATATTTTCATGGTTACGGAGTAATAATTTTCTCACAATGATTGCGATACAGATTGTTACTTAATTATCATGTGTTCAAATGTTCAAATGTCTGTAAATCTATCGGACAAAACTGCGTGGTCATCAGTCCGTAGCTTACAAACTGCTCAAACCTAGGTAAACTAACCTAAGGACAAACACACACACGCATGCCCCAGGGAGGACTCGAACCTCCACGGCGAGCAACCGCGCGCTCCGCAGCGAGGCGATTTAGACCGATCGGCTACTCCACCGCGGCAATTATCATGTGTGTTTGTTACCGTTACGTGAGAAACATAATGAGCCATATTTCAAAACAGAAGAAAAATGTGATAGAGTCAGTAATCGAAGTGTCGCTCGTTGATCAGTAGTTGGCCATTTGGCGAGATAAATAAGCTTATCGTTATCTTTTGTGTGCTTCTCTGCACATTCATTTGACAGAATCGTATCTGGTATTAAAATAGCCCAATATGTTGTCGAATGCTTACTATTAGGCATTTCAATAAGATAAGGAGTATGGAAAAGTACCAAACATCTGAGGAGAACTGTAATTTGTGGTGACACAGCTGGCTTATGTTAGTTAAATTTGTGCTGATATCTTGCTTGCATCATCAACCGAAAGAGAACCAGTGGAAATGACACGATACCTTCATTCTCGGAAATACCATCAGTGATCTGCGGCGCCAAACGGTTGTCGTCTTTATAGCGCAACCGAGGCGGTGGGCGGAAACCGTCAGCGATACTCGGAACATGATGCACCATGATGTAACACTTAGCTTCATAACAAATTCCATTCATGTAATTGAATTAATTCTATGATATGCATGCAATTTTTCCATTTGAATGTGTCAGTAACGTCCGAAAATATTCACGGACTGCAGCATCTCAATTCTAATTGCTGTCTTTGTTCATTGAAACTATAAGAAAAGAAATATGGAAAGGAATTTGTCGGTCGCGAACAGCTTAAAACGCTATGGCTAATACGTAAAGCAGTTCCTACAATCAGTTTTCGAAGTCGCCTTCACGTCGCATAGAAAGCACACGTGTTGTTACAACTGGCTGTGATACTGGAAGATAACATTTTTCCTCTCAGATTTCGTGTCACATGGGTAATCGACAGTATGTACGATCGTGTTGCCTATCTGTATATACTTCCCACCAAGCAGCAGAACTTTGCGGTTGTGTATAGCGATTAGGCGAGGGGTCTCGCGAATTCTGTCACGGGCTGTACATCAAGAATCAGTCATTATAGGTGTTTAACAGTTTTACGTAATGTAAACTGACCGCATTTTTTCAGTAATAACTTCTATTTCTGTGATGTCGTTGGTCAAAGACGACGGGTTGTATCTCGTCCTTCAGTAATCACAATCTTTCTTACTGCTATTACGGTTTTCGTACAAAAAGTGTTACAAAGTACGTATTTACCGTAAAATCTTGGATGAAAATTAGCCTACAAATCCAAACAGAAATACTTTAACCGTCGTCATCATCTCATCTTAGGATGAAATATTATGGCTGCAATTTTGTATATAGTGTTAGAAAATATAACAATAGAAGCAAACTCTATATTTGGTTGTAGGGACTGATGACCGCCGGCCGCGGTGGCCGAAGGGACTGAGGCGCTCCAGTCACGGTCAGCACGGCCACTACGGTCGAGGGTTCGAAACCCCCCGCAGGCATGGATATTTGTGCCGTCCTAGTTCGTAAGTAGTTCATAAGTAGTTTGTAAGTTTAGGGACTGATGACCCCGTAGTTAAGTCCCATAAGCTTAACAAACATTTGAACATTTGACTGATGACCCCGTAGTTAAGTCCCATAAGCTCTACAAACATTTGAACATTTTTTAAGTTTGGTTGTGTGGCCATCTTTCGCAGCAGCTGGTAACATTGACTATAAGAGGTATTCCATCTTGTGCTGGCTGCAATTAAGTCGTTTCAAAATGTTCAAATATTTTTAAAGCTTATGATACAAAGATTTGTACAGTTTGTTTTGTGTATATATAGATTTAAAACAGTTTTTAAAAACTTTGTACATGTTAGACGTATGTGTTTTTAAACTGATGTTCAGTCTACTGACGTTGTCTCTTCTTTACATCTCACTGCTGTTTCTCCGTCTTGTTGGCTGGAGTTGGCTCCTGACGTTTTTTTTTTTTTTTTTTTTTTTTTTTTTTTTTTTTTTTTTTTTTTTTTTAAATAAGGTTGTCTACGGCACATTTCGCCAGTTTCTGTGTCGTTCTGGAGTAAAAGAAATGTCTTAATTGCACTCAGCACAACGGTGACGCTATCACTCTATTTATCACCACTACATTACCGGTATGTGCACGTCGCCATCATTCAAGCGTATTTTAAATGTGTAAGTATACTACCGAACAAATTTGTTTACAGTCAGTACACTAGAATTACTAACGCGTCGAACATATTGAAAAGTAAAATATACTAGACCACGTTTTGGAAAACGGGAGTTTGAAACGAGGAGTATAACTGCAAAAAGCTCTAAGCATGAAGAATATAGAATTTGGCAATGACACGCTCGTTGTCTTAATAAGCTAGCCAGAAAAGCGTCACATCTTCAAGTATAAACTAAACAACGGGATACTGTACAGATCATTTTGGGCAATACCGAAGTTCCCAATACCACCCGTTTGATTTGACCGACGACGTCATGGGCGAGGACATACTAAGCTGAAATAATCGAGGAAAACAATATTCTGAAATACAAACAAGACTCAAACTTTCCACTACGCACAATGAAACTTTCCATCGCCACAGTTCTCTGCCAAACAGTTGCTATTACGAACGATAAAAGTTTCAAGTGATAAGTGGTAAGTGGTAAAAGCCGACCTCGGGGAAGATCAGTTTGGATTACGAGAAATGCAGGAACAAGCAAGACAATACTCACATAACAACTTAACTTAGAAGATGGGAAAGGCAAACCTACGTTTTTAGCTCTTGTAGATTTGGAGAAAGCCTTTGAAAGTGTTTACTGAAACACTCTATTTCATATTCCTAAGGTAGCAGGGTAAAACATAGTAAACAATAAGATGTAAAGCATGTACAAAAAAGAGGATGCAGTTATAGGAATTGAATGACATGAAAGGGGCTCTGTGATTGGGAAGGGAGTAAGACAATGTTATTCATTCTGTACATTAAACCAGCTGTAAAGACAAGTAGCGAGATATTTGTTGATGGAATTAAAATTCAGGGGGAAGAAATAAAAACTGTGTCGTTTGCAGTTGACAATGTGATTTTGTCAAAGACAGCAAAGGACCTGGAAGAAGCAACTGAACGGAATGGACAGTATCTTGAATGTAAGTTATAAGATGAACATTAACACTAGCAAAACAAGGGTAATGGAATGTAGCCTAAGAAAAATCAGGCTATGCCGAAGGAATTATGGTAGGTAAAAGACGAGTTCTGTTATTTGGGTAGGAAAATAACTTCTTATGGCAGAAGTAAAGAAGATAGAAAATGCAGAATTGGTGTTCGAAGACATGCGTTTGTGTAGAAATGAAATTTGTTGACATCAAATATTAATTTAAATGTTAGGAATTCCTTTCTTCGAGTATTTGTCTTGAGTGTAGTTTTGTATGGGAATGGAACGTGGACGATAATGAGAAGATCGAGCAACTAACGAGGAGGTGATGAAGAGAATTGAGGATAAAAATATCTGGCATATCTTGAGTAACAGAAGGGATCGAGTGGTGGGACACATTTTGAGACATCGTCAGTTTGGCATTGGAGGGTGGGATAAGAATTGGAGGGAGAGACCGAAGCATACAGTAGGCATGTTCAAAGCGACGTAGGTTGCCGTTGTTATTCAAAGATGAAGAGGCTTGCACAGGCAGGGTAGCGTGGAGAGCTGCATCAAATCAGTCTCAGGGCTGAATGTCACAACAAGCTCTTTTTTTTTTTTTTACATTAAATCAGTAAAAGTAAAGTAAAGTCAACAATCCGAAGATTGGTTTGAACACCACAGTGCTTTACTATGCATTTTTTTAAAACGTTGGCCAAGCACATTTTTTTAAAAGTTTTTTTTAATTTTATTTATTTATTTTACAAACTTAATAACTGTAAACAGCACTTTTTCCCCCTTTTTTTCTCCTCCAATAATGAATAATTATGTCAAAAGAAAACGAGGAATGACCAGCACAACGAAAGAAAACTACAAAATAACATTTCGCTGGTACGGCTCCTAACGAAACCACACAATCTTAAAACAGTTGAAATGTCAACTAAACGGCAGTCTGTGGCCAGCACGCCCTGCCGCGCTGCCCCTGCACGCCTCGCACCGCCGCTTCTCGAGCGGTTCCTCTCACAACATTCACGATCTACATCCTTTTTTTTTTTCACCAAAAATTAATAATAAAGTGAAAAAAAAGAGAAAAGGAGGAATGACCAGCAAAATAAAGGAAAAACTAACAAAACAACATTCCGCTGGTGCGGCTCTTAAGGAGACCACACATAGGTTAAAACAATGGAAAAGTGAAATAACTCCTTTCTCAAATGAAAAAGAAATACCAATTCTGTTACCTAATTTTCTATGTTGCGAATAACCATAGTGTTTTTACGTTTTCCATTTCATATGTTTGATACTTAGATCAAAATTAGGCGTCCCATCTTAGAGTAAATTATCAAATGCATACTGCGACATTCAAAAAGTTTGCGAATGTCGATCGATAGTCTTTGCGTGCTTTGATTCTTTGGTGTTCAGACTTCAGATGAACTAAATAGAGATAAACCTGGTCGATTTGTAAATGGAGGATGGCGTATACGGTGTGTGCCACAATCCAGGTTGTGGCGGCCCTCTTGGCGGAGGGAAACGGCGTGAAGTCCGGGACGAGGGCTGTGCGGGCGTCGAACGCGCTGGCGACGCCCCTGTTTACGAGAGCGAGCATGCGCGCGGCGGCGCCCCAGACGGGGCGGTGACGCTCGCATGCGAACCTGTGCTCCAGCGAGTCCTCCAGGCCGCAGCGGCTGGTCGCGCGCAGCCCTATCCGCTCCATCCGGTCGTGCGTGGGCAGCATCCGCGGTACCACAGGCTGCTGACGTCCGTCTGCAGGAAAGGCGCGTGCACGTCGGTCCACACGGCCCTCCGCGCAGCCGTCGGGCGACGGGCTTCCATCTTGTTCGCGAGCGGGCGGCCTGCAGAGCGCGGTACACGGTCTTGACTGGCCGCGAGCGGGGCTCCAGGTCTTCGGCGTCCAAGTAACTCTTTTGCACGAAGAACTCCCGGATGTAGCGCAGCCGGAACGGGATGGCGGAAGGGTCTACAGGTGCCGGTTCCGATGACGGCCGAAGTCTGCCGAACACGACCGCCGTGGGACCCGACGGGTGTTCCTCGATCGTCCGACTCGTCCGATGAATCAGCAGAGCGGCCGCTTTTGTCGCAAAGTGCGTCGGTCCGAGTCCCCCCTTCTCGCTCGGTAGCGTGCAGGTCGCGTACGCAACTTTAAAGATGTGGCCCCGCCACAGCAACCAATACGCAGCCTGCGTAATCGCTCGTCCGAGTTCTTTAGGTAAGTGAAAAGCCTGAGCAATATACCAAGCTTTGCTCAGCAAGAACAAATTGATGACGGTGACCCGTTGCTTTAAAGACAAGCTGCGTGTGGAATTTAAATGCGACATTGCCCTTATCCCGTACAATACCGTGCGCCAGTTCGATACGGCCGATTTCATTAAATTGGCTTGCAGTCGCACACCAAAAATCTTGTGTTCCTGTTTTACAGTAAACCAAGGCCGCCTATAGTCGCGATCGGCATTGTAGATCGGGAGAAAAACGGTTTTGCGGGTGTTGACCGCCGCTCCCGTACTTCGCGAGACTGTCGTGTACGATGTCTAGGTCAGCCGGCCGAGACACCAGAAGTCCCAGGGCGTCGGCGGGACAAACCTGTTTTGTTCGTCCGATTTGTATTCCGATGCAAGACCTGTGCAGTTTACGTAAGAGCGGGTCAAGGGAGAAAGCAAATAACGACATCGCCAATGGGCAGCCTTGTTTCGCGGAACACCGTATGGGAACACGCTCCGTTAATGTGCCATTAATACAAACACGGGAGGTCGAACCAATGAACAGATTGTGGATCATTCTGACGAATTTGACACCGAATCCAAATTTCTGTAACACACACCGGATATACAAATAGCAAACCCTATCGAATGCGGTGGCAAAATCTATAGATAAGATTCCGTATGGTATTTTTTTCACGGTGGTAAATGCGATTACGTCCCTATATGTTGACACCGCATCATGTATTGTTCTGCGTGGTACCGCGCAAAACTGAAAGTCACTGATAATTTTAGACATGACACATTTTAACCTCGTTGCGACACACTTTGTAAAAAGTTTGTAACCCCGTTAAGAAGCGTAATAGGGCGCAGACTGGATAATTTACTATTGACTCTGGTCTTCGGGGCAAGGGTAATAACGCCTTCTAGAAAGGATTTCGGAACCGGTACTCCCTGTAAAATGTCATGTAAAATTTCAGATACAGTCTCACCAATTATACCCCAAAATTTGAGTTAAAATTCCGGTGGCATTCCGTCTGTCCCTGGCGACCTGTGCTTGGCACATGTTTTTAGTACGTCCAGGATTTCTGCTGCGGTGAAGGGGGCATTTAAATGACGTCGGTCAGTGGGTGTTAAGATGTGCGGCACTTCTTGCAAAAGGACTGCGACAGCGTCTGCGTCCGCGTCCTTCTCGGCAAACAGTTGGGTGAAGTGGCGCTGCGCCTCGACCAGGATGTCGGGCTGCGCGCGCAGCCGGCCGCCGTCGGCTGCCTCCATCTCCGCTGTGTGCCTCCGCGCCGCGCGCCTGCGCTCTCGCAGCAAGTGGAACACGGAGGGCGCCTCGTCCGCCAACTGCCCCACGTCCTGCGCCTGACTCCGAACTACGGACCCGTACAAACGCGACTGCTTCATTTCCAGTAGGCGGCTCGTTATCTGTTTGATTCGCGCCAGTCTAAGAGCTGGGTCGTCTCTTGGCATTTCGATGACGTCTTGCAAACACTGATCGTAAAAGGCCACGTGGTCTTTCTCCAATGTTGGGCGTTAGCACTGAACTCTTTGAGCGTTTTCCGCAGAGCTGGCTTCCCTAACTCCACCCACCATGACAACGCCGAGTCGTACTGGGCGCGCTGGCTCAGAACCCGCCGCCACACGCCAGTGATCGCCGGTTCCAGAGTGCTGTCCTGCAGGTGACGGGTAATTAATTTCCAGTGACACCGCGATCGGGCTCTCGTCTCTAGAAAGGAGTGAAATTTACAGACGTACGCACAATGGTCAGAGAAAACGATTGGATGGACCTTCGCATGCCGGCCGCGGTGGCCGAGGGGACTGAGGCGCTTCAGTCACGGTCTGCACGGCCACTACGGTCGGGGGTTCGAATCCCCCCTCGGGCATGGATATTTGTGCCGTCCTTAGTTATAGGTAGTTCATAAGTAGTATGTAAGTTTAGAGACTGATGACCCCGTAGTTAAGTCCCTTAAGCTTAACAAACATTTGAACATTTGACCTTCGCATCGACTATGCAATTCTTTTTGTTGGAAGAAATGTATATCCTGTCTATACGACTCCGGCCAGTGGCATAAAAGTATGTAAATCCTGGAGCACGCGGGTACAGGTGTCTCCAGGAATCCGTCACCTTCAACTCCGTCACCAAAGTTTGAAGTTCTACGCATTTATTAGGCTGCGGTTCCTGATCCTGGGCTTCCAAGATGCAATTAAAATCGCCACCCAGCACAACTGGAAAGTGACGGTCGTGCAACAGATGGCAGATATCGCTACTAAAAAATACTCTTCTCAACGGCTTACCTTCACCACCCGACGGCGCATACACGTTAACGTATCTGATGTTGTTAATGTTGCACGCTATACCTCGTCCGTTAGCGACTGTCGCAACATTTGAAATATCGTGATCGAGTTTGACTAAAATTGCAGTCCCACTAGAACTTTCAGGGTCGTAATTTAAAATAACTTGATATCCTGGCACAGTGCTGACCAAATTCGTCACAACTTCCTGCACAAAGACGATGTCTGCTTTAATACTGTTTACGAACTCGACCAAGGCTATAAATTTTGCATTTGACTCGAATCTGTTGATATTTATGGTGGCGACTACTGATGGCAAATGTGCTACCATAATGTCAATTGGGAGTGTATACTCTAAACCGGGGTTTGAGTCGCGTCCCCGTCGTCATCTTCAACCAGTTCTGGCGTGTTAGGCCCTACTTCCGTGTCCATGCGTAAATCCGTCGTCGACGAGGCACGCTCCGTGCGTCCCTCTTGTGACTGCGATTCCGACCGGGAGAACTGGTGCGGCGGGCGAGTGCGCTTCTCGTACGAGTCGTCGGACTTGCGCTTCATCGGCTGCGGCGCCGCCTCGTGTCCCGCGCCATGTCCGCCATCGCCTCGCTCAGCACCTCCTGCAGCTGGCGGCGGGCGGCGTCGACCCCGCCCTCCCCAGCGGTCGCCCCGCCGGTGGCCGGGATCAGAACCCGCGGCCTTCTGCTACTGCCTGGTTCCATGTTCGTGGCGGGGCGCCAGCGCCCTCTCCGGGAAGTAGAGGTCTGCACGTCGCTCGGTTGCTCGCTCGAATCGCATGATACATGTCGTTCTCTGACAGTCCGACAGGTGTCAGTGCTGCATCTTGCGGCAAGGCGTGTGGCTGCGCTCGACTTCCTCCGCGCTCGTTCGAGCGGGGCACGCTCGACTGGCTCGATCGTCCACACAGCCCGCTCGCCACTCGGTCGCCCACCGCAGCGCCACTCGAGTCCAAGGCGAGTGTCGGGAGCATACTAGATGCTTGAGAATACATCCTGACCTCGAAATTTGGAATTGTTTCCTTTCCCGGGTGCTTCGAAAGCTGTTCTCTCAATCCAGTTGAACTAGCCATTCAGTTTCACATTTTATACTTTACCATACAGGTTATTATACGTGATTAACATAAAGTTTCTGTGCTAAGATAATTTACTAAATGAGTTTTCCAGGATCTTTCTTTCTTTCTTTTTCCTATTTTGTGGACTGTTGGTGTCTGTTTAGTGGTAGGTGTTACTTGCCGTCTTAACGAGGACGTGATTGTATTTTATATCCATTCCTCTTATCACTCTCAAGTCCTGGAATACTTTGTCCGTCTTTTATATCGATACTAAATACATTATATTGATGTACACCCGTTAGGTTAGTTTTGTGCATCTCTCTCTCTCTCTCTCTCTCTCTCTCTCTCTCTCTGTTGCATCCCGGTAATATATATTCCCGTAGCATTTTGGCACTGTGCGTGGTTGCTGCGCCTCTACCTTTTCCGAGTGAGTCCTTAACGGGAATTTTTCCAATTGCAACATTCATATATCCCCCACTGCCACTGTTGTCTTTCTTATCTACATAATAAAGAACGTATGCAAGCTTTTGTGCCATATATAGGATCCTCGCTTTCTTCCGTGTCTTGATAAGAGATCGGCCAAGGTACATTGCAGGGGGAGTGACAATTAGGGGGACAGCTCAAAAAATTATTTTGATTTTATCGAAGTTGAATCTATGGAATTTGTCTTTCATCAAAATATATTTTCATACCAAACATCATTAAAATCGCTTCTCTAGTCTCTAAGCTATCGCCATGTTTCTATTTAAGCAACAATTTTAGAGGGACTGTTTCACCCCTTAAATATGTTTCTCAGCCGCTAAAAAAAATACGTGTCCCATTGTTTTTCATGTATTACACCATATGCAAATTTCATAAAAATCGGAGAGCGGTAGTTTTCCTTGTGAGTACGGCGGCAGCGCCACGCTGTGCGACCTCTGCCCGCCCCGCCCCACGCAGCCTCGTTCGAGTGTCAACACGCTCGCTGGAGCGTAACACACTCGGCGCGCCACCGCCGAGCGTTGCGCACTCGACCGAGTACGAGCGCGCGAAACCGGCGATTTGCAGACCTCTACCAGCGAGGGGCTGCGCTCCCGGCGGCGGCCGTCGCGACTTCCCGAGCTCCCGGAGCTCCTAGACCTGTGCACGTCACTCGTGCCCACGCAGCTGTCCCGCCGCGGTTTCGGTTCTAACTCGTGGGGCGCGACTTCCTGTTTCGCCTGACGGTCGCTCCATCCGGAGGGTGACGCGCTCGCGACTGCAACTGGGGACACAGCGGACTGTACGACAGTTTCCGATACCGGTTGTGACTCACTCGCAGTGTCTGTAACCTGCGGGGTCACATAAAACACTAATGGTTCCTCAGCTCGCTGTGTAACTACAGGCAGGGACTCTTCCATTTGTACTGCTGGCCTGTCACAGACAGGTGGCGCGGTTTCTAATCCTGCGCTACCTTCTATCTCGGGAATAGTCTGTGTAACTGTTGCAGTTGCGGCAGGTGGCATAGGTACGGTTTCGTCTACGACTTCCTCGTACCAAGGGGTCGATATGGCGACAGTGTCAGACGCCGCAATGACTTCGACGTTCGAGGCAGACAGACGGCCAACTACAGTCTCCTTTTTGTGATCACGAACGGTTTCAAGGACATTTCCTGATACAGGGTCTTCCGATACGATATGGCTGGAGTAGTATCCATAACGTCTACGGCCACGGCCACCAAAGTGTCTGCTCCGCGACGCGCGGGAACCAAACCTAATGCCACCGTGGCGTACGACGACGCAGTTCCGCGAGGCGCCTGCGCCGCGGACACTGTTGTCTCAAGTGGTCGGTCGAATGACAAAGTGAACATGTCTGCGGCTGGCCGTCGTATGTAATAAACGCACGGTGCCCAGCTACTATCATGAATGAAGGGATACGTTTATGTACTACCATTTTAACAGACCTGATACCATTATCTACTTGGTAACGGTACGCGGATGACCACTTCTCCTTTGTAATTTGTATCACTTTTCCGCATGGTTTCAAATACCGATTGATAATTTCTAGCCGAGTTTCAAATGGCAAGTTAAATACTTTAACAGTACGGAGACGAAAGCCTGCGTGAGATAAATAAACGTCACTGATTTGACCGTTTAAATGTCTGAACTTACGGGTATCATCATTCATTTCCACCAAAGTATTACATAATTCCGGGGTTCTGATTTTCAAAAATAAGCAGTTCATGATCGTGTTCAGTTGATCGCCTAAAACTGCATTTTCCGGCAAATTCAAATCCTCCTCTAACCATCGATGGATCTCAAAAGCATATGGTCGTGGGAAATTCTTGTTACAGTCGACCTGAACATTATTCTCCTTTTCTTCTCTATCGTTAAATTCAGCCATAACTTACAGTTTCCTAAAGCAGCCGCCGCTAGCGAAGCTCGCGAAGAAGCACCTGTTTGCACTGCCCGGAGAGCGACGTGCTCATGCGGGCAGCCAGACAAGGACTTAACATACACGCAGCACTGACTCGATAAAAATCCTAGGACCTGGCGGGGATCGAACCCGCAACCTTTGGATTATGTAGTCTGGCACTCTACCACTGTGCTACCGAAGCGCACTCATTATTAGCTCGGTAAGTGAAATGACGGTAACTTGCTTAGTTTGTATTGTAAAAAGGGCACTATTTTACGACGCGATTTCACCCGTCTCCTTGACCCATGATACCAATATCGGAAAACCCGTATACGGAATAATAACTTAATACTAACGTATTGTAGATAATAAATAATCTGTGGTTATCCTCGTAAATTACAGATTACAACAACAGAATGTACCATCGATCACAGGTCTCAGCCCAAATAATCGCGCTTTCGGCGCTCACTTGGGAAAATAATAATAATAATAATAATATATAAAAAAGGGCCTCTGTTAACCTATAACTCACAACCAGAGTCCGTCTCCGATGACCACGCCGACGACGGGATGTTAAAGCATAAGCGTCCATCCACTACCAGAGTGAAGCTACAGAGCACTTTTTAAACATAAAATCTTAAGCTATAATCTATGTTCTGCTTGTAAACAAACTATCGTCTTTAACTCAGTCACAACATAATTACTCATGCCACCTAAAACCACGCACGCACTTCAAAACGACTATATTTTACGACGCGATTCCACCAGTCTGCTTTGACTATGACGTCATCATCATGTCGAAAGACCCGTATATGGGATATCATAATACTTCTATATTGTAGATAATAAAGAATCTGTAGTTATCCTCGTAAATTACAGGTAACGGCATGTATCATAGATCAGAGGTCTCAGCCCAAAAATTCGCGCTTTGGCTTTCACATGCCAAAAAGGAACCTCTCTAACCTAACCTATACCTTGCAATCAGAGGGAAGCTACAAATCAATTTTTAAACACAAAATATTAATGAATAATCAGTTCTTTTTGTAAATAAACTATCGTCTATAACTCAGCCACCACATAATTACTCACGCCTTCTACAAACACGCGAGCACCACAAAACTACCGCGCTGCGATGACGTCACAGGCAAAGATGTCGCCAGCCCGACGGCTAGGGAGGGGGGGGGGTGGGGGCAGCAGGTGAGTGCATCGGTCGATAGGGTGTTTCACCAAGTGTGTTTTCCTCTGTAACTTATAAAATAACAGGCGACGGTAAATTTTAATGCGGTAGGTCAACACAAGAAATGTTACACTTTCTGCGGAGCTATGAACATAGTTTATTGTATCATTTTCCAAAGAGTTACAGCACAAAGATATAATTTTTAAAATGGAACAATAGTTTTTTCTGTCGTGCATTGGATTCGTTGAAACCAGTTGCGTCCAAATCAATTTAAATTACATTCCTATCACTGTTAGTTTGGGAGCTACAACCCTTCAAAGAAGTGGGGGACTGATGGTCATAGTCGTCTGGTCCCCCTAAAACCCCCCATACCAACCAACCAACCAACCCTTCAAAGTTTTAGGGGCAGATACCACAAATGCTGTGCATAATGCAATGCGCCTTCTAAATGTGGTGCGGCCGAGTTGTAACGTCGCCGGTGTCACGGAGCGAGAAGCTTCCTTGATGCGCTGAACTGCCGACTGTCGCCGCACACGGCCGTATACGCGACAGTTGGAGTCACACAAACAACCGGGGCTCAATATACCACAGTTACTGACATCGGATGACGATGGCATACACGAACTACGAGTACGTTGACATGTTGCTGATGCTCGGCGAGTGCCGACACGATGCCACTGAAACAGCCACGGCGTATGTCGTGAGATATCCTAGGCGAAAAGCGCCGGCATCCATTACGTTCTTACGTGCCGAACAACGACTTCGGGTAACAGGCAGCTTGGTAATGCGCCGCAGTAACAGACGAAGACCTGCAAGAAATGAGGAGACGGAGGTGTTTGTTTTAGCTGCACTACACCACGATCCTCATGTCAGCTTACGAGCCGTTGCTGCAGTCGCTGGTGTCATCTCACATCTGTATGGCGTATAGTACACTGCCACAGGTTTCACCCGTACCGCCTGTCACTGGCCCAGGAGCTGCATGAGAACGATTTCCGTGCAAGAGTGACATTCTGTGAGTGGGCCATGCGTAATTTCACGCTGGAGTTTTTACAAAGTATAATGTTCTCTGATGAGTCCACGTTCACAAATTATGGTGCAGTGAATCGCCATAAAATGCACTACAGGGCCGCAGACAATCCTCGGTGGGTACGACCTGTCGACCGTCAACGTAGGTGGGCTATTAACGTGTGGTGTGGAATCCTTGGAGATGAAATCATCGGTCCACACTACTTTCCAGGTACACTGACAGGTGAGTTATATCACGCTTTTACAGCCGACAGTTTGGGTGATCTCCTTGAACATGTGTGTCTACACACAAGAGTCCATATGTGGATGCAGCACGATGGTCACCCAGCCCATTCTGCGCGTGCTGTTGTGGAAGAACTAAACAACAGGTTTGCAGGAAGATGTTTGGGGCGCCATGGTCCTCATTCATGGCCCACAAGGTCGCCCGATTTAACACCAGTAGATTTCTTTTTGTGGGGATATCTAAAGGATCGTGTTTATGTCACTGAGCCCACATCCCCAGATGATCTAAAACGGCGCATCGAGGACGCATGTCGCTCCGTCACACCGGCGATGTTACATCTCGTCCGCCTTTCGACGGCGCATTGCATAACGCATTGAGGAACATGGACACACATTTGAACATCTCATGTAAATCAACTTCCCACCGCCATAACATCCATCACCCACCACACAGCCATGTATTATGTACAGCATGTGGTATCTGCCCCCTGAAACTTTGAAGGGTTGTAGCTTCCAAACTAACAGTGATAGGAATGTAGTTTAAATTGATTTGGACGCAGCTGGCTTCAACGATTCCAATGCACAATAGAAAAAACAATTGTTCCATTTAAAAAATTGTATCTTTGTGCTGTAACTCTGTGGAAAATGATACAATAAACTATGTTCATAGCTGCGCAGAAAGTGTAACATTTCTTGTGTTGACCTACCGCATTAAAATTGCCCCTCACCGATTATTTTATAAATAAGTTACAGTGGCAAACACACTTAGTGAAACACCCTATATAGTGTGTGTGTGTGTTTTAACGACCGATGTAAAATACGGTCCTTATAGCTGATAGTTACACAAACCAGGTTATAGCTTTTTGATAACTATTATGTATGTGTTAATTTTCGGCTGCCATAGTGTTTACTCTTCAGAAAGTGGCAGAAATACAGCACACCTTGAGTATTTACAATACGTTTTTGTGGAAAGGAATTGAAGAGAAAATTTTTCTTAAGCTGTGTCCACATCAGAATCGCCGAGTTGTCCGGCGCAGCGGAAAACCAACAAAAGAGGTTTGGTGCAGATCAGCGCATCCGGTGTGGACGTCATGGAATTCCTCCTACTTGTTTTGCCGTGAAGCTCCCGTAGTCCATGTCACTCGTAGTTCTGATAAAATGTTGACATTCTAAAGACAGTGCAAGGGAGATATTTGAAATTCTAATGAGCTGTTATTTACTCAAAATAAGTGTTGCGATCCCATTTGCAATCTGTTTATTAATAACGACACCGTAAAACAAAATTAACAGCACTTCAAAAAAGAGCAAGTCTGAGAACGTGGTCACTACATGACCAGACTCCTATTATGTCCCATCTCCATCTGGCTGAATTTTCGTACTCACTTCGTACAACTTCGTAATAACTCGTACGTCTTACTTTATATTACCATTATTCAGAAAGTGTTTATAACCAGCATGCTTGTAACACTTGAATGTATTAAATACTGGATTCTATCATTTAATATTTACTTTCGCCGGAACGACTGTGTTTCCCTTGCGTATACCTCGGCACAGCAACGCTTTCTCACGCCTGCCTGCGGCACATTTGACTCACCTACGCGACATATGGTCCTCGTCACTGCACCTGTGTGACAACTGATGTTGCCAGATGTCCGGTTTTCGACAGGACAGTTCGGTTTTCTATATGCTTGTCCACTCAAGAAAATCTTGGTAGAGAGGACAAAATTTTATACATAACCTTAATAAAAGCAGTGACACCGAGTACTAAATATACGAAAAAGTAGATTGACTCTTATTGTTTTAATAACTAAGTACAGTTTTACTTTTGCCACAGATAACGAAGCCCTGTTTTCAGTAAATTTATCTTATTAGATAAAAATTAAAAACTTGTCCGGTTTTTAACACATCTGGCAATCCTAGTGAGAACAGACGACTGGTGACATGCAACTTGATGAAATTACAATTATAATCCCCAACTAAGTAACAGAAAAAAATGAACATTGGACGTTACAGCCGATATATTCGACTGAAAATTTGATAAAAATACACCGTTTTATATGATAAGCCGCAATAAGGGATGTCGTACTATGCATTTTTTTAACTATAGTGATTTCATAGGGTTTAGATGGAACCATTACATTTCATCGTCATAGCCAATACGTCGTTAAAAGCGATGTTACTATAAACGGTTTCCACTATATGTACAATGTGTGTGAGATAGAACAGTCACAGGAATAATAAGTTTAAGAAATAATATAAAATTTATTACAACACGACTTTAAGTCTCTTTCTTGTTGTTGCACAGCGCAGGGCGCTTTAGGCGAGTATTACACGGTCAAGTATTTACATCAAATCTTTGACGTAAAAATATTATCAAATGTTGGTAATTTTTTTCACATAAATCATTGACGTTCGCTTGAAAGGTATATTGCACGGTCAAAGATTTATCATCATATTTCAAGGTGGCGGATAGCAAACATTTGTTATGTGCTGCAGTCGCTACTACGACAATTGCACTTTCTGCATATTTGAAGAAAAGGCGAGGTGGGGAAAAAAACGTGCTTCGGTGATTCATCGTCGTGATAGAATAAGTATCCAGGCAAATTTGTTGCCAAAGGAGGATGCCAAAGCATACGCAAATTACTTGCGAATTAATGATAACACATTTCAATATTTGCTCAATAAAGTGACTCCCTATCTCAAAAAACAATGTACCCACATGAGAAATCCTATATCAGTTGAAGAACGGCTAACAGTGACACTTAGATTTCTTGCCACCGAAGAGAATTATTCTAGTCTCCAGTATAGTCTCCAGTACTAGAATACCACAGTGCACATTAACCCTAATTATCCCAGAAACATGTCAAGCAATTTACGACTCACTGAAAGACGACACAGCTGAAGGTGAGAAAATTTTTTACTATTTGGTTTAATTTCACTAACGGTGGCAGCGGCGTAGTTTGCTAATGTTGGAAATCCGTCGACTTTGATCATGCACGTGAAGGCAGCCAATAAAAATAACTTTTCGCTTTACACCTTGTAAACAAATCGGCGTTGCGAATGTCAGTGGTTTTAAGAGTAACACTTTCCATTCGTGACATAAGCGCAGAAAAATTATACATTCCACTGTCGTCACAAAAGAACAAGCTGGAGAAGTAAAAACAAATGTACACCGAGAACAAGTAACTACATGCGTATAAGATTGTTTTAATTACGTAGATTTGGCCGAAAAGTCTCGTTTAATTGACAATGACAATCATAAACGTTATTACAGAATAAAAGCAGTCATCATAGATAACGTAAAGCAAACTGTTACACCCATGTAGTGACTAATTCTTAATGTACTTTTCCGATTTCTCGATGACCATTGGCGACATAGATGACATGATACATTTTCATAAACATGTTTTCTTTTTTCATTGTAAATGATTAGTGTTTCCAATTAAAACATGGAGCTCTATAGGTAGAAGCGTGAACACAAATATTAGTGTCAACCCCCTTGGTGTTCACAAAGTAAAAACGTCAAGTATAGCTGCAGCGATGCTGGCACTCCAAGCGGTTAAATTTTGCATTGCAGTGGGCAGAAGACAAGCGACTTTTACACCAAATCTATGACGAGGCCAACGAGCTCGTTGGGCGAGGCCCTAGATTTGATAATATTTCTGAGACGAAATTCGAGGTATGTCAAAGATCCCATTACACTATCATATTTCTTTTATGTAAATCTATGACATCACACTTTTGATGTAAATACTTGTCCGTGTAATACCGTCTTACATGCACGGAAGGTCACGAGGAAAAGCTAGAAGTTCGAATAAAACCTTCCATCGACAATAATAGTAAGGCTATATTTATAGCTCGCTGTTCGACACAAAAAAATGTATTACACACAATCATTTAAAAACAATAATGTAGCCCTGCTAAGAACCCTCTGTTTCCGTCTGTTTTGTATGCTTGGGTTCAGGTATTGGCTTTAACAACAATACTAAGCGATTTACATCGTTCTTTTGTAAGCGGTCTTTAATCAGAGAATGAAACTGCTAATTCCCACAACAGTATTGTGGGTACCTGTACATGAAGTCAGCAGGCTTCATACCTAATTTGTATACCTGCTCCTTCAGGATTGTTTAACGCTGTCCTGCTGCTCGCGAGCATCTTAGAGAACGCAGAACCTTGCATTTACATCGTCCTAATAAGTAATTACAAAGATATGAACAGAAAAAAAACTGAAAGCAATCACTTACCAAAAAAGTTTCTGATGTCCATCTCGTGTGTTGCCGTCCTCGGTGCGGTCTCACGGCCCACTGGCCACTCCTAACACGGACAGTAGAATACACGGCAGGCTATGAGCAGTGACGTCACTGCGAATGCTCTCGCCATGCCGTGCTGCATTTAACCATATACGCACGCGGGGCACAACATGCCGAAGTCACACACATGTATTATCATTATTGTTAAAATTATCATGATTTGTATTAGACAATTTTTCAACTCCTTATGGTTGATGAAATGATAGTTTAAAACCTGCAAAACGCGTCAGAAAAAAAAAAAAAAAAAAAGGCTTTGAATCCCTATAAAGGGGGGGGGGGGCAGCTGCCCCTCCCTGCCCCCCCTTGGCGACGCACATGGTGACGGGTCGAAGCCAACGGGTCGAATCGCGTCCAGTAAATGACCCATAAAAAGTAATGACACATTCGTTGAAAAAGAGAATTCCCCATTGTAAATTATATATGTTTCGAGTCATACAACACAAGACGCAGACTTCAAGATCCAAAGCCGACAAGTGAAGTGTTGACCCTCATTTTGTAATAACCTTCGATAGCACCAGTGATTACGGTGACGTCACTGATCATAACAGAACGTCAGTATTCTGAACTTCACTACAACTAGGTCTCTCAGTCTTTCGAGAAAAGTAAGAAAATTATGTTCACACTGTCCTCATTTCCGGTTGTATACTTTATGTGCGAGTAAATAATTTCTAAAGTAATATGTTCGTTTGGGAATTCAATAACGCTATTTTGCAAGAATACTGATTGAAAAATGTATTTTCGATTAGAAACTACATTACTTGTGTTTTCTCAACAAAAAAAGTTCAAATGTTTGTATAGCTTATGGGACTCAACTACGGGGTCATCAGTCCTTAAACTTACAAACTACTTATGAACTAGCTAATACTAAGGACGGCACAAATATCCATACCTGAGGGGGTATTCGAACCTCCGACCGTAGTGGCCGTGCAGACCGTGACTGGCTCGCCGCAGACCACTCGACCACCGTGGCCGGCTGTGTTTTCTCAACAGCAAAAGATAATAATTATTCTCTTCATAAACAATAGCAGAAATTTTTTATCCATCTCGAATTACAAAAAAAATGTTCAAATGTTTGTATAGCTTATGGGACTTAACTACGGGGTCATCAGTCCCGAAACTTACAAACTACTTACAAACTAGCTAACACTAAGGACGGCACAAATATCCATGCCCGAGGGGGGATTCGAACCGCCGACCGTAGTGGCCGCGCAGATTGTGACTGACGCGCCGCAGACCGCTCGGCCACCGCGGCCGGCCATCTCGTATTTATGTAACAGGCGATCACCTGACCATCAAGGTTAAGAAAACGTAATTGTTTTCAAACAATCTATATCTATAAATGTGAATGTCTGTTGTGTGTACGTTTATCACGTCTGAACCACAAGACATAAAGAGCTAAAAATTTGTACAGTTACTAATGTCTATCTGGGGAAGGCTTTAGGCACGGTTTTACGGCGATCGAATAGCTATTTATCTATATATATTAATGTGAATGTCTGTCCGGTGTGCGCTTATCACGTCCGAACGACAAGACGCAGAGGCTTAAATATTTCGACAGTTACTAATTTATACCCGAGGGAGGTTTTAGGCACGGTTTTATAACGATTGATAGATATTTAATAATTTGAAGAATATAACGCGAAATGCGGAACAATAATTACTCTATGAAAATGATATTTACTCTTTGAAAATGGTTTTATTGGTTGCATTGTTGCTTGAGGATTGATAATGATAAAAGGGTGGGGTATATTGGGATGGAAAGTTATCGGTTTATATAAAATTCTACGTGTGTGTGTGTGTGTGTGTGTTAATATTTCGGTCTGCAGCGAAATCTACAGAACGCAAACGAATGGTATGTGTGTAATTGCTGTCCGAAGTCTCCCGTTGTACACCATAGCAGTTCCATGCCGATAGCTATAAGGGGGTGGAAGATATGGTGATTGAAAAATCATCAAATTATACAAAAACTCGGACTGAAGGCCAGCGATGACGTTTGCGACTCTATAGCAAGGAGGTTACATACAACGAAACGTGATGCCACACACCATATCTTTGGTCTATGCGTGCTACAGTGTTTTCAGGTCTTTCTCTGTAACGATAAGCATACGAGTAAGGAAATATAAGAATAAATAAATAAAGCTGTAAAAAAGATATTTATTTTAATGCACCTCTTTAAAAAAATTCGATTTCACGTTTCGCGCATAATCTATCATAATCGACCAACACGCGAGCGGATCCGCGGGTTTAAGCTAGTATTGAATACAATTTCCAAAAGGCGATAAGCGTTACATGCAGTGGCGGCTCGTAAAATTTGACCAGTGTGCTACAATATTACAAAAATAAACAGGAAACAAAATATACTAAAATAAAAATCGTGACTGACAATGGAAATAACGGAGCTTACCAATATCCCCACCACGTTATCTGCGTTCTACACAAGTGACCAATGAAACTGCTTGGCTGAAAAGCGCAGTTTCACTTGCATGTTGGCTATACAATACTAATGTTGTTTGTTATTGGAGTTTTATTTACAGAAATTAAAAATTTGGACTCAGAGGTATTTGAATACGAGCCTCACACAAGTAGGTTTGAGAAACAACGCGCAAGACGCCTGAGCCAGCGCGCTATTTGACTCTGTATGCTGCAATATTCGTCATATACTATTCTTCCGCAACCGTTACACGAAGCGCGAAGAGAAATGTTGATCTAGTGCTGCAGTCGGTCTCAGCACACGTGTCGCCAGGCCTGACGTCACGTCCGCATGCGCACCTCTGCGCACGTACCAGTGTGGCTGAACCTCACTTCAGCACACGGAGCTGGTTTCCAGCTATCGCGGCGATAGCGTTCCAAAATGCGTTTTCATCCTCATTACTAGCATTGTAATACGTATTGGAAGGGAATTGGCATAATTTATTGTGATATCTAGATCGCATTCCAAGAGAAAGGATGTAATTTTACAGCGATTTCTCGCTTGCTTTCGAAGAGAAATGGCATAATTTTAGTAATATATTTACAGTGTGCTGCAGCACATTAGCACATTACCACCAGCCGCCACTGGTTTCATGCATCTGTATCTAGACGAAACTCACTAGTATTGTGTGTCATACGACAAGCGTGCTAAGGTGTAAGACATACCCAGGGGCATATATAGACTGACCATAACTTGTTGGTTATGAACTGTAGGCTGAAACTGAAGAAACTACAAAAAGGTAGGAAAATAAAGAGATGGGACCTGGATAAATTGAAGGAACCTAAGGTTCTTAAGAATTTCAGAGGGAGCTTTAGGCAACAATTGACAGAAACAGGGGGAAATAAAACAGTAGAGGAGGAATGGGTAAAATTGAGAGATGAAATAGTGAAGGTAGCAGAGGAAAAAATAGGTAGGAAGGCAAGACCTACAAAAAATCCTTGGATATCACAGGAGATACTAAATTTAATCGATGAAAGGAGAAAATATAAAAATGAAGTAAATAAAACAGGCAAAATGGAGTACAGACGATTAAGAAATGAGATTGACAGGAATTTGACAGGCATTTGTATGGAGTGTTGCCTTGTATGGGAGTGAGACATGAACGATAAACAGTGCGGACAGAAAGAGGATTGAGGCTTTTGAAATATAGTGCTACAGAAGAATGCTGAAGATTAGGTGGGTGGATCGTGTAACTAATGAGGAGGTACTGAACAGAATTGGGGAGAAAAGAAATTTCTGGCATATCTTGACTAAAAGAAGGGATAGATTGGTAGGACACATTCTTAGACATCAAGGAATTGTGAATTTAGCATTGGAGGGAAGTGTGTGGGGTATTAATCGCAGAGGAAGACCAAGAGATGGATACAGTAAGCAGATTCAGACAGATGTAGGTTGCCGTTCTTAAGTGGAGATGAAGAGGCTTGCTCAGGATAGGGTATTGTGGAGAGCTGCATCAAACCAGTCTCCGGACTGAAGACCACAACAACAACACAACACGACAAGCGGGAAGCGAAGAGGTTAAGCCACGATGTAGAATTTCGTGAATAAACTTAGGTTGCAGAATACAAGCAAATAAAATTAAGAAGTCAGAGAATTTGTCAGTGGACATAAATAATAGAGCGCGAGGACTTACGGACAGGAGCAGGGCGTGGGCGTGTGCATGCGGTGACGAGCGTAAACCGAGTGACGGCTGCGCGCTGTGGCCCTGTTTACAAGCCGCGACCCGCGAAACACGTGCGCGACTCGGCCCGTCAATCAGCCCGCCGTCTGCACAAAAGCGCCAAATGACATTTGCATCTACCACTCGATAATGCCAGCTGCAGTGCCGACCGTCGCCTGTTCGCCACAGAAGTCACGTTCTACCCGCTGTTATTTCGAAGAATTGGCAGCGCACAGGCTTCGCTGACAGTCTACAGCTACGTTTACATACAGGCTCATTCTGTCATGTTGTTACAGGTATGACAGGGGCAAGGGTCAACGTATCAAAAAATCTGACATATAAAGCAGAATTTCCGTCTGTTTGTACGTGTTGCATACAAATCTACAGTTTTGTTCCAATCTTTATGAAATTTTGTACACGTAAGCTTCAATCCATGTTCAAATGTTTGTAAATCTATTGGACCAAACTGCGTGGTCATCAGTCCGTAGCTTACAAACTACTTAAACCTATGTAAACTAACCTAAGGACAACACACACACCCATGCCTCCACGGCGAGCAACCGCGCGCTCCGCAGCGAGACGCTTTAGACCGCATTTCTTTTCTTTTCTTTTCTTTCTTTCTTTCTTTCTTTTTTTTTGTTTTTTTTTTATTGATAAAGGCTATCCGATATTGGAATAGCACCCCATCAAAGAACGCGAATGGGAACAAAAAAAAATGTTCAAATGTTTGTTAAGCTTAACTACGAGGTCATCAGTCCCTAAAGTTACAAACTACTTATGAACTACCTACAACTAAGGACGGCACAAATATCCATGCCCGAGGGGGGATTCGAACCCCCGACCGTAGTGGCCGTGCAGACCGTGACTGAAGCGCCTCAGTCCCCTCGGCCACCGCGGCCGGCAAATGGGAACCATCCCACCTTGTTCCTCAAGCTGAGGTTATATAAATATCAACAATAAAACATTTCGTTGAACCAAAGGTATTAAACATAAGGAGACGCATTGAATTAAAATTTGTGTTGTTGCTGGGATTCGAACCCAGGATCTCCTACTTACTAGGTAGGCGCTTTAGACCACTTTTTTTTTAATTTTGTTTTTATTTTTTGCCTAATCTTTTCCACTTCAGGCTTTGGCGCCTAACTACTATGTCCCACATAAACCTAAACATCTCGCCTGCCAAAAAAAGGGGATCTAGTGCCACCGCCACTTTTACCCTATACTAAATCAAGGATGCAATTAAGGGAAAGGAAAAGAAATAATGTGTTCTTTTATTGAAACTTCATAGCTTTTATTTTAAATATAAATAGACTACAGAAGAAACAAAAGGCCCATCCTAACCGTTGTGTTTTGAAGTCTTACCGAATTCTTTGGATTATAAATAAAATTAAAAAGTTTTTTTCCCTTCTTCTTCTTGAACGTAAGGAAGGTATTTAACGAGACCTTCTGAACTGTCCGGAGCCTTGGCCGTCTTCTTGTGGCGTGTTTATTACCGGTAAATTCGATCATAACTCTAATTTTTTTAATGAACCAGTTCATTTTCAATTACTTTACTTAATATCTGCTCATGCCCGGCTTCAACGGACCACCAAGAAGTCATCAAACACCTTCAGGAGAAAGTTTGCATAATTTTTCCGGTAGTTTGCATTCCTCTTAATTTTCGAATGTTGGCTCTCTATAAATGTTCTATAATCACCGACGTCGTGTTCCGTTGTGCCTAATATATAGTGCACTGTCATTCCTTTCATCTTCCATTTGTTGCATTTCTCTTCGTATTCGGGTATGGAATCTCATCAGGATAGAGTAAGGTCGTCATCTGAATAGCATGAGGCGCAGTGCGTTGAACGAAGGCCAAAAGGCGGCAGAGCAGATGCCAAATGTCCTTTGCCGTTCCGCAGACTAGTCGGTGTGTGTCCGTATCATGCACGTTGCACGTCTGGCACAGCGGCGTCGCCGCAAGGTGAATGCTGTGCAGACGTGACTCCGTGGGGTATTTTCCATTCACGTAGTAGTACCATGTAGTCCACCGCTGTCGGCAAGTTAGGGGAGTGTACGTTACACCAGACTGCATTCCAGTCGACCGTTGGGTGTTTGCCTTCCACAACGTTCCGTCGTTGCCCCATCATGAGGGTTCTGTACACCTTACGGACTGCAGGTATATCATCTATGCGTAGTATATGTCTGAGGTAACTGTATTCCAGTAAAAATGTACTGCAGTGGGACATTGCCGCGGGGATATGATGGAGATCTATCGGTGGGTCCGGACTGGGTGGTGCAATTTTCGTGAGAAGAAAAGCGATCAGACTGCTGGGGTCCCGTTTCCATTGCCACAGTGTCAGCCTCACAAACAAAGCCATAGCCTTGACATACACGTTGGTGAGCCCTAGTCCACCGCCCAACACCGGGAGTGAGAGCGTGGAGTAACTGACTTTAAAGAGATGTCCTTGGTTCACGTAATGTCCAAAGGCTGCTTGGATTCTGTCCGCAGTCACTTTTGGCATCGGAAATATCCTAGCCAAGTACGTCATTTTTGATACTAAGTAGGTGTTTATCAAGTCGACCTTTTGCAGCGCATCCAAGGAGCGTAGTTAGTGTAGACGGATACATGCACGGATATTGTTCAAGAGGCGTTTCTAGTTGAGAGCTATCGTGCGGCGTGTGATCTTGGTGTACACCACCCCTAAACATTTCATCTCAGTGACCAACTTGATGCGTCCGTCAGGTTGCGCAGGTAACACGCAACCGATGTTCATGATTCCTGATTTTCTCATGTTCATCTGTGCACCCGACGCTTTTCCATATCGCTCTATCTGAGCTATGGCTGTGGCAATCTCTTCATTTGAACGGACGAGGAGGACCACATCATCTGCATAAGCACGATACACAAATTTATCCCCTCTTACATTGACGCCGCTTAACGTTCGATGTAGTTGCATCAGAAGTGGCTCAATTGCAAGTGAAAATAGGCCCATGGAAAGAGGACACCCCTGTCTGACGGAGCATTGGACAGTAATTGGTCCTGTTGGACTACCATTCACAAGTACCATTGACTTCGTCCCATTCAGAAGTCGCATTACAGTCGCGATGAAACGTACTGGTATTTCCATCGCTACCATCGTGGCTCGTAGGAAGTCATGGCCGACTGTGTCAAAGGCTTTTTCCAAGTCGACTGCCAGCATCGCGGCCTGAATTCTGCAGGCTTGCGCGATTGCTATCAAATCACGATAGTCACAAAGCGCCTTGTGGATTGCATGATTGTTACCGACACATGTCTGATCTTTCCCTGTTAACACTGTGAGGGCTGGTTTTAATCGCAATGCTAAAAGCCGTGCAAAAATTTTATAATCGCTATTGAGGAGCGTCAGTGGTCGGAATTGGTGCACCGATTGTCCTGTTGATGTCTTCGGGACGGGGATGATCAAACCTTGGGTAAATTCAGTTGGTATAATTACTTCGGCGTGCAGTAATTCTTGAAACATCTGTCTCAAAGTCGGTGTTAATATATCTTGAAATTCCCTGTAGAATTCAATGGGTAGTCCATCGAGGCCTGGAGATTTGTTTGGGCGACCTTTCGCCAGGGCCGCCTTCACCTCTTCCTCGGTCACGTCTGCTTGCATCTCTACCGCCGTCTCGCGGTCCAGTTTCCGTGTCAGTGCCGCAAGCAAGTCGTTGAGTGCCGCCTCATCTGGAATCTTCTGTGAGTACAATAGAGCGTAGTAATCCACAAAACCTTTCCGAATTCCTGCCTGACTTGTTAAAAGTTGGTCGTCCTCTGTCCGCAGTGCCGTGACGAGATTCCTCTTGGACCGTCTCTTTTCACATACTATGTGGTGCATGGAGGGTGGTTCGTGCGCAACTCTGAAGTCCTGTCGAGCTCTAATGACTGAACCTTCCATTTTCTGGCGCATTAGTTGTAATAGCTTGGCTTTGACACGGTTGATTTCTATCAGACGAACTGGTTGCTGCATTGCACTGTTATATAAATCACGGAGGACGCTGAAATAAAATTCGATCGTGTTGTAGTACCATCTCATTCTGTCTCTTGAATAGCTCATCAGTGTTCTTCTCAAGGCCGGTTTGGCGCACTGTAGCCACCAAGACAACACCGACGGATAGGCCTGCCTACGTCGTAAGCATTTTGTCCAGGTTTCGGAGACTAATGCACGACAATCTTGGTCCTTCAGGACGTCTACATTCAGCTTCCACACCCCCTTGCCAAGATAGGCTGTCTGACGCTCCAGGTTAACGGTGCAGAAGTAAGCCAAATGGTCAGAAAAAAACTGTCGGCCAGAGTTCCGATTGCTGAAGACTCCCACGAAGCTCGCTTGAAACGTATATGCGGTCTAGACGGCTCGCTGACGTTGCGGTGAAATGCGTGAACCCAGGCGCGTCCCCGTGTAAACAGTTCCAAGTGTCCAGCAGGTCCATGTCACGTACCAGGGCTGAGAGCTGTGGGCAGGTGTTGTAGTTTGGCGTCTGGTCTCGTGGCGACAATACGCAATTAAAGTCCCCTCCAAAACTTACTTGATTGTATCTGCCCGCGAAGAGGGGCATTATATCTGTCCTGTAGAAGTCGGTGCGGGCGCGTCTGTTTCCGGAGCCCGATGGGGCGTATATGTTGATGAGCCGGACGTCGTTGACCGTGAGCGCCGTTCCTCTCGCCGATGGCAGGTACTCTACGTCCCTAACAGGGATTCCCTCTTTGATCAGGATTGCAGTGCCCAGTTCTTGTGCAGTGCCCGGATGGATGTGTGCAGTACAAGCGCACAGGGAATGGAGGTCCGCCTCCCTCACCTCCTACAACAGCGCGATATCTACTTCCGCCGCCCGCAACATGTCACTCAGTAGCTGTAATTTATTCCCACTGCTGATTTTGTTGATATTGATCGTCGCGATGCGATATGCTTGCAGGAGATTCATTCTGCGCCGCCTCTCTACGCGTCCTGCGGTCCAGTAACGATTACTGGTCCATTTCTAGCGTCTTGTGTTTTGCTGGTCGTAACACCTTTGCTCACGCAGTCCCCTTGCGATGGTTTTTCCGTCATTTCTACGTCTTCATTGCACTCGTCAACGTCTTCTGTCCAGTCGCCAAGACTGTGGTCAGGGGCAAATTCTTGATCCGGACCTTCACTGATCTGCTGCACCGATATCACGTCTTTGGGAGACGCTTCATGTCTTTCACATACCCGCTGACCTGTGGTATCGTCCTTCTCCAGCGTACCTGGCAGCGTACGATCAAGGTCTTGAGCGTCTACGTGGCATGGTTCAACTGTCTCGTCAACGTCTGGGGACGCAGTACGTTGTTTCTTGCGTTTCCTGTTGCGGCGTCGTGGAGAGCATCCTTCCTCTGTATCGGAAATTTGTGACTGTCCCATGCTTGTAGTTTCAGATTCCTCTCCCTTATCGTGCGACTTGTTGGTGTCTATCTCCATTCCATCAGGCCTCACTTCATCGTCTCTGGTCATGTTGTCGTCCTCCTTTCGCGGTGGTTCGGTGGCAGCTGGACACTCCTGCTGCACCGCGACCTCTGGCACTTCACTCTTGGACACTTGTTCATGATTTGGTGGCGACGCGGTTCCTAGCGTCGCTTGAACATATGTGAGAGGCAGAGTATGGGGACGCTGCGGTAATTGGCCTTCACCCGTCGGTAATTGCATGATTCGTTACTGTAAGCATTCTGATCGCACGTGGCCCTCCTTGCCACAGCCTGAACACGTGCGCGGTTGTCCGTCATACATAATGATAGCACGGCACCCACTAATGTAAACGTAAGAGGGAACGTGTTTCTTGAGGTCCATCCGTACTTGCCGTACTCCGTTGAGAACACGATATGTCTCAAAACTCGTCCATTTTTCTTCGGTATAGGCGAGGACCGTGCCGTATTGCCGGAGCGCCGTAATTATCTGCTGTTCCTTCACTTCAAATGGTAATTCGAAGACACGTATCGTTCGAATACCGATGCCCGCTGGCTCCACCGTGACGTTTCCTACATTGCCGTCGGAGTGAAGGAACTTATAAGACCCGCCGGAGTTCTGAATGAGTCGATCGCAACATGCATCGTTGATTAATTTGACATTTACAACGCTCGCCACAATCGAAAAGTGAATTCCAATCAATTCGTGAGGATCGAGTTTGACCACTTCTCTTAAAAATCGTTCAACTTCTAGAGCTTTAGGTCGAGCAAAACGGTTCTCAAATGTGAACTTCACGGTCGATTTCCGTAAGTAGTCAGCCATGTGAACGTCGTTTGTATACAATACGCGCGCCACTGCTAAGCCTCGCACTCGCCGCTTCCTTCTCGCCGCTAGCTACGGCTCGGACGTAAACAAGACGTCCTCACCGCGAGGCCGCTCGGGCCAGACTGTCCACCGCGGCCGGCTACTCCACCGCGGAACCGAAGGAAAGTCAGGTAACTGTAGGTCATAATTCATCTACGTTAATGTTACAGGTCTATTCACCGAACTTCACTGTCAGAGGCTATATTAACGGGTGAGATTCTAGAAGATATTCAGTTTGATGCAGGGTGGGTAAGAAAAACACGTTAGTTACACGCAAGGCAAGCAAACAGAAGGAAAAAACGACTTTTATAATGAGACGTAAATTCTGGTCTTAAAATGTTCATGGACGATACGATTACGACTGTACTATCGTGTCAATAACTATACACTCAACATGTAATATTCTCCCTAAGCATATTTTAACAGACAGCCAAAATTATAAGATATTTCAATGTTTAACTTTGACAAAAATACTCTTTATTAGAATTTTCAGCTCTTTGAACTATTGTTTTAATATGTTTTCAATATTTTAATTATATTTATCCGTTAAAATATAATCACCTATATTGCCGTGGTAGTTTGTCCTCCTTTTAAGTTTATTAACTTTACCTGTACTGGTTTACGTAAATCAAGTGTCATTGACAAATCGCTGCCTTTGTTTCAAATACCTCAGAAACGGTGCGAATTACGAAAAAAACTCAGGGGAGCAAAGTTGTCGAGAATTTTCTGACCTATAAACACGTTTACTAAATTTGTTCAAATGTTAAAATGTTTGTAAATCTATCGGACCAAACTGCGTGGTCATCAGTCCGTAGCTTACAAACTACTTAAACCTAGGTACACTAACCTAAGGACAATACACACACCCATGCCCCAGGGAGGACTCGAAACTCCACGGCGAGCAACCGCGCGCTCCGCAGCGAGACGCTTTAGACCGCTCGGCTACTCCACCGCGGCTTCAATCCATGAGGACGGTCGCCGTAAGTGTAAGAATCACATACGATATCTAGTTCACGAGATATGACGTCATAAACAATGAGAGGCGCAAAAAACTGCTGCATTTTGCGACAATGCTGCTCATTTTCTCCTAAACCATTGGACCGATTTCAACCAAATTTGGTTCAAACATTCCTTACCGTGAGTTAACAATTGCTGCATGGTTAAGAATCACATACGGCACATGGTTCAAAAGATATTACGTCATAACCAATAGCAATCGCAAAAAAATGCCATATAATGCGGCGAGACTTTCGAAATATACTGTATGAGAATGACAGTACTTAGCGACTTGCAACAAACTTTAAACATAATTTCAAACCTTTATTAAACTTTTTCTCGCTGGCAACCATAGTAAAATGATGAAAGGAAAAAAAAGTTTCTCGTTTACTACTTTTCCGCTGTTTATGGAGTAAAACTACAGTTTTCGGTATGACGTTACAATTTTAATCTGAACACTACAAATTGTAGTGACAGGTAATTTTACAGACAGTATACACATATATAGTTGAATGTAGCTTCTAAATTGATCACATTCCGACACGTAGTTCGTGAGATATGAGCACGTAAACAATAACGTACCACTGTTCATGGACTAAAACTATGGCTTTCGGTATGACGTTACAATTTAAAATTTCTACACTACAAATTTTTGCCGCAGTAAATTCTACAGACAGTATACACGCATATAGTTGAGTGTACCTACAAAATTGTATCAGAGTACGACACGTAGTTCATAAGATATGAACACACAAACAGTAATGTTCATGGAAAACCGCCCATTCCCACACCAAGTTTTAATCTATTATTTCCTTACTACTAACTATATTCCCAAGAGATTTTACAGACATACAGCCCATATACAAATGAGTATATACGTGAAAATGGCAGTTATAAATAAATAAATACCCGGGCAACGCCGGGTTTTCAGCTAGTAAATAAATAGATAAAAAATAAAAAACAGTAAAGTATGTTCTAAAATGCGTACCATCGAATATGTTTTACAGCGAGAGGACACGGACTCGTCATCGCCGAATTCGTTCAGATTTGTGGTAGAAGAAGGACGTGAGAGACATGAAAGTGCCCCAAGTGGGAACTTAACCCTCTAATGCATGACTTTTTATTTGAAGCTATAAAAACTACCACGATTAATGTATAGTGAATATATACTGAGAAAAGTATTGAAAACAAAAAATCGCACTGACGTGTTTTACGGCCCACTTTAGATTTACTTGTGGTTTTTTGATTTTTTTGAAAACCTTCGGACAAAAATAATAAAAATGTAAATAACAAAAAATTATGGGCGATACGATTACGACTCTACCATTGTGATAATATCTACTCACCCAACACGTAATATTTTTTCTGACCGTATTTTGACAAACGCCGCGGTGGAGTAGCCGAGCGGTCTAAGGCGCCCCGCTGCGGAGGGCGCGGTTGCTCGCCGTCGGAGGTTCGAGTCCTCCCTGGGGCGTGGGTGTGTGTGTGTGTGTTATCCTTAGGTTAGTTTATTTTCGTTTAACTAATTTGTAAGCTACGTACTGATGACCACGCAGTTCGGTCCGATAGATTTACAAACATTTTTTTTAACAAACAGCCAAAGTTAATTATTATTTGAATTTAGCTTTGGCAAACATTCTCTTTTTTTAACTTTTACGTATTTAAACAATTATTTGAATGTCTCTCACACATTTTCATTATATTTTTCCATTTTATCATCTGTCTTGCCTTGGTAGTTTCTTCAAACTTTATTTTCTTTGCCTGTACTGGTACGAATGACTACACCCTGGAAAGAAAGTAGCGTAGTCGCGGTGGAGTGGCCGAGCGGTGTTGGGCGCCTCGCTGCGGACCGCGCGGCTGCTTGCCGTCTGAGGTTTGAGTCCCCCCTCGGGCATGGGTGTTTGTTTTGTCCTTAAGTTAGTTTAACTTAGTTTAAGTAGTCTGTAAGCTACGGACTAATAACCAAGCAGTTGAGTCCGAAAGATTTACAAACATTTGAACATTTTTGAAAGTAGCGTACATTTGGCTTTCAGAAATCAGTGAAGTGACATCCCTCGCCCGAAACACTCTTTTGCATACACCATCTTGCTTTCTGTATTTGGCGATTTTCTTAGTATAACTCAAGCGTTGTGATTTCAATGCAATGGTGTACTGAAAATTATCAAAAACACGTCGTTCTTAAGTCAATTAATTACAACCTAATGTCTAAAAATGTCATCTTACGGTAGCAGTAAACACCTGCCATCAATGATACGAGAATTACGGATTACTCTTCGCCGTAGCGTAATGGGCGAAGAATTAGTTCGTAATGCACGAACGTGTTAGCCGGTGGTTGGAAACTTAATAGGGCGCGATGGCTGAACGACGAAACGGTCGAAGTTAAACAAAATAAACCAACGTCCACAGAGGACCGATCAAACCGAAGATCCAATGAAAAGAGAGAAACAGGGCTGAACGCCACCCGTAATAAAATAACTGAGCAAAATTTCCAACGAGAAATTCAGAACGAACATGAACAAACGACCGTAAAGTATCGATCTACCGAAAGAACAAAAAATATAAATAAAATAAAATAGAAACCCGCCACTGGCATTTTTAGCACACTCTTGTTAATTGAACACAACTATGTCGTGCAAGATTCTGCGATGTTCAAAGGTAACAGCGCTTTCTCTGAAAAGTGCATTTGTTCTATTTTGTGCACATATCATGGAATACGTACCAATGAATTGTAAGCATAGACTTCTTTATCACACGTACACAAACTAGGGAGATTCTTTTACAATGACTGTTGTAAATGATGTAATAGTAATAGTAACTTTGTATATAGATTAAGTACTAGAGCTTTGCGGAATTCGGTTTTACCACACTTATTCAGTTTCTTATTTTAGCTGTAAGAGAAAACGGAGTCATGGTTTAAAACAGAATATTTGCTCTTTATTTCAGCCCAGAACACGAACAAAGTCATATCTTAACTACAGAAAAGGTAATACAATCTACGTTAAAAGCGTTCATAGCAACCACGCCAAAGATAAACATTTTAGTACACGCATTGATTCTAATTAATGACTTTCAACATATTTTATTAATAGTCAATAACTGCTTAGGAAAAAAAAGCAGGTAAATGCAATGTTGCAATGTATACATTTCCCTTCCGTTTCATGAAGGAACGACAGTTGCCACAGAAATCTAGGACTCCATTTATATATGCAACTACCAGTATCTGCACGCTGTTTAGAATATTCATTATTACAGTATTCTCCCCGTTGTTGTGCAAGTACTTCAGAAGAGCAGTGTTCACGTCATTGTTACGTATTTCACGGCATGTTCAGAAAATAGAACAAACGCATATTTTTGGAGCACTCTTGCATCTGCACAACTCTAAACATTGCAGAAGATAGCTCTACTTAATTAATAAGAGTGCTGGAAAACCTTTTAGTAGCCAAGGCGAAAAAAAAAGACCAAAGAAAGAAAAAGAAAAAACGGTATCAACGGGTTTCGAACTACCGACCACATGTAGCACAACGCAACACACTACGCACTACACCACGGTGACCAACTACGGCGTTTCCCCTTAATTATCGGTCTATTTTTGGCAGTTGTTAGCAGCTAAAATGACATTTTTTACAGTAGATTATAATTTATCGTGAACGACGTGCTGTTATTAATTCTTCAGTGCGCCACTTCTTTGAAATGACAAAGAGTAAGTTATAACAAGAAAATAATAAGATACAGGAAGCAAGATGGCGTATGCCGGAGAGAGTTCTGGGCGAGGAATGTCACGAGACATTTCCTAACGCCTGATATACGTAAAATCAAGAGGCGGTGCCAAACCGCAGTTATTTTTGCAAATATCTCTGTAACGGTGCGAGTTACGAAAAAAACATAAGAGAGGAGAGGTGTAGAGGATTTTCTCCTCTACAAATTCGTTTATTCAATTTTCGTGTCATATGTACGGTTTGACCGTTATTTTCAATTAAATTTCGAGCTGTCAAAAGGGGATCGCAACGGCCCACTTTTAGTGTTACTACCCTAACCTCACGTGGGCCAAAAAATCCTTAAAATTATTATGCACTACTAGCGAAAGAAAAGTTCATAGCCAGTCAGCTATATAATGCTTCCATGATGTACCCAATGCAGTAAATGTCATTACCATGCCTTTCACCTTCATAGAAAGTAACTCACAATGCAACAGTAGTGTGTGATTGACTACTTTTACATGGCAAAGGGAGAATACTAATGTAAACAACCGCACATGTTAGGAGTAACTCAATGCAACTAACCGTCGAAATTTGTAATTTCTAAATGTTCAAATGTTTGTTATCCTATGGGACCAAACTACGTTGGTCATCAGTCCCTAGTTTTTCAAACTACTTAAAGTTTAATTAACCTAAGACACATACATCTACGCCCGAGGAAGGATTCGAACCTCCGACGCGGAAGGCCGCACGATCCGTAACTTGGCGCTCCAGACCGCTTGGTTTCTCCGGCGTGGCTGTAATTTCTAGGACAAGCTACTAGCATATGTAACACTATAAATGAATTTGTGGGAAAATGTTGATCAATTTGAGAGATAATGGAAAAAATAAGGTATGTAGCTGATCAGCTACACTATGCATTAAAGTGTTAATATTCCCAAGCATTTAGGAAATAAAAGGAATTTTCATACGAATCTATCGCCATGTGCAGCTTGTCAGTTGTCCTTCTGAGCTCCTTGGCAATGCGCACACTACTGGCAACATCACTTGACAGCAACATCATATATGTTATTTTTTATTTATATGTGCACAATAACAGTATGGAACGCAAGTGAGGTCAAATTTATTGCTTCCCCTCTTTCGTCGATGATTATCAACCCGATATATTTTTTGGTCTTTCCGGTGCGGACTTATGTCCTTTTTCGTTCGTTCTTCATTGTTCAGATGTTGGTTAAGTTTTTATCAGAGAGAGCATTCAGACATCTCACCGAACACCCTGACAAAGCGCCGGCAAGTAATCGAAAAATTGCAAAAGAATGGAAGTATCCGATTTACATACACGAACTTCCCGTGTACGCGTTAACTACAATTTCTTTTTAAATATGTTCAGTCCCGAATTTCATCCTATGCCTATAATTTTTGCTCTTACGTAAATTAATAAAATAACCTACATAATGTTGCGGTGAACTGTGACGACAGTAATGTACGCATTGCCATGGAGCACAAAAATATTTGAGCGCCGGGCGGAGTCGAACCCGCGATTCTTTAAATACCAATCCTATCTCTTACCGCTTTTTTCCCTTTTCTTTAGTACGGTTCGTTGCGGACGTGTGTTCATTTTTTGTCGTTGGTTATCGTTCAGTTCTTGTCACACGTTTTTACTAGAGCATTCAACCCTCTCACCCAACACGTTGAGCCACCACGCTGAATGCCGCTGTGCCATACAGGGAAACTTGTTAAGGTGCATATAGTGATAGATCCGTACCATGATTCCTTTTATTTCCTAAACGCTAGGCTATCTGGAGTTCCCACTTCGGGCACTTTAATGTCACACCATTTACCATATATTTGGACGAATTCGGCGATGACGTGTAGGCGTCCTCTCCTTGTTAGTGTAGGTCAGAATATGAGACACGCGTTTTTTATACGTCCTCATACCGTCGCTCAAGTGGTGAAAACATTCCCGAAGTAATCGCGGTTGCTATTTTTCTGAGCTCATATCGTCGAAACTGTACGAGATATAACCAAATGTATAAACATAATCTCAAAGGATACTACTACACTTTAACATTGTGCATGTATATATCTCTACACATTTTGATACATTTCGAAATCGTCCCCCTCATCATACAATTTTTTAAACTGTAAACCTATATGCGTACTTTACCTAATAGAGTTGTTGTGCCGCGGTGGAGTAGCCGAGCGGTCTAAAGCGTCTCGCTGCGGAGCGCGCGGTTGCTCGCCGTGGAGGTTCGAGTCCTCCCAGGGGTATGGGTGTGTGTGTTGTCCGTAGGTTAATTTACATAGGTTTAACTAGTTTGTAAGCTACGGACTGATGACACGCAGTTTGGTCCGATAGATTTACAAACATTTGAACAAAGTGTTGTTGTGGTCTTCAGTTCACAGACTGGTTTGATGCCGCTCTCCACGCTGCCCTATCCTGTGAAACCCTCTTCATCTGAGAATAAGAACAGCATTCGGCATCCTTTTCAACTTTCTTACTGTATACGTCCCTCGGTCTCCCTCTACTACTTCTACCACACATACTCCCTTAATGCTAAGTTGATGATTCCTTCATGTTTCAGATTGTGTCCCAACGCCCTGTCTCTTCTGTTAGTAAGGATATGTCACAAACTCCTTTTCTCTCCAATTTTGTACAGCATGCCCTCATTAGTAACGTGATCTACACATCTAATTTTCATCATTTGTCTGTATCACCATATTTCAAAAGCTACTATCCTCTTTTTATCTGAACTCCTTATCGTCCACGTTTCACTCCCATACAATTCCACACTCCAGACAAATGCCTTCAGAAAGGACTTTCTAACACTTAAATTAATATTGGATGTTAACAAGTTTCGCTTCTTAGGAACACTTTTCTTCCCATACCCATTCTGCATTTTATATCATCTCTACTTCGATCATTAGAGGTTAATTTGCTACCCAAATAACAAAACTCATCCACCACTTTTATTGTATCATTACCTAATCTAATTCCTTCAGCATCATCTGATTTTCTGACATTACATTCCATTACCCTCGTTTTACCTTGTTAATTTTCATCTTATATTTTCCTTTCAAGACACTATCCATTTCGTTCAATTGCTCTTCCAGATCCTTTGCGGTCTATGACAGAATTACTATGTCATCGGCAAACGGAAAAGTTTTTATTTCTTCTACCTGAACTTTAATTTCTTCAACAAATTGCTCCTTGTATTTCTTCACAACTTGCTCAATATACAGACTGAACAACATTGGGGAAAGGCTACAACCCTGTCTTACTCCCTTCCCAACCTCTGCGTCCCTTTCATGCCCTTCGACTCTAATAATTGCTGTCTGGTTTTTGTACAAGTTGAATATAGCTCTTCGCTCCCTATATTTTACCTCAGCTACCTTCAGAATCTGAAAAAGTGTATGCCAGTCAACATTGTAAAAAGCTTTCTCCAGATCCAAAAATACTAAAAACGTAGATTTCCCTTACCGTAATCTATCTTCGAAGATAAGTTCAAATGTTTGTGAAGCTTAAGGAACTCTACTGCAGGCTAATCAGTCCATAAACTTACAAACTACTTATGAACTACCTTATACTAAAGACGACACAAACATCCATGCCCGAGTGCGCTTTCGAACCCCCGACGGAGAACGGCTTTGCGCATCGAAGCATAGCGCCTAATGCGCTTGGCCACTCCGCCGCGGCTCGCTGATAAGTCTTAATGTATTGCCTCGTGTTTTCCTACATTTTCCTAAATCGAAATTGATCTTTCCCAAGGTCGGATTCCATCAGTTTTTCCATTCGTCTTTAACTAATTCGTTCTAGTATTTTGCAGCCATGACTTATTAAACTGATAGTTCTCTAATTTTCACATTTGCCTGCACTTGCTATTTCTTGAATTGGAATTACTACATTCTTCTTGAAGTCGGGGGATATTTCACCTGCCTGTCTCATATATCTTGTATACGAGGTGGAACAATTTCTGCCGCGGTGGAGTAGCCGAGCGGTCTAAAGCGTCTCGCTGCGGAGCGCACGGTTGCTCGCCGTGGAGGTTCGAGTCCTACCTGGGGCTTGGGTGTGTGTGTTGTCCTTAGGTTAGTTTACCTAGGTTTAAGAAGTTTGTAAGCTACGGACTGATGACCACGCAGTTTGTTCCGATAGATTTACAAACATTTGAACAATTTCTTCATGCCTGGCTCTTCTAACATTAAAAGCTGTTCAAACGGAATATCATGTACTCTATGGGCCTTGTTTCAACTCAAATCTTTTAGTGCTCGGTCAAATTATTCTCGCAGTATCATATCTCCTATCTCATCTTCCTCTACTACGTCTTCCATTTCTAGAATACTGCCTTCAAGTTTATTTCCTTTGTATAGGCCCTTTATATATTCCTACCACCATTCAGCTTTCTCTTCTTTGCTTAGTACTGGTTTTCCGTTTGAGTTCTTCATATTCATACTGCTGTTTTTATTGTTTCCAAATGTCTCTCTTACTTTCCTGTAGGCGGTAACTATCTTTCCCCTAGCTATATATTCTTCTACGGTATTACATTTTTCCTCTCGCCCCTCCTGCTTAGCCAGGCTGCACTTCCTGTCAATTTCATTTTTCAGCCATCTGTACTCCCATTTTCCTGCTTCACTTAGTGCATTTTTATATTTTCTCCTTTTATCAGTTAAGTCCAGTATATCCTGTGTTATCCAGGAATTTCTATTGGGCCTCGTCCTTCTGCCTGTATGATCCTGTGCGGCCTTCACTTCTCTACCTCTCAGAGCTACGCATTCTTCTTCTACTGTATTACTTTCCCCCGTTTCAGCCAATCGTTGCCTAATGCTCCCTATCAAACTCTCAACCAACTTTGGTTCCTTCAATTTGTCCAGATACCATCTCCTTAATTTTCTACTGTATTACTTTCCCCCGTTTCAGCCAATCGTTGCCTAATGCTCCGTATCAAACTCTCAACCAACTTTGGTTCCTTCAATTTGTCCAGATTCCATCTCCTTAATTTTCTACCATTTTCAGTCTCTTAAATTTTAATCTACAGTTCATAACTAATAAGATATAGTCAGAGTCTATGTTTGGCCCTGAGAAGGTCGTACAGTTTAAAACCCGGTTTCTGAACCTATGCCTTACCATTATAAAGTCAATTTGGTACATTCCAGTATCTCCTGATCTCTTCCAGTACACAACCTCCTTCCATAATGATTAAACCAAGTGTTTGGGATTATTAAATTATGTACTCCAAGTGTTTGGGATTATTGAATTATGTACTCCAAAAAATTCTACCAGGCGGTCTCTTTTTTTCATTCATGTTCTCCAGTCCATATTCATCTATCATATTTCCTTCACTTCCTTTTCCACTACAGAGTTTCAGTCCCTCATCGCAATCAAGTTTTCGTCTTCCTTAACTGTCTGAATAATTTCCTTTATCCCCTCATACATTTCTTTGACCTTCTCTTCATCGGCAGAGATAGTTGGCATAAAAACTTGTACTGTAGTCGGTGTTGGCTTCGTGTCTATCTTTGCTACAAAAATGCGTTCATTATGCTGTTCATATATCTTGCTCACATTATTTTCTTATTCATTACCAGACCTACTACCGCGTTACCAGAAACTGATTTTGTATTTGTAACCCTGTTCTCACCTGACCAGAAATCCTGTTCATCCTGCCATCGAACTTCACTAATCCCCACCATCGGATAGATCTAACCTATCCATTTCTCTTTTCAAATTTTCTAACTTTCTACCTGATTGAGGGATAGAACATTCCACTCTCCGATACATAGAATGCATGTTTTGTTTTCCTGGATAAGGGCTTCCTTCTGAGTAGGTCCCTTCCAGGAGATCCGGAGTTAAGAATGGGGGACTATTTTACAAATGTTTAAATGTTTGTGATTCTTATGGGACCAAACTACTTTGGTCATAAGTCCCTAGACATACCAACTACTTAAACTAAGTTAAACTAACCTAAGGAGAACAGGCCGGCCGCGGTGGCCGAGGGGACTGAGGCGCTTCAGTCACGGTCTGCACGGCCACTACCGTCGGGGGTTCGAATTCCCCCTCGGGCATGGATATTTGTGCCGTCCTAGTTCGTAAGTAATTCATAAGTAGTTTGTAAGTTTAGGGACTGATGACCCCGTAGTTAAGTCCCATAAGCTTAAAAAGAAGAATAATAATAATTAAAAAAAATAAGGAGAACACAAACATCCATACCCGAAGGGGGATTCGAAACCACGACGCGGGAGACGGCGCGATCCGTAATGTGGCGCTCCAGACCGCTCGGTTATTCCCGCGCGGCGACTATTTTACCTCCAGAATATTTTACCCAAGAAGACACTATCATCATATATTCAAACAGTAGAGCTGCATGTCCTCGGGAAAAATGACGACTGTAGTGTCCTCTTGCTTTCAGACGTTCACAGTAACTGCATGGCAAAGCCAAGGTAGCTGACGTTACAAAGCTAGCTCCGCCAATCTTCCAGACTGTTGCCCCTGAAACTATTTAAAAGACTGCTGCCTCTCTTCAGGAACCACACGTTTGTCTGGCCTCCCCACAGATACCCATCCGTTGTGGTTGCACCTACTGTACGGCTATCTATATCATTGAGGCACGCAATGTCTGAGGTTCTAGAGGGTGGTACCTAATAGTACATTTAAAAAATTCAACTATTAATCAAATTCAAATATTTGTAAATCTTAAACCAACTTACGCTAAGGGCAAGACACACCCCTGTCCGAGGGAGGACTTGAACCTCCTACAGAGAGTAACCGAGCGCTCCCTGGCAAGGCGCCTTAGAGCGCTCGGCCACTCCACCGTGGCAGAGTTATTTCCCGAAGTTGCAGCCATCAGGCGTAAGTTGGAAGTACCACTATATAGAGCTAAACGCACGGTCGGTTAATAAATAAAAGACTTGCTGGGTATGTTACTTCATGTTATACTTTTGGGAGGAGATTTTCATTTCCCGACATAGATTGGGAGATTCAAACTTTTATAACAGGTGGCAGGGACAAAAAATCCAGTGAAATTGTTTTGAGTGCATTGTCTGAAAACTACCTTGAGCAGTTAAACAGAGAACCAACTCGTGGTGACAACATATTAGACCTTCTGGTGACAAACAGACCCGAACTATTCGGAACAGTTAATGCAGAACAGGGAATCAGCGATCACAAAGCAGTTACAGCATCGGTAATTTCAGCCGTAAATAGAAATATTAAAAAAGGTAGGAAGATTTTCCTGTTCGGAAAAAGTGACAAAAAGGGGATTTCAGAGTACTTGACGGCTCAGCACAGAAGTTTTATCTTAAGTACAGATGGTGTTGAGGAACAGTGGTCTAAGTTCAAAGCCATCGTACAATATGTATTAGATGAGTATGTAACTAGCAAGGTCGTAAAAGATGGAAAGGAGCCACCGTGGTACGACAACCAAATTAGAAAGCTGCTACGGAAGCAAAGGGAGCTTCACTGCAAACATAAACGTAGCCAAAGCCTTGAAGACAAACAAAAATTACACGAAGCGAAATGTAGCGTGAGGAGGGCTATGTGAGAGGCTTTCAACGAATTCGAAAGTAGAGTTCTTTGTACTGACTTGGCTGAAAATCCTAAGAAATTTTGGTCTTATGTCAAAGAGGTAGGTGGATCAAAACGAAGTGTCCAGACACTCTGTGACGTAAATGGCATTGAAGCAAAGGATGACACTCTAAAGGTGGAATTACTAAATGTCTTTTTCCAAAGCTGTTTCACAGAGGAAGATTGCACTGTAGTTCCTTCCCTAGATCGCCGAACAGATTACAAAATGGTAGATATCTAAATAATTGACAGCGTGCGCTGATAACCTCGCTGTTGAGCGCCCTAAAACACCAATCATAATCATCATAATTGACAGAGGGATCGAAAAACAATTAAAATCGCTCAAAAGAGGAAAGGCCGCAGTACCTGATGAGATACCAGTTCGTTTTTACACAGAGTACACGAAGGAACTGCCCCCCTTCTCGCAGTGGTGTATCGTAGGTCTCTAGAAGAGCATAGCGTTCCGAAAGATTGGAAAATGGCACAGGTCATTCCCGTTTTCAAGAAGGGTCCTCGAACAGATGTGCAGAACTATAGGCCTATATCTCTAACGTCGGTCAGTTGTAGAATTTTGGAACATGTATTATGTTCGAATATAATGACATTTCTCGAGACTAGTAATCTGCTCTGTAGGATCAGCCTGGGTTTCGAAAAAGGCGTTCGTGTGAAACCCAGCTCGCGCTATTCGTCCACGAGACTCAGAGGGCCATAGACACGGGTTCTCAGGTAGATGCTGTGTTTCTCGACTTCCGCAAGGCGTTTGATGCAGTTCCCCACAAACGTTTAATGAACAAAGTAAGAGCATATGGTCTATCAGACCAATTGTGTGATTGGATTGAGGAATTCCTAGATAACAGAAAGCAGCAAAGCAGCAGGTCATTCTCAATGGAGAGAAGTCTTCCGAAGTAGAAGTTATGTCAGGTGTGCCACAGGGGAGTGTCGTGGGTCCGTTGCTGTTCACGATGTATATAAATGACCTTGCGGATAACATCGGAGGTTCACTGAGGCTTTTGCGGATGATGCGGTAGTGTATAGAGAGGTTGTAACATTGGAAAATTGTATTGAGATGCAGGAGGATCTGCATCGAATTGACGCATGGTGCAGAAAATGGTAATTAAAGCTCAATGTAGACAAGTGTAATGTGCTGCGAATACACAGAAAGAAAGATCCTTTATCATTTAGCTACACTATAGTAGGTCAGCAACTGGAAGCAGTTAATTCCATAAAAATCTGGGAGTAGTCATTAGGAGAGATGTAAAATGGAACGACCATATAAAATCAATCGTCGGTAAAGCAGATGCCAGACTTAGATTCATTGGGAGAATTCTAAGAAAATGCAGTCCGAAAACAAAGGAAGTAGGTTACAGTACACTTGTTCGCCCACAGCTGAATACTGCTCACCGGCGTGGGATCCGTACCAGGTGGGATTGATAGAGGAAGTGGAGAAGAGCCAACGGAGAGCAGCGCGCTTCGTTACAGTATCATTTGGTAATCGTGAAAGCGTTACGGAGATGATCAATAAACTCCAGTGGAAGACTCTGCAGGAGAGACGCTCTGTCGCTCGGTACGGGCTTTTGTCGAAGTTTCGAGAACTTACCTTTACGGAGGAGTCTAGCAGCATATTGCTCCCTCCTACGTATATCTCTCGAAGAGATCGTGAGGATAAAATCAGAGAGATTAGAGCCCAGACAGAGGCATACCGACAATCCTTCTTTCCGCGAACAATACGTGACTGGGATAGGAGGGAAAATCGATAGTGGTACTCAAGGTACCCTCCGCCACACACCGTCGGAGTATGGTTGTAGATGTAGATGTAGAAAGGTTAAAAGTAGACCACTGTTCGAAATAAGAGCTTAATTCTGGTAGGAGGTCCCAGATAAGAATTTAATGTTATAAAAAAAGCTTAATTATAGCAATAAAATTAGCTAAACATCCGTGTGAGCTACCGGCTACTCACTGCTGCAAAACCTTGTTCCCTGGTCCAAATTGAGAACTGACTAAGTTCAAATTATTTTAAGTTAATGACACAGTGGCCAACATACGTAGCAGCTCACACGAAATTACACACATACATTAATAAACAAGCCACCACAATTAAAGTTATTTCATAAAGGGGGCTAAGAAAACATTTATGGCGCAACGGAACTTAAACATAAAAAATTGCACCTGAGCTTGTTCTCAGCACTGGTGAAAAACAATGTTAAATAAAAGGAGGAAGGTGCTCTAAAACTACAATTTATAGGCAAGTCAAAATTATACAGAACTTAACTTGTTTATCCAGGTCGAACGCAAGCGAAATGGGGACCCAATTTTGTTAATACAATAAAAATGCATCCCACTGCAATAATGTACTTAAGTTAACCTATCTTACACAGCCGATGCCCAGCATTGAATTTAACATAAATTACACAGAACTTAACGATACTTGGGGAGGGGGGGGGGATTTACAAACAACACTCACTCGCTCACACACACGCAATGCAACAGCGAAACTCACCAAAATCAGGGTGCTGAAGCGAGGCAGAAGCAGGCGCCGTTATCGTAGGCGAAATTCAGCAAGCCCGGAGGTACCACACAACACAATATACAATAAAACTGCAAGATAGCTCTGGTCTGTCGTGCCTGATTTGAGATGGTGCGAAAGTATAGCAAAGTTAGGTGGCATCTAGATTAGACAGCGAGCAAACACGCTAACGGCGACACACGACTACGATACATGATCGCACTCCACTGAAGGTGAAGTGGTTAAAAATCGGATGCATTACACAAAAGCACGGCGGACTCTTAAGTTGCAAAGAGAGTTAACTATCTAGGCACTGGTTTTATGAGAAGTGGTGTGAATTCAGGTGACTAGCTGGAAGCCCCTGAAGCCGAAGTTCGGACCCACGTGGTTCAGAAAACCGATAAAAATGTATAAATTCAATTTCCGGAAAATAAATAAAAAAAAAATAAACTACGGCATGCAACCCCTAGAACTGCGTGGAATTTCATAAGGAAGCTACTGAAACGCAGCAGCATGCGATTGGGAGCGTTCACAGAGATGGAAAAGTCCAGTCTCAAAACCAGAAAAAGTTAAATAATTACAAAGACGGAAAAGTGAGAATAAAAACTACGGCATGCAACCTATAGAAATGTACAGAATTTCATAAGCAAGCTATTGAAGAAGCTTGTACAAGGCTCGAAGATAATTACAGACAAAGACTGAGTGCATACTACAAGTTCGGAGAAGAAACAGCAAAAGTAGAATAGGCGGGGAGAGGAGATCGCGAAATCAGGATACACACATAGTTACTTGCCTGATGGGCATGGAACAAACAATAGGGGAAGCTGAAGGCTTTGATCTAAGAACCGACCACGTGGAACACATATCACTCACAGAAGGAAACGATAGGAAAAATTTTACATGCACTGTACAAAAATGAACATATAATCCATTAGGAACTGGGCCCCACAAATCTAGAAAGAATTTACACAGAGTTCATACACCGCCACATACAAAAGGTTTGAATATACCAGGCCGTTATCAAACTGCAACTAGTAACACGTACACCACGTTTATCCATAGGAAATCACTGGATTGAAAAACAAGAACACATTTCGGCGCACGATCGGAAGGAATATTCCATAAAATGAATCTAAGTTCAAGAGTCTAAGTTAAACGTGCCAGACAACGAATCGCCACCATCTCCGCAGGCACAAGAGCAGAACCAACCTTACCTACCCGCGGTCCGAGCACAAAGTGACCACCGAGCGGCCAGGAGATGCGGAAGCTACCGGAAACTGGGCAAAACCCAGGATAACAGCAGTGGTGGGGAGAGAAGATCGTGTGACTCGCTCTGGAGAAGGCTCGTCGACTAGCTTGTAACCAAGGTGTGTAGAAACCTCTTTGGTCGCATCAGCAGCAGGGGTTGGTAACGACTCACTATCGACTCTGAGCCAGAGAGAACCATGCAAAGCAAGCTATGACTACCCACATTCAGACAGTCATTAGATTCTCGCACATCCACTTAAAAGTAAAACAAGTACACATTTTCACAGGGACAATAATAAATTATTAAAATAACAAAATCCTAGCAATATTAACTAACATTTCAGAAACTAATATTTTAAAACATGAAATAAAAATGCTATTCCTCACGCTTCGAAAAGAGTTGGGTTCTAGTCTTAACAACATGCTAATCTAGCGACATCAAATAAATTACAATTTTATAAAAAAATATATGAAGACGACAGACGGTCGTCTTTCAAGGTCGCAGGAAGGCAGCGGCGTACCACCTCCACATAGGACCATACCACTTAAGCTCGGTGGACTTCAAACCAGTCTTCGGATTATTCACAAAATATATGACATCAACTGCGAATGGGCAGAGCTGAAAATGTGTACCCAGCCTGTATTCGAACCCGGGTCTCCCCCTTTCTAGGCAGTTGCGCTGGTGGTTTGGGGTGTTTATAATTTTGATTAGTATGCGAAACATATCGTCTTCGATACTCGCCAGTGACCAACTCACACCAAAAGATCTCTTTAACCTCTGGGGAAGCCAAGTGGCGAACACCGAGCTCGCCAGTATTCGGAATTCTCGATGTGTTACTACTGTCTGGATTGAGACAGGATTATATTAAACGACTATGGATTTGAATGTCACAGCTATTTAATATTCCTAATGTTTCTTGCACGAAAAACGTAGCTTTTGCGTCGTTATTGAAAGAAACGGAATAAAAATACAATCATGTGTTGGATACGTTAGTTTAAAGAAATTCATTTGATGCAACACAATTCTCTGTTGCATATGTTTCATATAGTATTATCAATATATTTTCATGGTTACGGAGTAATAATTTCCTCACAATGATTGCGATACAGATTGTTACTTAATTATCATGTGTTCAAATGTTCAAATGTCTGTAAATCTATCGGACAAAACTGCGTGGTCATCAGTCCGTAGCTTACAAACTGCTCAAACCTAGGTAAACTAACCTAAGGACAAACACACACACGCATGCCCCAGGGAGGACTCGAACCTCCACGGCGAGCAACCGCGCGCTTCGCAGCGAGGCGATTTAGACCGATCGGCTACTCCACCGCGGCAATTATCATGTGTGTTTGTTATTGTTACGTGAGAAACATAATGAGCCATATTTCAAAACAGAAGAAAAATGTGATAGAGTCAGTAATCGAAGTGTCGCTCGTTGATCAGTAGTTGGCCATTTGGCGAGATAAATAAGCTTATCGTTATCTTTTGTGTGCTTCTCTGCACATTCATTTGACAGAATCGTATCTGGTATTAAAATAGCCCAATATGTTGTCGAATGCTTACTATTAGGCATTTCAATAAGATAAGGAGTATGGAAAAGTACCAAACATCTGAGGAGAACTGTAATTTGTGGTGACACAGCTGGCTTATGTTTGTTAAATTTGTGCTGATATCTTGCTTGCATCATCAACAGAAAGAGAACCAGTGGAAATGACACTATACCTTCATTCTCGGAAATACCATCAGTGATCTGCGGCGCCAAACGGTTGTCGTCTTTATAGCGCAACCGAGGCGGTGGGCGGAAACCGTCAGCGATACTCGGAACATGATGCACCATGATGTAACACTTAGCTTCATAACAAATTCCATTCATGTAATTGAATTAATTCTATGATATGCATGCAATTTTTCCATTTGAATGTGTCAGTAACGTCCGAAAATATTCACGGACTGCAGCATCTCAATTTTAATTGCTGTCTTTGTTCATTGAAACTATAAGAAAAGAAATGTGGAAAGGAATTTGTCGGTCGCGAACAGCTTAAAACGCTATGGCTAATACGTAAAGCAGTTCCTACAATCAGTTTTCGAAGTCGCCTTCACGTCGCATAGAAAGCACGCGTGTTGTTACAACTGGCTGTGATACTGGAAGATAACATTTTTCCTCTCAGATTTCGCGTCACATGGGTAATCGACAGTATTTACGATCGTGTTGCCTATCTGTATATACTTCCCACCAAGCAGCAGAACTTTTCGGTTGTGTATAGCGATTAGGCGAGGGGTCTCGCGAATTCTGTCACGGGCTGTACATCAAGAATCAGTCATTATAGGTGTTTAACAGTTTTACGTAATGTAAACTGACCGCATTTTTTCAGTAATAACTTCTATTTCTGTGATGACGTTGGTCAAAGACGACGGGTTGTATCTCGTCCTTCAGTAATCACAATCTTTCTTACTGCTATTACGGTTTTCGTACAAAAAGTGTTACAAAGTACGTATTTACCGTAAAATCTTGGATGAAAATTAGCCTACAAATCCAAACAGAAATACTTTAACCGTCGTCATCATCTCATCTTAGGATGAAACATTATGGCTGCAATTTTGTATATAGTGTTAGAAAATATAACAATAGAAGCAAACTCTATATTTGGTTGTAGGGACTGATGACCCCGTAGTTAAGTCCCATAAGCTCTACAAACATTTGAACATTTTTTAAGTTTGGTTGTGTGGCCATCTTTCGCAGCAGCTGGTAACATTGACTATAAGAGGTATTCCATCTTGTGCTGGCTGCAATTAAGTCGTTTCAAAATGTTCAAATATTTTTGAAGCTTATGAAACAAAGATTTGTACAGTTTGTTTTGTGTATATATAGATTTAAAACAGTTTTTAAAAACTTTGTACATGTTAGACGTATGTGTTTTTAAACTGATGTTCAGTCTACTGACGTTGTCTCTTCTTTACATCTCACTGCTGTTTCTCCGTCTTGTTGGCTGGAGTTGGCTCCTGACGTTCTTTTTTTTTTTTTTTTTTTAAATAAGGTTGTCTACGGCACATTTCGCCAGTTTCTGTGTCGTTCTGGAGTAAAAGAAATGTCTTAATTGCACTCAGCACAACGGTGACGCTATCACTCTATTTATCACCACTACATTACCGGTATGTGCACGTCGCCATCATTCAAGCGTATTTTAAATGTGTAAGTATACTACCGAACAAATTTGTTTACAGTCAGTACACTAGAATTACTAACGCGTCGAACATATTGAAAAGTAAAATATACTAGACCACGTTTTGGAAAACGGGAGTTTGAAACGAGGAGTATAACTGCAAAAAGCTCTAAGCATGAAGAATATAGAATTTGGCAATGACACGCTCGTTGTCTTAATAAGCTAGCCACAAAAGCGTCACATCTTCAAGTATAACCTAAACAACGGGATACTGTACAGATCATTTTGGGCAATACCGAAGTTCCCAATACCACCCGTTTGATTTGACCGACGACGTCATGGGCGAGGACATACTAAGCTGAAATAATCGAGGAAAACAATATTCTGAAATACAAACAAGACTCAAACTTTCCACTACGCACAATGAAACTTTCCATCGCCACAGTGCTCTGCCAAACAGTTGCTATTACGAACGATAAAAGTTTCAAGTGATAAGTGGTAAGTGGTAAAAGCCGACCTCGGGGAAGATCAGTTTGGATTACGAGAAATGCAGGAACAAGCAAGACAATACTCACATAACAACTTAACTTAGAAGATGGGAAAGGCAAACCTACGTTTTTAGCTCTTGTAGATTTGGAGAAAGCCTTTGAAAGTGTTTACTGAAACACTCTATTTCATATTCCTAAGGTAGCAGGGTAAAACATAGTAAACAATAAGATGTAAAGCATGTACAAAAAAGAGGATGCAGTTATAGGAATTGAATGACATGAAAGGGGCTCTGTGATTGGGAAGGGAGTAAGACAATGTTATTCATTCTGTACATTAAACCAGCTGTAAAGACAAGCAGCGAGATATTTGTTGATGGAATTAAAATTCAGGGGGAAGAAATAAAAACTGTGTCGTTTGCAGTTGACAATGTGATTTTGTCAAAGACAGCACAGGACCTGGAAGAAGCAACTGAACGGAATGGACAGTATCTTGAATGTAAGTTATAAGATGAACATTAACACTAGCAAAACAAGGGTAATGGAATGTAGCCTAAGAAAAATCAGGCTATGCCGAAGGAATTATGGTAGGTAAAAGATGAGTTCTGTTATTTGGGTAGGAAAATAACTTCTTATGGCAGAAGTAAAGAAGATAGAAAATGCAGAATTGGTGTTCGAAGACATGCGTTTGTGTAGAAATGAAATTTGTTGACATCAAATATTAATTTAAATGTTAGGAATTCCTTTCTTCGAGTATTTGTCTTGAGTGTAGTTTTGTACGGGAATGGAACGTGGACGATAATGAGAAGATCGAGTAACTAACGAGGAGGTGATGAAGAGAATTGAGGATAAAAATATCTGGCATATCTTGAGTAACAGAAGGGATCGAGTGGTGGGACACATTTTGAGACATCGTCAGTTTGGCATTGGAGGGTGGGATAAGAATTGGAGGGAGAGACCGAAGCATACAGTAGGCATGTTCAAAGCGACGTAGGTTGCCGTTGTTATTCAAAGATGAAGAGGCTTGCACAGGCAGGGTAGCGTGGAGAGCTGCATCAAATCAGTCTCAGGGCTGAATGTCACAACAAGCTCTTTTTTTTTACATTAAATCAGTAAAAGTAAAGTAAAGTCAACAATCCGAAGATTGGTTTGAACACCACAGTGCTTTACTAGGCATTTTTTAAAACGTTGGCCAAGCACATTTTTTTTAAGTTTATTTTATTTATTTATTTATTTATTTTACAAACTTAATAACTGTACACAGCACTTTTTCCCCCTTTTTTTCTCCTCCAATAATGAATAATAATGTCAAAAGAAAACGAGGAATGACCAGCACAACGAAAGAAAACTACAAAATAACATTTCGCTGGTACGGCTCCTAACGAAACCACACAATCTTAAAACAGTTGAAATGTCAACTAAACGGCAGTCTGTGGCCAGCACGCCCTGCCGCGCTGCCCCTGCACGCCCCACACTGCCGCTTCTCGAGCGGTTCCTCTCACAACATTCACGATCTACATCCTTTTTTTCCACCAAAAATTAATAATAAAGTGAAAAAAACGAGAAAAGGAGGAATGACCAGCAAAATAAAGGAAAAACTAACAAAACAACATTCCGCTGGTGCGGCTCCTAAGGAGACCACACATAGGTTAAAACAATGGAAAAGTGAAATAACTCCTTTCTCAAATGAAAAAGAAATACCCATTCTGTTACCTAATTTTCTATGTTGCGAATAACCATAGTGTTTTTACGTTTTCCATTTCATATGTTTGATACTTAGATCAAAATTAGGCGTCCCATCTTAGAGTAAATTATCAAATGCATACTGAATTGCGACATTCAAAAAGTTTGCGAATGTCGATCGATAGTCTTTGCGTGCTTTGATTCTTTGGTGTTCAGACTTCAGATGAACTAAATAGAGTTAAACCTGGTCGATTTGTAAATGGAGGATGGCGTATACGGTGTGTGCCACAATCCAGGTTGTGGCGGCCCTCTTGGCGGAGGGAAACGGCGTGAAGTCCGGGACGAGGGCTGTGCGGGCGTCGAACGCGCTGGCGACGCCCCTGTTTACGAGAGCGAGCATGCGCGCGGCGGCGCCCCAGACGGGGCGAGCACGTCGCTCCACACGGCCGTCGAGCGACGGGCTTCCATCTTGTTCGCGAGCGGGCGGCCTGTAGAGCGCGGTACACGGTCTTGACTGTCCGCGAGCGGGGCTCCAGGTCTTCGGCGTCCAAGTAACTCTTTTGCACGAAGAACTCCCGGATGTAGCGCAGCCGGAACGGGATGGCGGAAGGGTCTACAGGTGCCGTTTCCGATGACGGCCGAAGTCTGCCGAACACGACCGCCGTGGGACCCGACGGGTGTTCCTCGATCGTCCGACTCGTCCGATGAATCAGCAGAGCGGCCGCTTTTGTCGCAAAGTGCGTCAGTCCGAGTCCCCCCTTCTCGCGCGGTAGCGTGCAGGTCGCGTACGCAACTTTAAAGATGTGGCCCCGCCACAGCAACCAATACGCAGCCTGCGTAATCGCTCGTCCGAGTTCTTTAGGTAAGTGAAAAGCCTGAGCAATATACCAAGCTTTGCTCAGCAAGAACAAACTGATGACGGTGACCCGTTGCTTTAAAGACAAGCTGCGTGTGGAATTTAAATGCGACATTGCCCTTATCCCGTACAATACCGTGCGCCAGTTCGATACGGCCGATTTCATTAAATTGGCTTGCAGTCGCACACCAAAAATCTTGTATTCCTGTTTTACAGTAAACCAAGGCCGCCTATAGTCGCGATCGGCACTGTAGATCGGGAGAAAAACGGTTTTGCGGGTGTTGACCGCCGCTCCCGTACTTCGCGAGACTGTCGTGTACGATGTCTAGGTCAGCCGGCCGAGACACCAGAAGTCCCAGGTCGTCGGCGGGACAAACCTGTTTTGTTCGTCCGATTTGTATTCCGATGCAAGACCTGTGCAGTTTACGTAAGAGCGGGTCAAGGGAGAAAGCAAATAACGACATCGCCAATGGGCAGCCTTGTTTCGCGGAACACCGTATGGGAACACGCTCCGTTAATGTGCCATTAATACAAACACGGGAGGTCGAACCAATGAACAGATTGTGGATCATTCTGACGAATTTGACACCGAATCCAAATTTCTGTAACACACACCGGATATACAAATAGCAAACCCTATCGAATGCGGTGGCAAAATCTATAGATAAGATTCCGAATGGTATTTTTTTCACGGTGGTAAATGCGATTACGTCCCTATATGTTGACACCGCATCATGTATTGTTCTGCGTGGTACCGCGCAAAACTGAAAGTCACTGATAATTTCAGACATGACACATTTTAACCTCGTTGCGACACACTTTGTAAAAAGCTTGTAATCCCGTTAAGAAGCGTAATAGGGCGCAGACTGGATAATTTACTATTGACTCTGGTCTTCGGGGCAAGGGTAATAACGCCTTCTAGAAAGGATTTCGGAACCGGTACTCCCTGTAAAATGTCATGTAAAATTTCAGATACAGTCTCACCAATTATACCCCAAAATTTGAGTTAAAATTCCGGTGGCATTCCGTCTGTCCCTGGCGACCTGTGCTTGGCACATGTTTTTAGTACGTCCAGGATTTCTGCTGCGGTGAAGGGGGCATTTAAATGACGTTGGTCAGTGGGTGTTAAGATGTGCGGCACTTCTTGCAAAAGGACTGCGACAGCGTCTGCGTCCGCGTCCTTCTCGGCACACAGTTGGGTGAAGTGGCGCTGCGCCTCGACCAGGATGTCGGGCTGCGCGCGCAGCCGGCCGCCGTCGGCTGCCTCCATCTCCGCTGTGTGCCTCCGCGCCGCGCGCCTGCGCTCTCGCAGCAAGTGGAACACGGAGGGCGCCTCGTCCGCCAACTGCCCCGCGTCCTGCGCCTGACTCCCAACTACGGACCCGTACAAACGCGACTGCTTCATTTCCAGTAGGCGGCTCTTTATCTGTTTGATTCGCGCCAGTCTAAGAGCGGGGTCGTCTCTTGGCATTTCGATGACGTCTTGCAAACACTGATCGTAAAAGGCCACGTGGTCTTTCTCCAATGTTGGGCGTTAGCACTGAACTCTTTGAGCGTTTTCCGCAGAGCTGGCTTCCTTAACTCCACCCACCATGACAACGCCGAGTCGTACTGGGCGCGCTGGCTCAGAACCCGCCGCCACACGCCAGTGATCGCCGGTTCCAGAGTGCTGTCCTGCAGGTGACGGGTATTTAATTTCCAGTGACACCGCGATCGGGCTCTCGTCTCTAGAAAGGAGTGAAATTTACAGACGTACGCACAATGGTCAGAGAAAACGATTGGATGGACCTTCGCATGCCGGCCGCGGTGGCCGAGGGGACTGAGGCGCTTCAGTCACGGTCTGCACGGCCACTACGGTCGGGGGTTCGAATCCCCCCTCGGGCATGGATATTTGTGCCGTCCTTAGTTATAGGTAGTTCATAAGTAGTATGTAAGTTTAGGGACTGATGACCCCGTAGTTAAGTCCCTTAAGCTTAACAAACATTTGAACATTTGACCTTCGCATCGACTATGCAATTCTTTTTGTTGGAAGAAATGTATATCCTGTCTATACGACTCCGGCCAGTGGCATAAAAGTATGTAAATCCTGGAGCACGCGGGTACAGGTGTCTCCAGGAATCCGTCACCTTCAACTCCGTCACCAAAGTTTGAAGTTCTACGCATTTATTAGGCTGCGGTTCCTGATCCTGGGCTTCCAAGATGCAATTAAAATCGCCACCCAGCACAACTGGAAAGTGACGGTCGTGCAACAGATGGCAGATATCGCTACTAAAAAATACTCTTCTCAACGGCTTACCTTCACCACCCGACGGCGCATACACGTTAACATATCTGATGTTGTTAATGTTGCACGCTATACCTCGTCCGTTAGCGACTGTCGCAACATTTGAAATATCGTGATCGAGTTTGACTAAAATTGCAGTCCCACGAGAACTTTCAGGGTCGTAATTTAAAATAACTTGATATCCTGGCACAGTGCTGATTAAATTCGTCACAACTTCCTGCACAAAGACGATGTCTGCTTTAATACTGTTTACGAACTAGACCAAGGCTATAAATTTTGCATTTGACTCGAATCTGTTGATATTTATGGTGGCGACTACTGATGGCAAATGTGCTACCATAATGTCAATTGGGAGTGTATACTCTAAACCGGGGTTTGAGTCGCGTCCCCGTCGTCATCTTCAACCAGTTCTGGCGTGTTAGGCCCTACTTCCGTGTCCATGCGTAAATCCGTCGTCGACGAGGCACGCTCCGTGCGTCCCTCTTGTGACTGCGATTCCGACCGGGAGAACTGGTGCGGCGGGCGAGTGCGCTTCTCGTACGAGTCGTCGGACTTGCGCTTCATCGGCTGCGGCGCCGCCTCGTGTCCCGCGCCATGTCCGCCATCGCCTCGCTCAGCACCTCCTGCAGCTGGCGGCGGGCGGCGTCGACCCCGCCCTCCCCAGCGGTCGCCCCGCCGGTGGCCGGGATCAGAACCCGCGGCCTTCTGCTACTGCCTGGTTCCATGTTCGTGGCGGGGCGCCAGCGCCCTCTCCGGGAAGTAGAGGTCTGCACGTCGCTCGGTTGCTCGCTCGAATCGCATGATACATGTCGTTCTCTGACAGTCCGACAGGTGTCAGTGCTGCATCTTGCGGCAAGGCGTGTGGCTGCGCTCGACTTCCTCCGCGCTCGTTCGAGCGGGGCACGCTCGACTGGCTCGATCGTCCACACAGCCCGCTCGCCACTCGGTCGCCCACCGCAGCGCCACTCGAGTCCAAGGCGAGTGTCGGGAGCATACTAGATGCTTGAGAATACATCCTGACCTCGAAATTTGGAATTGTTTCCTTTCCCGGGTGCTTCGAAAGCTGTTCTCTCAATCCAGTTGAACTAGCCATTCAGTTTCACATTTTATACTTTACCATACAGGTTATTATACGTGATTAACATAAAGTTTCTGTGCTAAGATAATTTACTAAATGAGTTTTCCAGGATCTTTCTTTCTTTCTTTTTCCTATTTTGTGGACTGTTGGTGTCTGTTTAGTGGTAGGTGTTACTTGCCGTCTTAACGAGGACGTGATTGTATTTTATATCCATTCCTCTTATCACTCTCAAGTCCTGGAATACTTTGTCCGTCTTTTATATCGATACTAAATACATTATATTGATGTACACCCGTTAGGTTAGTTTTGTGCATCTCTCTCTCTCTCTCTCTCTCTCTCTCTCTGTTGCATCCCGGTAATATATATTCCCGTAGCATTTTGGCACTGTGCGTGGTTGCTGCGCCTCTACCTTTTCTGAGTGAGTCCTTAACGGGAATTTTTCCAATTGCAACATTCATATATCCCCCACTGCCACTGTTGTCTTTCTTATCTACATAATAAAGAACGTATGCAAGCTTTTGTGCCATATATAGGATCCTCGCTTTCTTCCGTGTCTTGATAAGAGATCGGCCAAGGTACATTGCAGGGGGAGTGACAATTAGGGGGACAGCTCAAAAAATTATTTTGATTTTATCGAAGTTGAATCTATGGAATTTGTCTTTCATCAAAATATATTTTCATACCAAACATCATTAAAATCGCTTCTCTAGTCTCTAAGCTATCGCCATGTTTCTATTTAAGCAACAATTTTAGAGGGACTGTTTCACCCCTTAAATATGTTTCTCAGCCGCTAAAAAAAATACGTGTCCCATTGTTTTTCATGTATTACACCATATGCAAATTTCATAAAAATCGGAGAGCGGTAGTTTTCCTTGTGAGTACGGCGGCAGCGCCACGCTGTGCGACCTCTGCCCGCCCCGCCCCACGCAGCCTCGTTCGAGTGTCAACACGCTCGCTGCGAGCGTAACACACTCGGCGCGCCACCGCCGAGCGTTGCGCACTCGACCGAGTACGAGCGAGCGAAACCGGCGATTTGCAGACCTCTACCAGCGAGGGGCTGCGCTCCCGGCGGCGGCCGTCGCGACTGCCCGAGCTCCCGGAGCTCCTAGACCTGTGCACGTCACTCGTGCCCACGCAGCTGTCCCGCCGCGGTTTCGGTTCTAACTCGTGGGGCGCGACTTCCTGTTTCGCCTGACGGTCGCTCCATCCGGAGGGTGACGCGCTCGCGACTGCAACTGGGGACACAGCGGACTGTACGACAGTTTCCGATACCGGTTGTGACTCACTCGCAGTGTCTGTAACCTGCGGGGTCACATAAAACACTAATGGTTCCTCAGCTCGCTGTGTAACTACAGGCAGGGACTCTTCCATTTGTACTGCTGGCCTGTCACAGACAGGTGGCGCGGTTTCTAATCCTGCGCTACCTTCTATCTCGGGAATAGTCTGTGTAACTGTTGCAGTTGCGGCAGGTGGCATAGGTACGGTTTCGTCTACGACTTCCTCGTACCAAGGGGTCGATATGGCGACAGTGTCAGACGCCGCAATGACTTCGACGTTCGAGGCAGACAGACGGCCAACTACAGTCTCCTTTTTGTGATCACGAACGGTTTCAAGGACATTGCCTGATACAGGGTCTTCCGATACGATATGGCTGTAGTAGTATCCATAACGTCTACGGCCACGGCCACCAAAGTGTCTGCTCCGCGACGCGCGGGAACCAAACCTAATGCCACCGTGGCGTACGACGACGCAGTTGCGCGGGGCGCCTGCGCCGCGGACACTGTTGTCTCAAGTGGTCGGTCGAATGACAAAGTGAACATGGCTGCGGCTGGCCGTCGTATGTAATAAACGCACGGTGCCCAGCAATTATCATGAATGAAGGGATAAGTTTATGTACTACCATTTTAACAGACCTGATACCATTATCTACTTGGTAACGGTACGCGGATGACCACTTCTCCTTTGTAATTTGTATCACATTTCCGTATGGTTTCAAATACCGATTGATAATTTCTAGCCGAGTTTCAAATGGCAAGTTAAATACTTTAACAGTACGGAGACGAAAGCCTGCGTGAGATAAATAAAGGTCACTGATTTGACCGTTTAAATGTCTGAACTTACGGGTATCATCATTCATTTCCACCAAAGTATTACATAATTCCGGGGTTCTGATTTTCAAAAATAAGCAGTTCATGATCGTGTTCAGTTGAACGCCTAAAACTTCATTTTCCGGCAAATTCAAATCCTCCTCTAACCATCGATGGATCTCAAAAGCATATGGTCGTGGGAAATTCTTATTAAAGTCGACCTGAACATTATTCTCCTTTTCTTCTCTATCGTTAAATTCAGCCATAACTTACAGTTTCCTAAAGCAGCCGCCGCTAGCGAAGCTCGCGAAGAAGCACCTGTTTGCACTGCCCGGAGAGCGACGTGCTCATGCGGGCAGCCAGACAAGGACTTAACATACACGCAGCACTGACTCGATAAAAATCCTAGGACCTGGCGCGGATCGAACCCGCAACCTTTGGATTAGGTAGTCTGGCACTCTAACACTGTGCTACCGAAGCGCACTCATTATTAGCTCGGTAAGTGAAATGACGGAAACTTGCTTAGTTTGTATTGTAAAAAGAGCACTATTTTACGACGCGATTTCACCCGTCTCCTTGACCCATTATACCAATATCGGAAAACCTGTATACGGAATAATATCTTAATACTAACGTATTGTACATAATAAATAATCTGTGGTTATCCTCGTAAATTACAGATTACAACAACAGAATGTACCATCGATCACAGGTCTCAGCCCAAATATTCGCGCTTTCGGCGCTCACTTGGGAAAATAATAATAATAATAATAATATATAAAAAAGGGCCTCTGTTAACCTATAACTCACGACCAGAGTCCGTCTCCGATGACCACGCCGTCGACGGGATGTTAAAGCCTAAGCTTCCATCCACTACCAGAGTGGAGCTACAGAGCACTTTTTAAACACAAAATCTTAAGCTATAATCTATGTTCTGCTTGTAAACAAACTATCGTCTTTAACTCAGTCACAACATAATTACTCATGCCACCTACAAACACGCACGCACTTCAAAACGACTATATTTTACGACGCGATTCCACCAGTCTGCTTTGACTATGACGTCATCATCATGTCGAAAGACCCGTATATGGGATATCATAATACTTCTATATTGTAGATAATAAAGAATCTGTAGTTATCCTCGTAAATTACAGGTAACGGCATGTATCATAGATCAGAGGTCTCAGCCCAAAAATTCGCGCTTTGGCTTTCACATGCCAAAAAGGAACCTCTCTAACCTAACCTATACCTTGCAATCAGAGGGAAGCTACAAATCAATTTTTAAACACAAAATATTAATGAATAATCAGTTCTTTTTGTAAATAAACTATCGTCTATAACTCAGCCACCACATAATTACTCACGCCTTCTACAAACACGCGAGCACCACAAAACTACCGCGCTGCGATGACGTCACAGGCAAAGATGTCGCCAGCCCGACGGCTAGGGAGGGGGGGGGTGGGGGCAGCAGGTGAGTGCATCGGTCGATAGGGTGTTTCACCAAGTGTGTTTTCCTCTGTAACTTATAAAATAACAGGCGACGGTAAATTTTAATGCGGTAGGTCAACACAAGAAATGTTACACTTTCTGCGGAGCTATGAACATAGTTTATTGTATCATTTTCCAAAGAGTTACAGCACAAAGATATAATTTTTAAAATGGAACAATAGTTTTTTCTGTCGTGCATTGGATTCGTTGAAACCAGTTGCGTCCAAATCAATTTAAATTACATTCCTATCACTGTTAGTTTGGGAGCTACAACCCTTCAAAGAAGTGGGGGACTGATGGTCATAGTCGTCTGGTCCCCCTAAAACCCCCCATACCAACCAACCAACCAACCCTTCAAAGTTTTAGGGGCAGATACCACAAATGCTGTGCATAATGCAATGCGCCTTCTAAATGTGGTGCGGCCGAGTTGTAACGTCGCCGGTGTCACGGAGCGAGAAGCTTCCTTGATGCGCTGAACTGCCGACTGTCGCCGTACACGGCCGTATACGCGACAGTTGGAGCCACACAAACAACCGGGGCTCAATATACCACAGTTACTGACATCGGATGACGATGGCATACACGAACTACGAGTACGTTGACATGTTGCTGATGCTCGGCGAGTGCCGACACGATGCCACTGAAACAGCCACGGCGTATGTCGTGAGATATCCTAGGCGAAAAGCCCCGGCATCCATTACGTTCTTACGTGCCGAACAACGACTTCGGGTAACAGGCAGCTTGGTAATGCGCCGCAGTAACAGACGAAGACCTGCAAGAAGTGAGGAGACGGAGGAGTTTGTTTTAGCTGCACTACACCACGATCCTCATGTCAGCTTACGAGCCGTTGCTGCAGTCGCTGGTGTCAGTCTCACATCTGTGTGGCGTGTAGTACACTGCCACATGTTTCACCCGTACTGCCTGTCACTGACCCAGGAGCTGCATGAGAACGATTTCCGTGCAAGAGTGACATTCTGTGAGTGGGCCATGCGTAATTTCACGCTGGAGTCTTTACAAAGTATAATGTTCTGTGATGAGTCCACGTTCACAAATTATGGTGCAGTGAATCGCCATAACATGCACTACTGGGCCGCAGACAATCCTCGGTGGGTATGAGCTGTCGACCGTCAACGTAGGTGGGCTATTAACGTGTGGTGTGGAATCCTTGGAGATGAAATCATCGGTCCACACTACTTTCCAGGTACACTGACAGGTGAGTTATATCACGCTTTTATAGCCGACAGTTTAGGTGGTCTCCTTGAACATGTGTATCTACACACAAGAGTCCATATCTGGATGCAGCACGATGGTCACCCAGCCCATTCTGCGCGTGCTGTTGTGGAAGAACTAAACAACAGGTTTGCAGGAAGATGTTTGGGGCGCCATGGTCCTCATTCATGGCCCACAAGGTCGCCCGATTTAACACCAGTAGATTTCTTTTTGTGGGGATATCTAAAGGATCGTGTTTATGTCACTGAGTCCACATCCACAGATGATCTAAAACGGCGCATCGAGGACGCATGTCGCTCCGTCACACCGGCGATGTTACATCTCGTCCGCCTTTCGACGGCGCATTGCATAACGCATTGAGGAACATGGACACACATTTGAACATCTCATGTAAATCAACTTCCCACCGCCATAACATCCATCACCCACCACACAGCCATGTATTATGTACAGCGTGTGGTATCTGCCCCTGAAACTTTGAAGGGTTGTAGCTTCCAAACTAACAGTGATAGGAATGTAGTTTAAATTGATTTGGACGCAGCTGGCTTCAACGATTCCAATGCACAATAGAAAAAACAATTGTTCCATTTAAAAATTGTATCTTTGTGCTGTAACTCTGTGGAAAATGATACAATTAACTATGGTCATAGTTCCGCAGAAAGTGTAACATTTCTTGTGTTGACCTACCGCATTAAAATTGCCCCTAACCGATTATTTTATAAGTTACAGTGGCAAACACACTTAGTGAAACACCCTATATAGTGTGTGTGTGTGTGTGTTTTAACGACCGATGTAAAATACGGTCTTTATAGCTGATAGTTACACAAACCAGGTTATAGCTTTTTGATAACTATTATGTATGTGTTAATTTTCGGCTGCCATAGTGTTTACTCTTCAGAAAGTGGCAGAGTATTTACAATACGTTTTTGTGGAAAGGAATTGAAGAGAAAATTTTTCTTATGCTGTGTCCACATCAGAATCGCCGAGTTGTCCGGCGCAGCGGAAAACCAACAAAAGAGGTTTGGTGCAGATCAGCGCATCCGGTGTGGACGTCATGGAATTCCTCCTACTTGTTTTGCCGTGAAGCTCCCGTAGTCCATGTCACTCGTAGTTCTGATAAAATGTTGACATTCTAAAGACAGTGCAAGGGAGATATTTGAAATTCTAATGAGCTGTTATTTACTCAAAATAAGTGTTGCGATCCCATTTGCAATCTGTTTATTAATAACGACACCGTAAAACAAAATTAACAGCACTTCAAAAAAGAGCAAGTCTGAGAACGTGGTCACTACATGACCAGACTCCTATTATGTCCCATCTCCATCTGGCTGAATTTTCGTACTCACTTCGTACAACTTCGTAATAACTCGTACGTCTTACTTTATATTACCATTATTCAGAAAGTGTTTATAACCAGCATGCTTGTAACACTTGAATGTAATAAATACTGGATTCTATCATTTAATATTTACTTTCGCCGGAACGACTGTGTTTCCCTTGCGTATACCTCGGCACAGCAACGCTTTCTCACGCCTGCCTGCGGCACATTTGACTCACCTACGCGACATATGGTCCTCGTCACTGCACCTGTGTGACAACTGATGTTGCCAGATGTCCGGTTTTCGACAGGACAGTTCGGTTTTCTATATGCTTGTCCACTCAAGAAAATCTTGGTAGAGAGGACAAAATTTTATACATAACCTTAATAAAAGCAGTGACACCGAGTACTAAATATACGAAAAAGTAGATTGACTCTTATTGTTTTAATAACTAAGTACAGTTTTACTTTTGCCACAGATAACGAAGCCCTGTTTTCAGTAAATTTATCTTATTAGATAAAAATTAAAAACTTGTCCGGTTTTTAACACATCTGGCAATCCTAGTGAGAACAGACGACTGGTGACATGCAACTTGATGAAATTACAATTATAATCCCCAACTAAGTAACAGAAAAAATGAACATTGGACGTTACAGCCGATATATTCGACTGAAAATTTGATAAAAATACACCGTTTTATATGATAAGCCGCAATAAGGGATGTCGTACTATGCATTTTTTTAACTATAGTGATTTCATAGGGTTTAGATGGAACCATTACATTTCATCGTCATAGCCAATACGTCGTTAAAAGCGATGTTACTATAAACGGTTTCCACTATATGTACAATGTGTGTGAGATAGAACAGTCACAGGAATAATAAGTTTAAGAAATAATATAAAATTTATTACAACACGACTTTAAGTCTCTTTCTTGTTGTTGCACAGCGCAGGGCGCTTTAGGCGAGTATTACACGGTCAAGTATTTACGTCAAATCTTTGACGTAAAAATATTATCAAATGTTGGTAATTTTTCTTCCACGTAAATCTTTGACGCTCGTTTGAAAGGTATATTACACGGTCAAAGATTTATCATCATATTTCAAGGTGGCGGATAGCAAACATTTGTTATGTAATGCAGTCGCTACTACGACAATTGCACTTTCTGCATATTTGAAGAAAAGGCGAGGTGGGGAAAAATACGTGCTTCGGTGAGACAGTGGGTTCCTCGTCGTGATAGAAGAAGTATCCAGGCAAATTTGTTGCGTGAACTGCAATTGGAGGATGCCAAAACATACGCAAATTAGTTGCGAATTCATGATAACACATTTCAATATTTGCTCAATAAAGTGACTCCCTATCTCAAAAAACAATGTACCCATATGAGAAATCCTATATCAGTTGAGGAACGGCTAACAGTGACACTTAGATTTCTTGCCACTGGAGAGAATTATTCTAGTCTCCGGTATAGTACTAGAATACCACAGTGCACATTAACCCTAATTATCCCAGAAACATAGCAAGCAATTTACGACTCACTGAAAGATGAAACAGCTGAAGGTGAGGAATTTTTTTACTATTTGGTTTAATTTCACTAACGGTGGCAGCGGCGTAGTTTGCTAATGTTGGAAATCCGTCGACTTTGATCATGCACGTGAAGGCAGCCAATAAAAATAACTTTTCGCTTTACACCTTGTAAACAAATCGGCGTTGCGAATGTCAGTGGTTTTACGAGTAACATTTTCCATTCGTGACATAACCGCAGAAAAATTGTACATTCCACTGTCGTGACAAAAGAACAAGCCGGAGAAGTAAAAACAAAAGTACACCGAGAACCAGTCACTACATGTGTATAAGATTGTTGTAATTACGTAGATTTGGCCGAAAAGTCTCATTTAATTGACAATGACAATGATAAACGTTATTACAAAATAAAAGCAGTCATCATAGATACCGTAAAGGAAACTGTTACACCCATGTAGTTCTCAATGTACTTTGCCGATTTCCCGATGACCATTGGCGCCATAGATGACATGTTACATGTTCATAAACGTGTTTTTTTATTGTAAATGATTAGTATTTTCAATTAAAACATGGAGTCCTATAGGTAGAAGCGTGAACACAAATATTAGTGTCACCCCCTTGGTATTCACAAAGTACAAACGTCAAGTATAGCTGCAGCGATGCTGGCACTCCAAGCGGTTAAATTTTGCATTGCAGTGAACAGAAGACAAGCGACTTTTGCATCAAATCTATGGCAAGGCCAACGAGCTCGTTGGGCGAGGCCCTAGACTTGATAATATTTCTGAGACGAAATTCGAGGTATGTCAAAGATCCCATTACACTATCATATTTCTTTTATATATATCTATGACATCACACTTTTGATGTAAATACTTGACCGTGTAATATACCAGTCTTACAAGCACGGGAGGTCACGAGGAACAGCTAGAAGCTCGAATAAAACCTTCCATAGTAAGGCTATATTTATAGCTCGCTGTTCGACATAAAAAAATTGTATTACACACAATCATTTAAAAACAATAATGTATCCCTACCAAGAACCCTCTGTTTCCGTCTGTTTTGTATGCTTGGATTCAGGTATTGGCTTTAACAACAATACTAAGCGATTTACATCGCTCTTTTGTAAGAGGTCTTTAATTAGAGAGTGAAACTGCTAATTCGCACAACAGTATTGTTTAGAGCACAAAAAGAATTATATCTACCAGTACATGAAGTCAGTAGGCTCCATACCTAATTTCTATACCTGCTCCTTCAGGATTGTTTAACGCTGTCCTGCTGCTCGTGAGCATCTTAGAAAACGCAAAACCTTGCATTTATATCAACCCTAATAAGTAATCACAAAGATATGAATACAAAAAAACTGAAAGCAATCACTTACCTAACACGGACAGTAGAATACACGGCAGGCTATGAGCAGTGACGTCACTGCGAATGCTCTTGCCATGCCGTACTGCATTTAACCATATACGCACGCGGCACAACATGTTTCAAATGTTTGTATAGCTTAAAAATGTGTTTGTAAAGTCTATGGGACTTAACTACGTGGTCATCAGTCCCTAAACGTACAAACTACTTATGAACTACTTACGAACTAGGACGGCACAAATATCCATGCCCGAGGGGGGATTCGAACCCCCGACCGTAGTGGCCGTGCAGACCGTGACTGGAGCGCCTTAGTCTCCTCGACCACCACGGCCGGCTTGTATAGCTTACGGGACTTAACTCGGGGTCATCAGTTCCTAAACTTACAAACTACTTATCAACTAGCTTATCCTAAGGACGGCACAAATATCCATGCCCGAGGGGGGATTCGAACCCCCGACCGTAGTGACCGTGCAGACCGTGATGCCGAAGTCACACACATGTATTATCTTTAGCATTATTGTTAAAATTATCAGGATTTATATTAGACAATTTTTTAACTCCTTCTGGTCGATGAAATGATAGTTTAAAACCTCCAAAACGCGTAAAAAAAAAGCTTTGAATCTCTAGGGGGGGGGGCAGCTGCCCCTCCCTGCCCCCCCCCCCCTTGGCGGCGCAAGTGGTCACGGGTCGAAGCCTACGGGTTGAATCGCGTCCTATAAATTACCCATATAAAGTAATGACACATTCGTAAAAAAAGAAAATTCCCCACTGTAAATGATGTATGTTTAGAGTCATACAACACGAGACGCAGACTTCAAGATCCAAAGCCGACAGGTGGTGTTGACCCTCATTTTGTATATATGTTTGTAGAGTCTATGGGACTTAACTACGGAGTCATCAGTCCCTAAACTTACAAACTACTTATGAACTAATTACAACTAAGGACGGCACAAATATCCATGCCCAAGGGGGGGATTCGAACTCCCGACCGTAGTGGCCGTGCAGACCGTGACTGGAGCGCCTCAGTCCCCTCGGCCACCGCGGCCGGCCCCTCATTTTGTAATAACCTTTCTTCAGTAGCACCAGTGATTACGGTGACGTCACTGATCATAACAGAACGTCAGTATTCTGAACTTCACCACAACTAGCTCTCTCAGTCTTTAGAGAAAAGGAAAAAAAAAAAAAATATTTTCACAGTGTCCTCATTTCCGCTTGTATACTTTATGTTCGAGTAAAGTATTTCAAAAGTAATCTGTTCGCTTGGGAATTCCATAACGCTATTTTGCTAGAATACTGATTGAAAAATGTATTTTCGATTAGAAACTACATCATTTGTGTTTCCTCAACAGAAAAAGATAATAATTATTCTCTTCATAAACAATAGCTGAATTTTTTTATGTATTTCGTATTTATGTAACAGGCGATCACCTGACCATCACGGTTAAGAAAACGTAATAGTTTTCAAACAATCTATATCTATAAATGTGAATGTCTGTTCTGTGTAGGTTTATCACGTCTGAACCACAAGACATAACGAGCTAAAAATGTGTTCAGTTACTAATGTCTACCTGGGGAAGGCATTAAGCACGGTTTTGTGGCGATCGAATAGCTATTTATCTATATATATTAATGTGAATGTCTGTCCGGTGTTCGCTTATCACGTCCGACCGACAAGACGCAGAGGCTTAAATATTTGTACAGTTACTAATTTATACTTGAGGAAGGTTTTAGGCACGGTTTTATAGCGATCTGTTAGATATTTAGTAATTTGAAGAATATAACGCGAAATGCGGAACAATAATTACTCTTTGAAAATAATATTTACTCTTTAAAATGGTTTTATTGGTTGCATTGTTGCTTGAGGGTTGATACTGAGAAAAGGGTGGAGTATATTGGGATGGAAAGTTATCGGTGTATATAAAATTCTATGGGTGTGTGTGTTAATATTTCGCTCTGCAGCGAAAACAACAGAACGCAAACGAATGGCCTGTGTGTATTTGCTGTCAGAAGTCTCCCGTTGTACACCTTAGCAGTTCCATGCCGGTAGCTATAAGGGGGTGGAAGATATGGTGGTTGAAAATCGTCAAATTATGAAAAAAATTCGGACTGAAGGCCAGCGATGACGTTTGCAACTCTATAGCAAGAAGGTTACATACAGCGAAATGTGATGCCACAGACCAAATCTTTGGTCTATGCGTGCTACAATGTCTTCAGCTCTTTCTCAATAAGGATAAGCATACGAATAAGGAAAAATAAGAATAAATAAATAAAGCAGTAAAAAAGAAATTTATTTTAATACATCTCTTTAAAAAAATTGATTTCACGTTTCGCGCATTATCTATCATAATCAACCAACACGCGAGCGGAGCCGCGGGTTTAAGGTAGTATTGATTACAATTTCCAAAAGGCGATATGCGTTACATGCAGTGGCGGCTCGTACAAAATTTGACCGTGTGCTACAATATTACAAAAATAAACAGGAAACAAAATATACTAAAATAAAAAGCGTAACTGACAATGGAAATAACGGAGCTTAGCAATATCCCCACCACGCCATCTGCGTTCTACACAAGTGACCAATGAAACTGCTTGGCTGAAAAGCGCAGTTTCACTCGCATGTTGGCTATAGATTACTAATGTTGTTTGTAATTGGAGTTACATTTACGGAAATTAAAAATTTGGACTCAGAGGTATTTGAATACGAGCCTCACACAAGTAGGTTTGAGAAACAACGCGCAAGACGCCTGAGCCAGCGTGCTATTTGACTCTGTATGCTGCAATATTCGTCATATACTATTCTTCCGCAACCGTTACACGCAGTGCGAAGAGAAATATTGATCTGGTGCTGCAGTCGGTCTCAGCACACATGAGTCGCCAGGCCTGACGTCACGTCTGCGCATGCGCACTAGCGAACAGACGACTGCGCCACCTCTATGCGCACGTACCAGCGTGGCTTAATCTCACTTTAGCACACGGAGCTGGTTTCCAGCTATCGCGGAGAGAGCGTTCCAAAATGCGTTTTCATCCTTATTACTAGCATTGTAATACGTATTGGAAGGGAATTGGCATAATTTATTGTGATATCTAGATCGCATTCCAAGAGAAAGGATGTAATTTTACAGCGATTTCTCGCTTGCTTTCGAAGAGAAATGGCATAATTTTAGTAATATATTTACAGTGTGCTGCAGCACATTAGCACAATATCACCAGCCGCCACTGGTTACATGCATCTATATCTAGACAAAAACACACTAGCAGTGGCGTAACTAAGGGGGGGGAGGATGAGGGGGATAGAACCCCCCCCCCCCCAGAACCCGAAAAAAAGAAAAGAAAAAAAGAAAGGAAAAAAAAAGAAAAACAGCAATCTGGTGAAGGTAAAAATTGGAAACTTGGAGTTTTTTACCAAAGCTTTCATTGGGAGTGAATTAGTTTCTTCAACGGGAGTGGTAGATGGTAGTCTCTCTGGAATCTGACTAAAGTTTTGCTCGTCAAGCAGATCTATCCCCCCCCCCCCCCCCCCAGAGCCAGGTCCTAGTTACGCCACTGCACACTAGTATTGTGTGTCAAACGACAAGCGGGAAGCGAAGAGGTTTAGCCATGATGTAGAATTTCGTGCATAAGAGTAGGTTGCAGAATACAAGCAAATAAAATGAAGAAGTCAGAGAATTTGCCAGTGGACGTAAATAATAGAGCGCGAGGACTTACCGGCAGGAGCAGGGCGTGGGCGTGTGCATGCGGTGACGAGCGTAAACCGAGTGACGGCTGCGCGCTGTGGCCCTGTTTACAAGCCGCGACCCGCGAAACACGTGCGCGACTCGGCCCGTCAATCAGCCCGCCGTCTGCACAAAAGCGCCAAATGACATTTGCATCTACCACTCGATAATGCCAGCTGCAGTTCCGACCGTCGCCTGTTCGCCACAGAAGTCACGTTCTACCGCGAAGCGGGGCCCGCTGTTATTTCGAAGAATTGGCAGCGCACAGGCTTCGCTGACAGTCTACAGCTACGTTTACATACAGGCTCATTCTGTCATGTTGTTACAGGTATGACAGGGGTAAGGGTCAACGTATCAAAAAATCTAACATATAAAGCAGAATTTCCGTATGTTTGTACGTGTTGCATAGAAATCTACAGTTTTGTTCCACTCTTTATGAAATTTTGTACACGTAAGCTTCAATCCATGTTCAAATGTTTGTAAATCCGTAGCTTACAAACTACATAAACCTAGGTAAACTAACCTAAGGCCGGCCGCGGTGGCCGAGGAGACTAAGGCGCTCCAGTCACGGTCTGCACGGCCACTGCGGTCGGGGGTTCGAATCCCCCCTCGGGCATGGATATTTGTGCCGTCCTAGTTCGTAAGTAGTTCATAAGTAGTTTGTAAGTTTAGGGACTAATGACCCCGTAGTTAAGTCCCATAGACTATACAAACATTTGAACATTTTTGAACTAACCTAAGGACAACACACACACCCATGCCCCAGGGAGGACTCGAACCTCCACGGCAAGCAACCGCGCGCGCTCTGCAGCGAGACGCTTTAGACCGCTCGGCTACTCCAAAAAAAAAAAAAAAAAAAAAAAAAAAAAACGGGGTTATCAGTCCATAAACTTACAAACTACTTATCAACTAGCTTATCCTAAAGAGGCCACAAATATCCATGCCCGAGGGGAGATTCGAACCCCCGACCGTAGTGGCCGTGCAGACCGTGACTGAAGCGCCTCAGTCCCCTCGGCCACCGCGGCTTCAGTCCATGAGGACGGTCGCCGTAAGTGTAAGAATCACATACGATTTATAGTTCATGAGATATGACGTCATAAACAATGAGATGCGCGAAAAACTGCTGCATTTTGCGACAATGCTGCTCATTTTCTCCTAAACCATTGGACCGATTTCAACCAAATTTGGTACAAACATTCCTTACCGTGAGGTAACAATTGCTGCGTGGTTAAGAATCACATACGGTACATGGTTCAAAAGATATTACGTCAGAACTAATAGAAATCGCAAAAAATGCCATATAATGCGGCGAGACTTTCGAAATATAGTGTAAGAGAATGATAGATCTTAGCGACTTGCAACAAAGTTTAAACACAATTTCAAACCTTTATTAAACTTTTTCTCGCTGGCAACCATAGTAAAATGATGAAAGGAAAAAAAGTTTCTCGTTTACTACTTTTCCGCTGTTTATGGAGTAAAACTACGGTTTTCGGTATGACGCATCAATTTTAATTTGAACACTACAAATTGTAGCGACATGAATATTTTTAAGACAATATACGCATATATAGTTGAATGTAGCATCTAAATTTTATCACATTCCGACACGTAGTTCGTGAGATATGAGCACGTAAACAGTAACGTTCCACTGTTCATGGACTAAAACTATGGCTTTCGGTATGACATTACAATTTATAATTTCTACACCACAAATTTTAGCCGCAGTAAATTTTACAGACAGTATACACGCATATAGTTGAGTGTACATACAAAATTGTATCAGAGTACGACACGTAGTTCATAAGATACGAACACATAAACAGTAACGTTCATGGAAAACCGCCCCTTCCCACACCAAGTTTTAATCTATTACTTCCTTACTACTAACTATATTCCCAAGAGATATTACAGACATACAGCCCATATACAAATGAATATATACGTGAAAATGGCAATTATAAATAAATAAATACCCGGGCAACGCCGGATTTTCAGCTAGTAAATAAATAGATAAAAAATAAGAAACAGTAAAGTATGTTCTAAAATGGGTACCATCGAATATGTTTTAGAGCGAGAGGACACGGACTCGTCATCGCCGAATTCGTTCAGATTTGTCGTAGAAGAAGGACGTGACTGACATGAAAGTGCCCCAAGTGGGAACTTAACCCTTTAATGAATGACTTTTTATTTGAAGCTATAAAAACTACGACGATTAATGTAGAGTGAGTATATACTGAGAAAAATATTGAAAAAAAAAAAAAAATCGCACTGACGTGTTTTACGGCCCACTTTAGATTTACTTGTGGTTTTACGATTTTTTTGCAAAACTTCGGCCGCGGTGGAGTAGCCGAGAGGTCTAAGGCGCCTCACTGCGGAGCGCGCGGCTGCTCGCCGTCGGAGGTTCGAGTCCTCCCTGGGGCATGGGTGTGTGTGTTGTCCTCAGGTTAGTTTACCTTAGTTTAAGTAGTTTGTAAGCTACGGACTGATAAACAAGCAGTTGAGTCCGAAAGATTTACAAACATTTGAACATTTTTGAATGGAGCGTACATTTGGCGTTCGGAAATCTGTGCCGTGACATCCCTCGTCCGAAACACTCTTTTGCATACGCCATCTTGCTTTCTATATTTGACGATTTTCTTAGTATTACTCAAGCGTTGTCATTTCAAAGCAATGGTGTACTGAAAATTATCAAAAACACGTCGTTCTTAAGACAATTAATTATAATCTAATGTCTAAAAATGCCATCTTACGGTAGCAGTTAACATCTGCCATCATTGGTACGAGAGTTACGGATTACTCTTGCAACTGTTCGCCGTAGCGTAATGGGCGAAGAATTAGTTTGTAATGCACGAACGTGTTAGCCGGTGTTTGGAAACTTAAAAGGGCGCGAAGGCTCAACGACGAAACGATCAAAGTTAAACAAAATAAACCAACGTCCACAAAGAACCGATCAAATCGAAGATCCAGTGAAAAGAGAGAAACAGGGCTGAACGCCACCTGTAACAAAATAACTGAGCAAAATTTCCAACGAAAAACTCAGAACGAACATGAGCAAATGACCGTAAAGCATCGATCTACCGAAAGAACAAAAAAATAAAAATAAAAAAATAAAAAACCGCCACTGGCATTTTTCGCGCACTCTTGTTAATTGAACACAACTATTTCCTTCAAGATTCTGCGTTGTTCTAAGGTAACAGCGCTTTCTCTGAAAAGTGCATTAGTTCCATTTTGTGCACATATCATGGAATACGTACAAACGAATTGCAAGCATAGACTTCTTTACCACACGTACACAAACTAAGGAGATACTTTGACAATAACTGTTGTAAATGATGAAATAATAATAATAGTAACTTTGTATACAGATTAAGCACTAGAGCTTAATCTGTTTCTTATTTTAGCTGTACAAGAAAATGCAGTCAGAGTCTGAAACAGAATATTTGCTCTTCATTTCAGCGCACAACATGAACAAAGTAAAATCTGAACTACAGAAAAGGTAATACAATTTACGTTAAAAGCGTTCATACCAACCATACCAAAGATAAACATTTTAGTACACGCATTGATTCTAATTAATGACTTTCAACATGTTGCATTAATAGTGAATAACTGCTTAGGAAAACAAAGAATCAGGTAAATTGTTGCAATGTATACACTCCTCTTCCGTTTCATTAAGGAACGACAGTTACCACAGAAATCAGGGATTCCATTTATATATGAAACTACCAGTATCTGCACGTTGTTTAGAATATTCATTATCACCATATCCGCACCGTTGTTGTGCAAGTGCTTCAGAAGAGCATTGTTCAATTCGTTGTTACGTATTTCACGGCATGTTCACGAAATAGAACAAACGCACATTTTAGAGGGAGCACTCTTACATCTGCACGACTCTAAACATTGCAGAAGATAGCTCTATTAAATTAATGAGAGTACCGGAAAACCGTTTAGCAGCCAAGGCGAAATAAAAAAATGGTATCGGCGGTTTTCGAACTACTGGCGACATATTTTATAACGTAACGCACTACCCACTACACCACGGTGACCAACTACGGCGTTTTTTCTTAATTCTCGTTCTATTCCTAGCAGTTGTTAAAAGCTAAAAATGATATTTTTAGACACTAGATTATAATTTGTAGTACTGTGAACGACGTGTTTTTGTTAATTCTTCAGTGCGCCACTGCTTTGAAATGACACAGCGTAAGCTATAATAAGAAAATCATAAAACAGAGGAAGCAAGATGGCGTATGCCAGAGAGAGAGTTCTGGGCGAGGAATGTCACGTGACATTTCCTAACGCCTAGTATATGTAAAATGAAGAGGCAGTGACAACTCGCCGTTATTTTTGCAAATATCTCCGTAACGATACGCGTTACTAAAAAACATAAAAGAGGAAAGCTGTAGGGAATTTTCTCCTCTACAAAGTCGTTTATTCAATTTTCGTGTCAGATGTACGGTTTAACCGTTATTTTCATTTAAATTTCGAGCTGTCAAAAGGCGATTGCAAAGGCCACTTTTAGCGTTACTACCGTAACCTAAAGTGGGCCAAAAAATCCTTAAAATTATTATGCACTACTAGCAAAAGAAAAGTTCATAGCTGGTCAGCTATATAGTGCTTCCATGATGTACCCAATGCAGTAAATGTCACTACTATGCCTTTCACCTTTCTAGAAAGTAAGTCCACCCCCATCAACCACAGACATTGCCGAGGTGGGGTGGCTTGTGTGCCTCAACGATGCAGATAGCCGTACCGTAGGTGCAACCACAGCGGAGGGATATCTGTGGAGAGGCCAGACAAACGTGTGGTTCCTGAAGAGGGGCAGCAGCCTTTTCAGTAGTTACAGGGGCAACAGTCTGGATGATTGACTGAGCTGGCCTTGTAACATCAGCTAATGTGGCTTTGTCACACAGTTACTGCGAACGGCTGAAAGCAAGGGGAAACTACAGCCGTTACTTTTCCCGAGGACATGCAGCTCTACTGTATGAACATATGATGATGGCATCCTCTCGGGTAAAATATTCCGGAGGTAAAATAGTCCCCCATTCGGATCTCCGGGCGGGGACTACTCAGGAGGATGTGATCATCAGGAAAGACAATACTGGAATGTTAGATCCTTTAATCGGGTAGGAAAATTAGAAAATTTAAAAAGGGGAATGGATAGGTTGAAGTTAGATATAGTGGGGATTAGTGAAGTTCGGTGGCAGGATGAACAGGATTTCTGGTCAGGTGAGTACAGGATTATAAGTACAAAATCAGTTGGGGGTATCACAGGAGTAGGACAGATAATGAATGAGAAAATAGGAATGCGGGTAAACTACTATGAGCAGCACAGTGATCGCATTATCATTGTCAAGATAGATACGAAGCCAACACCGACAACAGTAGTACAGGTTTATATGCCAACTAGCTCTGCCGATGATGAGGAGATCGAAGAAATATATGAGGAGCTAAAGGAAATTATTCAGACAGTTAAGGGAGAGGAAAACTTAATTGTGATGGAAGACTGGAATTCGGTAGTAGGAAAAGGAAGAGAAGGAAAAAGAGTAGGTGAATATGGCCTGGGCAGGAGGAATGAAAGAGGAAGTCGCCTGGTAGAATTTTGCACGGAACATGATTTGATCGTAACAAACACGTGGTTTAAGAATCACAAAAGAAGGTTGTATACGTGGAAGAGAGCAGGAGACACCGGAAGGTATCAGATAGATTTTATAATGGTAAGACATAGATTCCGGAACCAGGTTATAAACTGCAAGACGTACCCAGGGGCAGATATAGACTCTGACCATAACTTGTTAGTCATGAACTGTAGGCTGAAACTGAAAAAACTGCAGAAAGGTAGGAAAATAAGGAGATGGGACTTAGATAAATTGAAGGAAAGTGAAGTTCTGGAGAATTTCAGAGGGAGCTTTAGGCAACAATTGACAGAAACAGGGGGAAATAAAACAGTAGAAGAGGAATGGGTAGCATTGAGAGATGAAATAGTGGAGGCAGCAGAGGACAAAGTAGGTAGGAAGGCAAGACCTACCAAAAATCCTTGGGTATCTCAGGAAATACTAAATTTAATTAATGTAAGGAGAAAATATAAAAATGCAGTAAATGAAACAGGCAAAATGTAGTACAGGCGACTAAAAAATGAGATTGACAGGAAGTGCAAAATGGCTAAGCAGGAGTGGCTAGAAGCCAAATGCAAATCTGTAGAAGAATGTATAAGAAGGGGAAAAGTAGATACCGCCTACAGGAAAATAAAAGAGACACTTGGGGACAAGAAAAGCAACTCTACGAATATCAACAACTCAGATGGGAAACCAGTTATCAGCAAAGAAGGGAAAGCTGAAAGGTGGAAAGAGTACATATAGCAGCTCTACAAAGGAAATTAACTTAGAGACGATGTTGTAGGAAGGGAAGAGGAAGTAGATCAAGGTGAAATAGGAGATACTATATTGAGAGATGAATTTGACAGAGCCCTGAAAGACCTAGGTCGGAACAAGGCCCCAGGAGTAGATGACATACCCTCAGAGCTACTAAAGTCTCTGGGAGAGCCAACCATGACAAAACTATTTGAACTGGTGTGTAGGATGTATGAGACAGGCGAAATACCCTCAGACTTTAAGAAAAATGTAATAATCCCCATTCCAAAGAAATCAGGTGCAGACAGGTGTGAAAATTACAGAACCATCAGTTTGATAAGTCATGGTTGCAAAATTTTAACACAAATTATCTACAGGAGAATGGAAAAGCTGGTAGAAGCTGACCTCGGGGAAGATCAGTTTGGATTCAGGAGGAACATAGGAACCCGGGAGGCAATACTCACTTTACGTCTTATCTTAGAAAATAGATTAAGGAAAGGCAAACCTACATTTTTAGCTTTTGTAGATTTGGAAAAAGCATTTGACAATGTTGACTGGAATACACTCTTTCAAATTCTGAAGTCAGCAGGGGTAAAATATAGGGAAAGGAGAGTTATTTATAACTTGTACAAAAGCCAGACCGCAGTTATTAGACTCGAAGGGCATGAAAAGGAAGCATCAGTTGGGAAGGGAGTAAGACAGGGTTGTAGCCTTTCTCCGATGTTATTCAATTTGTACATCGAACAGGCGGTGAAGGAAAGCAAGGAAAAATTTGGAATAGGGATTAAAGTACAGGGGGAAGAAATAAAATCATTGCGTTTTGCTGATGACATTGTAATTCTGTCAGAGACAGCAAAGGACCTGGAAGAGCAGTTGAATGGAATGGACAGTGTGTTGAAGAATGCGAATAAAATGAACATTAACAAGAGCAAAACAAAAATAATGGAATGCGGTCTTAGAAAATCAGGCGATGCTGAAGGAATTAGATTAGGTAACGAAACAATGAAGGTGGTAGATGAGTTTTGTTACTTGGGTAGTAAAATAACAGTCGATGGTCGCAGTACAGAGGATATAAAATGCAGAATGGCAATGGGAAGAAATGCATTTCTGAAAAAGAGAAATTTGCTAACATCGAATATTAATTTAAGTGCAAGGAAGTCTTTCCTGTAGGCATTTATGTGGAGTGTTGCCTTGTACGGGAGTGAAACATGGACGGTAAGCAGTGCGGACAGGAAGAGAATAGAGGCTTTTGAAATTTGGTGCTACAGAAGAATGCTGAAGATTAGGTGGGTAGATCGCATAACTAATGAAGAGGTACTGAACAGAATTGGTGAGGAAAGGAATTTTTGGCATACCCTGACTAAAAGAAGGGATCGCTTGGTAGGACACATTCTTAGACATCGGGGAATCGTAAATTTAGCATTGGAGGGAAGTGTGTGGGGTAAAAATCGCAGAGGGAGACCAAGAGACGCGCATAGTAAGCAGATTCAAATGGATGTGGGTTGCCGTTCTTATGAGGAGATGAAAAGGCTTGCTCAGGATAGAGTAGGGTGGAGAGCTGCATCAAACCAGTCTCCGGACTGAAGACCATAACAACATAACAACAACAGAAAGTAAGTCACAATGCAACAGTAGTATGTGATTGACTACTTTTACATGTCAAAGGGGGAATACTAATGTAAACAAACGCACATGTTAGGAGTAACTCAATGCAGCTAACCGTCGAAATGATTCAGTAGCATTCTGCAATTTGTAATTTCTAAATGTTCAAATGTTTGCAATCCTATGGGACCAAACTACGTTGGTCATTAGTCACTAGTCTTACAATCTACTTAGGTAAAAACGGTAAAGCATTCAACAATCCGAAGATTGGTTTGAACACCACAGTGCTTTACTAGGCATGGTACTGTTTGGAGGTGGTATGCTGTGGCCTTCCTCCGACCTTCGAACTGATTTGCCCAGCCAGTTATAGGGGGACCTAAAATTTAACGTGGGTTCCAAACCACGGTGCTCCTCGGTATTTTTCACATGAGCAATACTGTCAGAGGTGAAAGAAGTGGAAAGTGACAGATAGAAATCCTAGGACCCGGCGAGGATCGAACCCGCGACCTTTGGCTTTGTAGACTGGCACTCTACCACTGTGCAACCGAGGCGTACATGTTAAACTAATCTAAGAACAACACACATATCCATGCCCGATGGAGGATTCGAATCCCGGACGTGGGAGGCCGCGCGAACCGTAACATGGCGCTTCAGACCGCTCGCTCCTCCGGCGCGGCTGTAATTTCTAGGACGAGGTACTAGCATATGTACCACTACGTATACAAGGAGCTAGAACTGAATTTGTGGTAAAATGTTGATCAATTTCAGAGATAATGGGGAAAAATAAGGTATGTAGCTGATCAGCTACACTAGCCATTAAAGGGTTAAGATTCCCAAGCGTTTAGGAAATAAAAGGAATTTTCATACGGATCTATCACCATGTGCACCTTGTCAATTGTCCTTTTGTGCTCCTTGGCAATGCGTACACTGCTGGAATTACAATTGACGGCAACATCATATATATATATATATATATATATATATATATATATATATATATATATATATTGGAACGTCACTGTTTAAAAGGCTTCGTTTATAAAGTGCGCAACTGCTGTAAAATTAATCGCTTCCCCTGATTCGTCGATGATTATCAGCCTGATATATATTTTTTTTTTTTTTTTTTTTTGCTTTTCCGTTGCGGACTTAAGTCCTTTTTTGTTCGTTTTTCATCGTTCAGATGTTCGTTAAGTTTTTATTAGAGAGAACATTCAGACCTCTCACCGAACGCCCTGAGGCACAGGGCAAGTAATCGAATAATTGCAAAATAATGGAATATCCGATTTGCATATACAAGTTCCCGTGTACGCGTTAACTACAATTTCTTTTTAAATGTTTTCAGTCCCGAATTTCATCCTATGCCTATAATTTTTGTGCTTACGTAAATGAATAAAATAACTTACACGATGTTGCGGTAAATTGTGACGACAGTAGTGTAGGCATTGCCAAGAGTATAAAAATATTTGCGCGCCGGGCGGAATCGAACCCGCGACCCTTTCAATACCAGTCCATTCTCTTACCGCTTTTTTTTTCCTTTTCTGTAGTACATTTCGTTGCGGACGTGTGTTAATTTTTGTCCGTGGTTATCGTTCAGTTCTTGTCCCAGGTTTTTATTAGAGCTTTCCACCCTCTCACCGAACACGTTAAGCCACCACGTTGAACGCCGCTGAGCCATTCAGGGAAAATTGTTAAGGTGCATATAGCGATAGATCCGTATCACAATTCCTTTCATTTCCTGACGCTAGGTCATCTGGAGTTCCCACTTTGGGCACTTCTCCATTTACCATATATTTGGACGAATTCGGCGATGACGCGTAGGCGTCCTCGCTTTGTTGGTGTAGGTCAGAATATGAGACACGTGTCTTTCAAACGTCGTCATACTGTCGCTCAAGTTGTGAAAACATTTCCGAAGTCATCGCGGTTGTTATTTTTCTGGGCTCATATCGTCGAAAATGTACTAGATATAACCAAACTTTACAAACATAATTTTGTGTCCCAGCCTCGTCAAAATGTTCAAATGTTTGTTAAGCTTAAGGGACTTAACTACGGGGTCATCAGTCCCTAAACTTACAAACTACTTATGAACTAGCTAAGACTAAGGACGGCACAAATATCCATGCCCGAGGGGGGATTCGAACCCCCGACCGTAGTGGCCGTGCAGACCGTGACTGGAGCGCCTCAGTCCCCTCGGCCACCGCGGTGTCGGTGGCCGAGTAAAGAGAGACCGACACAGGAATAAAGGATGCACGCGTGTGCAGGTACGGAGGTGACCAGCCAATGGGACAGCAGAAACTAGAACACTAGGCTAAATTAGAACAAGATATATATTTCGTGGAGTCTTGGTAATACTTAACTTTTACATAGTTCTTGACTGCAGAATGCTGATACATAGTTAAACTAGAGAGAGGCCTGCCTACTGATGAGTCCTAGTGCCTATCCGATAGCCAAGTCTTCACTGGTTCCTATCTGATTCCCAAATGCAGCAGTCGTGGCCACGAGCGGAGTTGCAGCAGAGGGCGCTCGTGGCTGACGTCGTAAGAAAGCCGCGCCGTGCGTGCATGGCGGCGCGAGGCGAAAGTACATGGCACGCACTTCATACTTGTGCGACACCACACATAATCTCAAAGGATACTAGTACACTTTAAAATTGTGCATTTATATATCTTCACATTTTGATACATTTCGAAATCGTCCCCCTCATCATACAATTTCTTAAACTGTAGAAATATATGTGTACTTTACCTAATAGTGTTGTTGTTCTTGTTGTTGTTGTGGTCTTCAATCCACAGACTGCTTTGATGCAGCTGTCCACGCTACCCTGTCCTGTGCAACCCTCTTCATCTGAGAATAAGAACAGCATTCTACATCCTTTTGAATCTTCTTACTGTATACGTTCCTCGGTCTCCCTGTACGATTTTTACCTCACACACTTCCTTAATGCCAAGTTGATGATTCCTTCATGTCTTAGAATGTGTCCCAACGCCTCGTCCCTTCTGTTAGTAAGGATGTGTCACAAACTCTTTTTCTCTCCAATTCTGTACAGCATGTCCTCATTAGTAACGCGATCTACTCATCTAATTTTCATCATTCGTCTGTAGCACCACATTTCAAAAGCTTCTATCATATTTTTATCATCCACGTTTCACTCCCATACAGTTGGGGAAAGGCTACAACCCTATCTTACTCCCTTCCCAACCTCTGCGTCCCTTTCATGCCCTTCGACTTTAATAATTGCTGTTAGGTTTTTGTACAAGTTGAATATAGCTCCTCGCTCCCCATATTTTACCCCTGCTACCATCAGAATCTGAAAAAGTGTATGCCAGTCAATACTGTCAAAAGCTTTCTCCAGATCCGTAAATGCTAAAAACATAGGTTTGCTTTTCATTACTCCATCTTCTAAGATAAGTCGTAATGTGAGTATTGCCTCGCGTTTTCCTACATTTTTCCTAAATCGAAATTGATCTTTTCCAAGGTAGGATTTCACCAGTTTTTCCATTCGTCTTTAATTCGTGTTAGTATTTTGCAACAATGATTTATTAAATTGCACTTCTGCACTTGCACTTTTGGAATTGGAATTACTACATTCTTCTTGAAGTTGGGGGGGGGGGGGCAGTATTTCCCCTGCCTGTCTCATACATCTTGCACACCAGCTGGAACAATTTCTTCATGCTTGGCTCTTCTAACGATATCAGCAGTTCAGATGGAAATCATCTACTCCAGGGGCCTTTTTTCGACTCAAGTCTTTTAGTGCTCTGTCAAATTCATCTCGCAGTATAGTATCTCTTATCTTCCTCTACTTCGTCTTCCATTTCTAGAATAATGCCCTCAAGTTTATTTCCTTTATATACACCCTTTATATATTCCTATCACCATTCAGATTTCACTTCTTTGCTTAGCACTGATTTTCCATTTGAGTTCTTGATATTCTTACAACTGTTTTTCTTGTCTCAAAATGCGTCTCTTATTTCGCTGTAGGAGTTATTTATCTTTCCCCTAGCTATACATTTTTCTACGGTATTAAATTTCTCTTCTAGCCACTCCTGGTTAGCCAATCTACACTTCCTGTCAATCTCATTTTTCAGCCATATGTACTCCCTTTTGCCTGCTTCATTTAGTGCATTTTTATATTTTCTCCTCTCATCAATTAAGTTCAGTATATCCTGTGTTATCCAGGGATTTCTTTTAGGCCTCGTCCTTCTGCCTATATGATCCTGTGCGGCCTTCACTACTTTACCTCTCAGAGCAACCCATTCTTCTTCTACTGTATTACTTTTCCCCGTTTCAGCCAATCCTTGCCTAATGCTCCCTATCAAACTCTCAACCACCTTTGGTTCCTTCAATTTGTCCAGATTCCATCTCCTTAATTTTTTTACCTTTCTGCAGTCTCTTAAGTTTTAATCTACTGTTCATAACCAATGAGATATGGTTAGAGTCTATGTCTGCCCCTGGAAATGTCTTATAGTTTAACACCTGGTTTCTAAACCTATGCCTTACCATTAGAAAATCAGTCTGGTACATTGCAGTATCTCCTGGCCTCTACCACATATACAACTCCCTTTCACAATGATTAAACCAAGTGTTTGTGATGATTAAATTATGTACTCCACAAAATTCTACCAGGCGATCTCTTTTTTTTTTCTTTTCTTTTTTTTCATTTTTTTTTTTTTTCATTCATGTTACCCATTCTGTATTCACCTACTACATTTCCTTCTCTTCCTTTCTCTACTACAGAGTTCCAGTCTCTCATCACAATCAACTTTTCGTCTTCTTTAACTGTCTGAATAATTTCTTTTATCTCCTCATAATATTTATTCGACCTCCTCATCATCGGCAGAGCTAGTTGGCGTATAAACTTGTACAACTGTAGTCGATGTTGACTTTGTGTCTATCCTTCCTACGAAAATGCGTTCACTATGCTTCTAACGGGAAACCTATGCTGTAGAGATTTATAGTCTACTCTTCCAACTATTTAAAGCGCGCAATGAACTTATCTGGCCTGTTGTACCCGAGGCTGCTGCAAGGAAGACATCAACAGTAGAAAGAAGTCAGAAAGATGCTCCTTGCCTACCTACATTCGGTGAAACTTTTTCACTTATGTAAAGATAGACGTAGATGACACCTCCTGTAAGAAAAAATCTTAAATTAACAAAGTCTAAATAGTGAGGATCAGTTGGGGTACTAAAGTGATGTCGATAGTTACTGAAATAAAAAAAAACTAATTGTGAATCACTTCTTTTATTATTTAACCTTTTTAGAAAACTCAAATTTATAAAAACAATAAATTAGATATTTTAATTTCCAAGTTCCGGATAGGTTGACAGGATAGATGAAATGTATAAGCAATTTCAAAATAAAATAAAGTTGGTAGAATGGCTGAAGGACCGCGCCTACTTGACTTTAAAGTTAATTCAATTTCTTCAGTTTACGCTCAAGGCTGTTTCAAAGTCCGAAATGTTACGCAATGGTAAAAATGTATTTGCTATTGCTGTTTGGGGATGGGTGGAGTTCGCCCAAAGCCTTCGCACACACTACCGTTAAGTGCGTCGACGGCTGCTAGCTGCGTCTTCGCTGAAACCGAAACTTAATATTGTCTGTCTTGATCGACTACTGCCGATCGCACTTTCCCTGATGAAGTCAAGAACTACCTATAAATGCTAGTCTGGCTATAAATTGGCGTGGTACGTCAGTCTCAGACACAATTTCCAGGGGAAATGTGACTGAGAGGCCGGAATATGCAGGAAAAGACAGTGAGAAAAACGTGCTGTTCATATTATCTTGCCCACATTACTTTCTTATTCATTATCAGACCTGCTCCTGCATTACAACAAACTGATTTTGTATTTCTAACCCCGTACTCACCTGATCAGAAATCCTGTTCATCCTGCCATCGAACTTCATTAATTCCCACTATATCTAGCTGCAACCTATCCATTTCTCTTTTCAAATTTTCTAACTTATCTACCCGATTGAGGGCTAGAACATTCCATGCTCCGATACGTAGAATGTAACCTGGCGCTCCAAACCGCTCGGCTCCTCCCGCACGGGGACTATTTTACCTCTACAATATTTTACCCAAGAAGACGCCATCATCATAGGTTCAAACAGTAGAGCTGCACGTCCTCGGGAAAAAATGACTTCTGTAGTGTCCCCTTGCTTTCAGCCGTTCACAGTAACTGCACGGCAAAGCCACGATAACTGATGTTAGAAGGCGAGCTCACCAATCTTCCAAACTGTTTCCCCTGAAACTACTGAAAAGGCTGCTGCCCTTCTTCAGGAACCACACATACCCCTCCGCTGTGGTTGCATTTACGGTACAGCTATCTATATCATTGAGGCAGGCAAGCCACCCCACCTCGGTAATGTCTGAGGTTCATGATGGTAGTACCTAATAGTACCTTTAAAAAATTCAACCATATATCAAATTCTAATTTTTGTAAATCTAACAGACTTAACTGTTGAGGTTATCAGTCCCTAGGCTTACAAACTACTTAAACTAACTTATGCTAAGGACAAGACACACCCCTGCCAAAGGGAGGACTTGAACCTCCTACAGAGAGCAACCGCGCGTTCCGTGGCAAGGTGTCTTAGAGCGCTCGGCCACTCCACAACGGCAGAGTTATTTCCCGAAGTTGCAGTAAAAATGTTCAAATATTTGTAAATCTATCGGACCAAACTGAGTGGTCATCAGTGCGTAGCTTACAAACTACTTAAACTAAGGTAAACTAACCTAAGGACAACACACATACCCATGCCCTAGGGAGGACTCGAACCTCCGACGGCGAGCAACCGCGCGCTCCGCAGCGAGGCGCCTTAGACTGCTCGGCTACTCCACCGAGGCGAAGTTGCAGTAGTCATGTATAAGTTGGAAGTACTTCTATATACCGCTATACGCCCAGTTGTTCAATAAATAAAAGACCTTAAAAACGGTAGTACCATGTCGACACCTCCACGTTGGTTATTACCGGACTCAACAGAGATCGGGACCGTATGGTTTCCATTTGATCCTTCAGTAGCCCCTCTTTTATGGTTTGACTGTGGAACAGCAAACAACACTATCGTCATGTTTGACAAGCGTCATAGGCAGACACGGCACGATTATCATGGCATATGGGAATTTGCGGCTTATGTCTGACAACGGCAACTTCAGGATGCAACTTTATCATTTATAGTTGAATTTGATCATCATCATTATTAGAGACTGATTATGCCTTTCAGCGTTCAGTCTGGAGCATAGTACCTCTAATAAAATTCCTCCATGATCCCCTATTCAATACTAACATTGATGCCTCGTCTTATCCTATGCCTTTCACTTCAAAATAATTCTTCACCGAAACTAAGTACTTTCTTCTTGGTCTACCTCGACTCCTATTACCCTCCGCTGCCGAGCTCATGAGTCTCTTAGGTAACCTTGCTTCTCCCATGCGTGTAACATGACCCCACCACTTCAGTCTGTTCGCTCTAACTGCTTCATCTATGGTGTTAATTCCCAGTTTTTCTTTGCTTTCCTCATTATTGACACTCTCCTGCCATTGTTCCTATCTATTATTACCTGCAATCATTCTTGCTACTTTCATATCTGTAACCTATACCTTATAAATAAAGTAACCTGTATCCACCCAACTTTCACTCCCATACAACAAAGTTGGTCGAAAGATAGAGCGGTGCACTGCTAACTTAGTCTTGGTACTTCCTTCTTGCAGAAGAGAGTAAATCATAGCTGAGCACTTACTGCATTAGCTTTCCTGAACCTCGATTCCAGTTCTTTCACTATGTTGCCATCCTGTGAGAAAATACATCCCAGGCACTTGAAACTGTCTACCTGTTCTAACTGTGTTCCTCCTATTTGGCATTCAATCTTTTTAAATCTCTTTCCCACAGACATTACTTTTGTTTTGGAGATGCTGATCTTCAAATAATAAGTCTTGATCGAGTTCTGAAATATTAGTTTGCAACCTTTCAATTGAATCGACCATTACAACTAAGTCATCCGCATATGCGAGACTGCTTATTTTGTTTCCTCCTATTTTAATGCCGCCCTGCCAGTCTAGTGTTTTCAGTATATGATCCATGAATAGTATGAACAACAGTGTTGACAGATTACACTCCAAAATGGTTTTCCCGCGGCTTGGCCCAGAGTTTCTAGCTTATTTCCAAAGTCTTCCGATGATTTCTGCTTGGAGTCTGCAATTATCCGTTTGGCTTTGTTTCTTTCTTCAACATAACATTCTCTGTTCCTGATTCCTAGTAAGGAGCCATTTTTGAAATGCCTTCTTTTTATTTTTACAGGCTGGCTTGACTCTGTCATTCCACCAAACTGTCTGCTTCTTCTTGTCTTTACACACTGCTGTTCCAAGACATTCTCTAGCTGCTTCCAGTAGTGTGTCCCTGTACCTTGCCCATTCCTCTCCCAGTGACTGTAATCATTACATTCAACTAACTGGTACCTTTCCGAGATCATTGTTATGTATTTGTGCCTAATTTCCTTGTCTTGAAGCTTGTGCACTCTTATCCTTCTAGACATGGACCTGACTTTCTGCTCTTTTGGCCTCACAAAACCAATTTCACTGCAGATTAAATAAAGATCAATATCATCAAAGAACCCTCTGAAAACACGCGTGTTCTTGATGTCTTCCTGAATTCCTGGTCTGTTATTATATAGTCAATGACAGATCTGGTTCCCCTTCCTTCCCAAATATAGCGGTGAATGTCTTATGCTTAAAGAAGGAGTTTGTGGTAACTGAGCCCATACTGGAACAGAAATCCAAGAGCTGTTTTCCGTTCCCGGTGGCCTTCATATTCTCTTCAAACGTATCCATAACCTTCTGTTCGATTTCCTACCCTGGCGTAGAAATCACCCATGAATAAAACACTTTCCTTATCCTTCACTCTAACAACTACATCACTAAGTGCGTTGTAAAAACTGTCCATCTCACCTTCATCTGTCCCTTCACAGGTGAATACACCGCCACAATCCTAATTTTCTTGCTGGAGATGGCCAAATCTATCCACGTCAGTCGTTCATTTACATACCTTATTGCAATTATGCTGGGTTCGATTGCTTTCCTGATGTAAAATCCTACACCCCACTGTGCTCTTCCTACTTTCACTCCTGACAGGTAGACCTTGTATTCTCCGACTTCGTCCTCTTTCTCTCCCCTTACTCTAACGTCACTAACAGCTAAAACATCTAACCCCATCTTACTTTAAGCTTCCGCCAGCTTCACCTTCCTCCTAGTGTAATCCCCATTGATATTAATAGCTTCCCATCTCATTCCAGATCGTTTGCCAAGTCGTATCGGAGGAGTTTCTGGTCCGTCAATTAGAGATGGGACTCCATCACCTCCGAAGGTCCTAGGCATTTTGCTCTGATTGTTGCCAGCATGATATTGAAGTACCTGGAAAGCAGGTTGCTAGACTTACTTGCCCAGCGCCCCACTGGGTTTTACCCCTAACAGTTGAGGGACTAACCGGTGGATTTGGTAGTCTTTGCCGTCTGAGAACAAAGGTGGCCACGACTCAGAATATGTCCGAGATGCCCAACCTTATTCCAAAGTAACTGGTATCCCAACTGTCAGCACCACTTACTTCGTCACTCATACGTTGCCCATGGTTCATGAATCAGGACATGACTACAGGATCCCACACCATGAACCACTTGAATTTGATTTACTACACACAACAATACATTTCAAAATATATAAAGTTACTTAAATTAGATGTGTAAGGCCATGTTAACAAATTTATATGCTTTTTTTCGAAATGCAGTCTCTTGCCTGTAACTGTGGCAAGGTAGCACACTGGTAGAGTGCCAGACAATGAATCCAAAGGTCGCGGGTTCGATTCCTGCCTGGTCGTAAGATTTTTATCTGTCACTTTGGCACTTAATTCAACTCTGGCAATGTTGCTGAAGAGAAAAATGTCAAGTAGTTCTGTGGTTCGGAATCCACGTTGAGGTGTAGGTCCGGGTAAAACTGGCTGGGTAAGTTAGTTCGAAGGTCGGAGGAAGGCAGCGACACACCATCTCTAAACAGAACCATGCCTAGTAAAGCTCGGTGGTGTTCAAACCAATCTTCGGATTGTTGATTGCTTTACTTACTGCCTGTATGTTGCCCAATAGAAGCGATCAGTACTATAATGTAGTTCCTGTGGTTGTAGAAAGTACTATATTGTGGACGATTTCAAGTAAAATGTCAAAAACAAGTCCTTTTTGGTACAGAATCCAGAACATTCCCACAATATCCACGTTTCACAAAACGCGACATGGGGTTTAATCATTAAAAGAATGGCGTTTTTCGTTGCAGCGAAATCTATTTACGAAATTTCAAACACCGAATATTTCCTATGAACGCAAAAATTTTCGTTGACCCCCACCTACATAGACAGAAATGATCACGATAATAGAATAATAGAAATGAGAACTGCAAGTGAAATATGTAGGTGTTCCTTTCTTCTGTGCGCTAATTCGAGTGTGGGATGATGGAGAAATAGTCTGAAAATGGTTCGATGAATCATCTTCCGGGCACCTAAGTGTGAGCTGCAGGATAGTGATGTAGATGTAGTGTTACCACTTCATCATCTTCCGTACCACGAAAAAAAATCTAGCTGGGGTGTTTTCCGGCCTATTTTAGGTTTTCCTGTAATTTTATGACTTGTTCGCAAATATTTCGGACAAAAATAATAAAAACATAAATGATATAAAATTAAATAAAACAGATGTAAGCCTGTATATCACATACACTTTGGGGTTACTTTCCAGTTTAAGTAATTAAACGCGTAGTTGCAAATAATTAATGTGACCGTGTATAAACTGCCCTGAAACTATTCATACAACATCTGACAATAAAGCTCGGTGAATAGTCCTGTAACATTAACGGAAATGAACTACTAACCACACTTACCTTACTGTCCTTCGAAGTAGTCACATCGCGTAACTGCACCTCTGAGCACTGCAGTTCATGCCCTGGAAACTGTTTTGTCCTCGTCAGCCTATCTTACGGGAAAGGATCTGCTCAGGACGCGTGGGATGCGTGGACACCTGAAAAAGCTATACAGATTAGTAATACATGTTTTATATACTAAGGTATACAAAATCGTCAACTTTGTTAGTTCTCGCGGCGGCTGCTCCTTGCACGATGGTAGCTGCGCTGACTCATACTAACTTCCTAGTTCGGAGTAGAGTTCGGAGTGCCCTTCCAGACGCATGTCGGCCTAGATAAAGCAGCTTGTAGAGGGCGCGCTTCTCGGCTGCTCCCTCCAGGAGGCGCGGTGCCGGCGTGTGATTGGCTGCCGGTCATCCGCTGCCTGCTTCACGGTTGTTTTCGTGCGTCTGGCGTGTGGCGCTGACTTTACGCCACAACAGAAACTTTGCACGAAATCTTCCTTAGGGATGGTGTTCGAAAGCCTTGTCTTGTTTCGTTGGATGTAAGGATTATCGTCAAATCTGTTTAGTTTCGAAGCTATTTTGAGACGAGGAAACAGGAAGACGTCTAGAGAATTGAGATCCGGAGACTACGGTGGTTATTCAAGTTCATAATGACACGTTTTCCTTTCCCCGATATTATCAGAGAAAGTTTTGTATTTTTATATTATTTCGGCATGTTAAAATAGTTATCTATGAAAGTCAGAGAAAGAAAATTTAGGAACAACACTTTCAATTTTTTTGTAAGAAAGAAGACACTCTTGCTTTGTACTTCGTAGCGATAGCATCTTGCAGACTGGAGCTGTACTTTATTATTTTTTATGTGGCCGCTATACATTCAGGTAAATATATGTGATGTGCGCGTATCTTAAATTTATAAATAAACCCCCACCTCTCATTTAAATTCGCACTTATGAATTTTTATTAATAATTTTGCCCTATCCTCCCTCCGCCCATAATGTCTTTTTCAGCCTTGTTGAAACACCGCAACAATGGATGGCATAGTTTTTAGTTAATATTGAATGGTGATATTACGTGTAGCCTGCCAGTCTTGTTTAAAATTTATTCCATAATATTATCATTTACTGGCAATAGAACCTGCAGTCGATTTTCTTGTAAATTTTTAGAAGTCCGATGTGTTTGACTTACGTAATATTCCTATCCGAGTTATATCATGTCACTTATCTTACTTTACTGTTTGCTACACGAGTCGTAGTTTAATATTGACGAACTGCCATCCACTGTTCGGCGAGTGGTTATCATATTATTAAAATTTCATTTACAGCCAAATTTCAACCACCGATGGATCTATTGTTAAAGGTAACTGCTCGTCGATTCTTTTGTAATGTTCTGCCTGCACAACACTCCACCGTTAATTAGCTTACCATTTCATTTAAATGCATGTAATAATTTTCCCCGTAATTTACCGATTGGGATCTTTCATAGCTTCTAACTTCAAACCACTTCCTTCTGTAAATTTGTTAATCTCAAAAATTAATAGCCAGGCTGGAACATTATAAGTTGCACGACAACGCTCGCCTACACCAAGCCAACAACAACGTCAAACAGTTCCTGGAAGAAAATGGGGTGGGGCAGCTTGAACATCCACCATATTGCTGGATCTCAGTCGTCCAGACTTCGTCCTATTCCCTCGACTCAAACTCGCTTTGAAAGGAAAGAGATTCGTCGATATTCCTACCATCCAACGAAACGTGACGAGGCGGGTGGAACACTATCTCAAAGAAAAACTTCGTGCATAGTTTCTAGGACATGTATCGCAGAGTTCAGCGGTACATAATTATGGGAGGTACTTACTTCGAAGGACAGTGAGGTAACTGTAGTTAATAGTTCATCTACATTAACGTTACAGGACTATTCACCGAACTCATTGTCAGAGACTGCATTAATGAGTAAGATCCTAGAAGATATACATTTTGATACAGGGTAGGTAAGAAAACACGTTAAGTTACACGCAAGGCAAGCAAGGAGACTGAGAAAACGAATTTTATAATGACACGTAAATTCTGGTCTTAAAATGTTTTTGGACGATACGATTACGACTCTACTATCGTGACAATATCTATGCACTCGACACGTAATATTCTCCCTAAGCATATTTTAACGCACAGCCAAATTGTTCAAATGTTTGTAGAGCTTATGGGACTTAACTACGGGGTCATCAGTCACTATACTTACAAACTACTTATGAAATAGGTTTCAGAAATTACTGCAACCTACTTATGAAATGGCTAATTCTAAGGACGGCACAAATATCCATGCCCGAGGGTGGATTCTAACCCTCGACCGTAGTGGCCGTGCAGACCGTGATTGGCGCCCCGCAGACCGCTTGGCCACCGCGGCCGGCATCACAGCCAAAATTATATTATATTTCAAAGTTTAACTTTGACAAACATACGCCTTCTTTGAACTTTTAGCCCTTTGAACTATTGTTTTAATATGTTTTCAATATTTTAATTATCTTTTTCCGTTAAAAAATAATCACCTATATTGCCGGGGTAGTTTGTCCTCCTTTTAAATTTATTATCTTTGCCTGTACTGATATACGTAAAATCAAGTGACGTTGTCAAATCGCTGCCGTTGTTTAAAATGCTTCGGAAACGGTGCGAGTTACGGAAGAATCATAGGAGAGCAAAGTTGTAGAGAATTTTGTCCCCTACAAATACTTTTACTCAATTTTGGTCTCAGATGTACGGTTAAGGTGTTATTTGCAATTAAATTTCGTTCAGTGAAAAGACCAACACAGACGGGCTACTGTCAATGTTAGTAACCTATTTTTTGGCCGAAAATTTGCAAAAGGGATTTTCTGGTCGCTGGTGGCCAAATATTACGTCTATAAGATTTGATGCCGATCGGTTGAACGGCGCGACCTAAAAATTGGGAACACGCTACATACAAGCAGACATTGTCAAATCGCCGTTTTTTTATATATTTTTTACAGGTCTCTCTGAAACGGCGCGAGATATGGAAAAAAATTAGAGAGCTGTTGTGACGTCATTGCCTTTTTGTTGTTTCTTCGTCACAGTCTAGTCGCCAGTAAAGGCACTGATGCAGAAATTGATATCAACTGTAACAACTATTCAGATTAATAATACAAGTTTTATTGACTGAAAATTATAATACTCAACTTTAGAACATAAGTCTGTTTCTTCTCTTTTCTTGCTTCTCGCGGTGTCTTCCGCATGATGCTAGCTGAGCTGAGACCTAGTTCGAAGCAGCGCTCTGACTTAGTATTGTCCTATCTCTGACTTCGTAGCTGCCTAGTAACTGCCGGAGTTCTGTACAGTAACTGACGGGCTGTCCAGACGTATGTCGGCCTAGATATAGCCGCTTGTCGAGGGCGCACATCTTCGGTTACTCCCTCCAGGATGCGCGGCGCCTGCTTGCTATTGGCTTTCGGTCGATCGCTGCCTTCTCCACGATCGTTCTCTTACGTCTGGCGTGTGGCGCTGACTTTACGCCACAACAAGAGCAAAGCCGTAGAGAATTTTCTCGTCTACAAATTCGTTTATTCAAATGAGCCAACACTTGTTCTATTGCAATTGTTTGCTTTGCAAATTCTGAATAATCGGCAGTATGTACAAATGAAAAATAAATAAATAAATAAAAAATAAAAAAATAAAAAAAAATCCCAGTAAACATGTTTCCCTACCCTACTGTGGCACACAGGTCTACCATTAGTCAAGTGTTCCCACCTCTTATGGTACGTATTTTTGAGCCCATGTGTTCGATACGTTTACGTTTCTCTATCACCTCTGAAAGTCTGTAACATTATCAGGGGACCACCCTGTTTATACCTCGGAAGCCACTGTACAATTCCGACACAGAAAACATTGTGCCAATATTGTCTATCTTCCCTGTTCCTCTTCCGTATCGAGTGACGGAAACGGCTTCTCATGTGCCTCTCTGCACACCCAAATTCATCCTATATTTTTATGACCTGCACGCAAGACGCACATCATAATGGCATCATAGCTATCGCTCAGCCGTCACCAAATAAAGTTCTAGGTTACAGGGTTTCGCTAGACGTGCATCGTATTTCGTTCAAAGTTTCCCATTCAAATTGCCTGACCATTTCAATTAAACTTTCGGATGAGCTGTACCGAACAGCAGTGCATCACTGAAATCGGTCGACGCCTACGTGATAAAGAACCCAAATACGTTAACTTTAGTCTCAAACTGGTTACGCTACAGTCTCGTATACGATTTCAGTCACAGATACAGAACATTTTCCGAGAATTGTGACTAATGGAAGCCTGTATTCAGGGCCGGCCTTTACTAGCCAGGCGCCCCGGGCGAGTTGCCCACTTGGCGCCCTTTATTATATAAACAGCCAACCTGCCAGCACTTTCCAACAGGTAGTTGAATGTTTTCTAGAAATCCTATTAAATGATTAATTACGTCATCTTATAACATGACTTTTTATCGTCAATTTTTTGATTTTATGAAATAAAAGAAAGAAACTAAAGAACGGTATTGACCTGGGTTCGATTCCCGGTCCGGCGCAAATTTTCATGTGTTTCAGATCGACTGTCCGTCTCTAGAAGGGCAAAGCAATTTGTGAAAGTTTGCGATCGCTTCGTGCATTTATTTACGTGCAGGTCATTTTGATGTAGCCGGCCGCGGTGGCCGAGGGGACTGCGGCGCGCCAGTCACGGTCTGGGGTTCGAACTCCCCCTCGAGCATGGGTATTTGTGTCGTCCTTAGTGTTAGCTAGTTCATAAGTAGTTTGTAAGTCTAGGGACTGATGACCCCGTAGTTAAGTCCCATAAGCTATACCAACATTTGAACATTTCGTTCGCGGCGCCCCTGGATTTCGGTGCAGCCAGCGCTGTCTGTATTGTTGCTAGACTGGTTTGATACATCTCTCCACATTAATCTATCCCGTGAAACCGTCCTCATTTCCGAATACCTCCTGCAACTTCCTGAATCTGCTTTCTCAATTCATCTCTTGTTACGCATCTACAATTTACGTCCCCACGGTACCTTCCACTACTAAATTGAGCATTCTAAGATTTAACATAATGTGTCCCATTAATCGATTCATTTTAGTCACGTCGTGCCTCAGATTGTATTCTTCTCCAATTCTGTTCCGGACGTTCTCATTAGTTGCGAAATCTACTCATCTCATCTTCAGCATTCGGTTCTTTTCTTGATGGAGCTACTTATCGACCACGTTTCACTTTTTGTTGAAGCAAACTTACGGAAAATTCTCCCAAGAACAGATTTCCAAACAATAAACTTTGTAATAGATGTTAGCAAAATCCTTTTTTTCGAAATGTTTTCCTTGCTATAGCCAGTCTAATTTTATTACTTGCCTGATTCGGACGTCATCATTTGCAGTGCTCAAAACAATTACGGGATCAGGGGACACATCATATGCAGTATATATATGGTAATGTATTTTATTCAGATATTGGTTACAAGTGCAATTTGTGTGTGATACAGTACGATATTTTGCTGTCTGAACACTGTACTTGAGGTTTATATGACGTTTACTTAGAGCGAGACACCATGGGTCTATCGTAATAGTGAAAACTGTCGTGTAATTCTTTTGGTGAACACGAGTCAACACCACCACCCTCTGCAGTAACTTGATTACCATTATCTAGGTCTCCTAATGTAGTTGTCTCCACTCTGGCCGAGCGTTCTGAGGCGTGTAGCTGCGGAGCGCGCCGCTGCCCGCCGTCGGAGGTTCGAATCCTCCCTCGGGTATGCCTGTATATGTTGTCCTTAGCATAAGTTAGTTCGAGTAGTTTGTAAGCCTAGGGACAGATGACCAGAGTAGTTAAGTCCAATAGATATACAAACATTTGAACATTTGTCTCCACTCCGTAGAACCGACAGAAAGACGTCGAACTATTGTAGTTCATTCTGCCGATGACGGTACTTCAGAACCTAGATATCTCAACTGATCCAAAAAGTAAATGTTCAAATGTTTGTGTAGCTTATGGGACTTAACTACGGGGTCATCAGTCCCTAAACTTACAAACTACTTACGAACGAGCTAATAATAAAGACGGCACAAATATCCATGCACGAGGCGGGATTCGAACCCCCGACCGTAGTGGCCGTGCAGACCACGACTAACGCGCCGCAGACCGCTCGGCCACCAGGGCCGGCAACTGTATTTCCTTCTCCTAACCATTGTTTGGTTTCCTTTACTGTTTGTTCAACGTATAGATTGAATAACGTCTTGGAAGAGCATGAAATCTGTCTCACTTCCTTCTCAACCATTTTCATTTTCATCGACTTTTAGAAATCCTGACTGATGTTTGTAAATAACCCCTGCTACTTTCAAAATTTCCGAGTGTATTTCAGTCATCACGCTGAAAAACATTTTTTTCAGTCTACAAATGTTATTTAGTAGGCCTCCAACCTTTCCATTCTTCGGTAAATAATCCTCGTCATTATTTTGCTGCAAGACTTACTAAACTGACTGGCAATATTGACATCTGTCAGCACTTTCTTTCTGTAGAATTCAAAATACCCGAATCTTCTTCAGAGCCAACAGTATTTCGCCTGACTTTCTTATAAGAATGTTCAAATGTTTGTTAAGCTTATGGGACTTAACTATGGGGTCATCAGTCCCTAAACTTACAAACTACTTATGAACTACCTTATACTAAAGACGGCACAAATATCCATGCCCGAGGGGGGATTCGAACCCCCGACCGTAGTGGCCGTGCAACCGTGACTGGAGCGCCTCAGTCTCCTCGGCCACCGCGGCCGGCTTTCTTATAAGGCTATTATTATATTTGACGCATATTTACATGCTTTATAGTTTATAGATAAATTTAGTACACTGTACAACAAATTGAAGAATCGGTTTTAACGCCTTATCTTCACCCTTTCCAAAGCAGAAGTCTTAGGTTAAGTTCAAAGGTAGATAAAACTTTCATTCTAACAGTGGAAAAACATAACTCACGGTGACGTCATCATCGGGCTTAACAAGCATCAAAGAGCAAGGTGTCGACAAATAGGAGCGACAGCCCAGGGGTCTCAAATTCATGAGGGGTGTAAGGAAGGTGTCACACTGCCGCTACATGAAACGTCCTGGCAGATTAAAATTGTGTGCCGGAACCGGGATTAACTCGCAGAAGTTGTGGGGACAGACCGTGAAGCATGCCGAGATAATTCAGACGATAGATCGCTTGCCAGCCAAAAGCAAATGTCCCAGGTTAGAATACCTGTTCCGGCACACAATTTTAATCTGCCAGGTAGTTTCATATCAGCGCACACTCCGCTGCAGAGTGAAAGTTTCATTCTGCCGTTACATTTCCGATACCAACGTTGGGGTGTCACATGCTGTAAGGCGCAGACGCAAGCGAAGCCAAGCGTACGTCGGGCGTAGACAGCGAGAGTGTGCCGCGGGAAGCTGTAGCTAGCGCACGCGCCAGCGATCGACATAAACAGTGGCTCGCGCCTCGGTGTGTTGTTTACTAGGCACGAGCTTGCCTCGCGGGCGTTCGCACAGCCAGTGCACGCCCTGTGCTACGTCGTATTTGTCAATGAATGTAACACATCACACCCACTCCCACTCACATTCCATCCCTCCTTTTGACGCCTCGAGCGGGCTGACGCAATGGAGATATACTGTACTCGCATTATGCAGGACGAAGGAATGGTTCAAACATACCTCGAACAATCCTGATTTAGGTTTTCCCTGATTTCCTTAAATCAGTCCAGTCAGCTTCAAGGATGGTCCCTTTCGAAGGGCACGGCCGGTTTTCTTTCTGTTGTGACCTTGTCACCTTTTGTTGAGTACTCGTCCCGGTCTAGTTGTCAATAATGGTACTGGTTCAGGAATTGAAGTCAACTGTAACAACTATTCAGATTAATAATTTAAGTTTTATTGACTGAAAGTTGTAATTCTCAACATTAGAACATGTGTCTGTTTCTTCTCTCTTCTTGCTTCTCGTGGCGTCGCACAGTGGTTCAGAACGGCCGATTCCCTGGCCAAAAGTCGAAAAATGAAGGTTGAAAGATCAATGTTTTTGGAATGGATTCTTGTTAAGGAGGGTTCGGGGCTCTCAGATCTCATTAGCAGAGGTCAAAATATTGTACACCTGCTTCCCTGCGACAGTCGGAAGTTGCCTCTCGTAGAAACACAATCGCGACGCGTCAGTGCCCAGTTATACAGTGCTTCAGAAAATCATACAGAATTTTACAACGAAGCGTCCGATTCCAATTTTCCAAAAAGGAAAATGCTTACGAAAATATGTAGAAACAGTTTATGTACTTCAATGTTCGAAAATGTATGTTGTTGTTTATGAAACGTTATACTAAAGGTAATCGTGATTATCTTGTTTTTTCGCTTCTTCAGAAATACATTTGTGTCGATACAAAAAAATTTTAACACATTTTAACGCTGGAATTGACAGGGACATGATTGTTGAACTATCTATTAATGAAATTTTCAAGAATTAGCTGCTCCAAAGTTGCCCATTTAGAGTAATAAAGATTTTAGTGTTACTGTGCAGGCTGTCGTGCGCATTGGGCACTGACTTAATGGCGATACTCTCCCCTCAACTTCCTATACCTGAGGCTTGAAAGGTCCCACGTATGAAGGGTTTTTTGTAGATGATTTCTACCTCTTTCTAAGGTATTGAGGAGATAAGTACGGTATATTATTGCAACGGTGTAGCATTGTGAATAAAGATTTTAAATAAAATTCCAACCGTAATGACCATTTTTACAGAAATATGTTTACAAATATGTTTGGATGAACCAAAGGCCTTCTTCATTCTGTTACTGCAGACCACTGAGATTGCAAGTTTTGAAAGAAACCGTCAGTCAACTGTTGATGAAAAAAATATCATCGATAAGTAGATAGCATCTCTCGTCACATTCACTAAGGTAACGGAGGGAACTAACGTTCAAGCGAAATATGACTTACCGTTTACAATGATAGTTGTAAACGTGAGAAATGCTATTACTGACTCTAAATCTGCACATAGAGGTTATTTATGTAATTTGACGTCGAAAAATTTCAACAATTTACAATTGTTGGAACAAACAAAATGTGATAGCTCGAAACTAAATTTTGGAATTTCTTCCTTACACGCGTAGATAAGGTTATTGAATGGATGCATCATATTGCATATAAACTGAATGACGGAACTAATGGATGGAAATAAAGTAGTTAAAGATCGTAACGAACAAATACGAAAGAAATTTTAAAACTGCTTTAGGTTTACATGTCGATATGCCTAAGCAAGGATTTGGCAGTACAAACGACGGCAATAGAGCCCGATCTTTATTTATTTATTGAGAATGCTGCCTTAACAGCAGATATTTTAAATTTGGACGAAAAATTCGTAGCAAGCTGCAAAGTAATTTTGCAGACAATGATGAGCGGTTTCGCTGTACATATCGACAAGTTCAGGGTTTATTGCTTAGACGTCGCGAAACGATATATTGAGCTATATTCCTGGTACTAGATGCCAACATTGATACATACCGTTTTAATTCAGTCTAATGGGATGTGTTGTATGGAATTATGTACATAAAATAGAAATTTATATATTCTACAAAATTGTTTTTCATTTTAGAATTTCAAATATCAGGAATCTATTATCAAATTCGTAATCAGCGACCCCAAAAACATAAAATCGGGAAATTTGAAATTATTATTCTCACTTTTCGACTTTTGGCCAGGGATTAGGCCGTTCTGAACCACTGTGCGTCGTCCGTATAAAACTAGCTGCACTGTGACCTAGTTACTGCTAAGTTCGTAGTCGCGTCCTGACATAGTACTGTCCTACTTTTGACTTCAAAGCTGAATAGTAACTGCCTGAGCTCTTACTAGTAACTGCCAGGCCGTCCAGACGTATGACGGCCTAGATATAGCCGCTTATAGAGGGCACGCATCTTCGGTTTCTCCCTCCAGGATGCGCGGCGCCTGCTTGCGATTGGCTTTCGGTCGCCGGCCGCGGTGGCCGAGGAGACTGAGGCGCTTCAGTCACGGTCTGCACGGCCACTACGGTCGGGGGTTCGAATCCCCCCTCGGGCATGGATATTTGTGCCGTCCTAGTTCGTAAGTAGTTCATAAGTAGTTTGTAAGTTTAGGGACTGATGACCCCGTAGTTAAGTCCCATAAGATTTACAAACATTTGAACATTTGATTTTGGCTTTCGGTCGATCGCTGCCTTCTCCACGATCGTTCTCTTGCGTGTGGCGCTGACTTTACGCCACAAAACTTTCTTCGTCCCTGAGAAAAACTATGCAAGCGTGTGCTGCTTCTCTAACGACCACGGTGTCGACGGGACTTTAAACCCTAATCTTCCTTCCTTTCTTCCTTTATGGCCCACTTTAGGTTACGGTAGTAACACTAAAAGTAGGCCTCTGCGATCGCCTTTTCACGGCTCCAAATGTAAAGGGAAGTTTCGCTTAACAGATCATCTGAGACGAAAATTGAATAAATGAATTTGTGGAGGAGAAAATTCCTTACAACAATGCTCACGTACGTTTTTTACTTATCTCACACCGTTTCAGAGCTATTTGAAAAATAACGGCGAAATGACATTGTCTGCGAGTCTGTAACGTATTCACACTGAGCGGCACCAGGTTTTAAAGACTTAATTGTTGTCGGCTAGCGACCAGAGCCTCCGTTCTACAAATGTTTCGGACAAAAGTAGGTTAGTAACATTAGGAATACGCCGTTTTTTGATGGCCCTTTGACCGAACGAAATTTAATTGCAAATAACGCTTTAACCGTTCATCTGATGCGAAAACTGAATAAACGTATTTATTTTATAGAGGTGGATATCCCCTACGAATTTGCTCTCTAACGTTGTTTCCATAACGGCGATTTGACACTTCATTTTACGTAAAGCACTACCTGCAAAGATAATGTACTTGAAAAAAAAAGGTACACTTGTGGAAAAAAATAAAAGAGATTACGTAAAAAAGAAAAAAAAAAAGAAAAAAAAAAAAAAAAAAAAAAAAAAAAGAAGAGAGAGAGAGAGAGATTACGTCTGTGTTAGCAATAAACGTGTTCTAAGTGTTAAGTGTTGTGCTCTGGTGCTCTGTTAACGATCAGCCTTCGAATTCCGGACCACCTGCAGTTTTCAACGTAACAATATTTTAACGAGAAAAGATAATTACAAGATGGAAAAGGTATTAAGTAATAGTTTAAAGATGTAGAAGCTTAAAAATGGTGTATGCTTCTCAAATATTAAAAAAAGAATCATAAACTACAGGAAAACTTAAAGTGGGCCGTGAAACGGCAGTGCGATTATTCCATTTGACACTTCATCTTAAAAAAAAAAAAAAAAAAAAAAAAGTTCAAATGTCTGCAAATCTATTGGGCCAAACTGCGTGGTCATCAGTCCGTAGCTTACAAACTACTTACGCCTAGGTAAACTAACCTATGGACAAACACACACACCCATGCTCCAGGGAGGACTCGAACCTCCACAGCGAGCAACCGCGCGCTCCGCAGCGAGACGCTTTAGACCGCTCGGATACTCCACCGCGAAATGCAGCCGTGGAATAACACGGTTTTTTAATTGGTGACCGAAGAAAATATATCCAACACACCGTCGCTTAGAATCGGTACAAAAAAGCCTCATGGCAACGTCAGTGAAACCATCCCTTCAATCAAAAACTACAGTCCACCTGCCTCCTGAGACGTCGACTCTGAGCGGCAGCGTATCCAGCTCTCCCAACAGCTTGGATGGGGTCATTTTCATCCAAGAAGGTGCACATCCGCACATCGCTAACCTATTTAAGCAGCTGCTGAGGCGCCAATTCGAAAATGCTTAGATTATCAGCCAGCATTTCCGTACAGCCTGGCCGTCCCGAAAAAATGTTCAAATGTTTGTATAGCTTACGGAACTTAACTACGGGGTCATCAGTCCCTAAACTTACAAACTACTTATGAACTAGCTTATACTAAAGACGGCACAAATATCCATGCCCGAGGGGGATTCGAACCCCCGACCGCAGCGGTCGTGCAGACTGTGACTGACAGGCCGCAGACCGCCCGGCCACTGCCGTTTGATACAACTTGCATATCTCTCGTCTGAGGATTTTATGACACACTTTAGTAACACTAGATGTGGGCCTTTGTGATCATTTTTAACAGCTCGATATTTAAATGGAAAGGACGGTATCACCGTTCATCTGAGAAGAAAATTGAATAAACTTATTTGTAGAGGAGAAAATTCTGAAGTACTTCGCGCTCTTCAGTTTCAGAGATATTTGCAGAAATAAGGACCATTCGACACTGTCACTTCATCTTACGTAAACCAGTACACGCAAAGGCAATAAACTTGAAAAAGAGGACAAACTACTGTGGCAAGACAGGTGTAATATTTTAATTCAAAAAGATAATGTAAATATGGGAGAGAAATTAAAACAATAGTTTAAAGAGGTAAAAGGTGAAAAAAAAGTGTATGTCAAAGGTAAACTGAAAAATAAAATAATTTTGGCTGTTTGTTTAAATACGTTCAGAGAGAATATTACTACGTGTTGAATGCATAGATATTATCAAAATTGTACAGTCGTAAACGTATCGTCCGTAATTTTTTATTATTTATATTTTTATTAATCAAAATATCCACGGGTGTACTGCCGGTCTATAGTGTCCAACGGGAACTATAGACCGGCAGTACACCCGTGGATATTTTGATTATCAAATACGCCGAGAGAAACTGAAGAATTATGTTTTTTATTATTTTTTTCCGAAATGTTTGCAAAAAACAATAAAACTACAGGAAAACCTAAAGTGGGCCGTAAAACACGCCTTCGCGATTTTTTTCAGTTTAACTGATATGGATTCACCATCTGTACTGCCTTTGAAATAACTCCCAGTGTTCGAAATCGTATGGTCGATAACGTTTTCCAGCAGAGATCCAAATTTACCAGACGTATCAACAAAATATTTTTTGTTGCTCGTTTAACGTATCAACAACAGTTATAATGCATGAGAATGTTTGTTGTATTGTCTTTAATTTATTTCATTGTGACCGTTCTCCGTCCTAAACCATCTTCCAGAAAAAAAGGAAGGCAATACAAATTTAAAATATCGAAGATGTCATCCACATAGTACGTGAAACACATTAATCTAAATCGCATACCACAACATTTATCTTTGTTCATATGAACTAATATAATTTTTAAGGCGCACTACAAAACGGACTGGTTGGTGTGAATGAAAGTCATGAAAATATTACATTAACATTGTTATGCATTTGCTCACTCATGCACATGGGCAGCTAAACAAAACAAACAATAACCACCGGCAAAATAGTTATTCCCAACACGAAAGAAGCAAAAACGGGTCGTTTTGCAACCTTCATTTCTCTTTTATTATTCCGAATATTTTCCGTCTATTCTTATATATGCCATTAGAATGTCATGAAATCTAAATCTGTTCAACATATAAGAAGAGTATCTTAATGACGATACCAGCTCACATCTTGTAATTCATCATCATCATCATCTTCTTCCTTTCAAGGATTAGGCTGTTGCCTGTTCCGAACTCTCAATCATTCCCACCTTTTCCACGGTCTTCCAATATCTCTTTTACCATTCGGTTTGCATTTCAGGATCTTCTGGGAGATTCTGTGCTCCGGCATTCTAAAAAGGTGTTGTCTCCAGTTTTCCCGATGTTGTTGGATTTTCTCGTTCATGCTGAAAATATTTAATTCTTTTCTGATGTCGTCATTCCTGATTATGTCTCTTCCAGTGCAGCACTTTGTCTTTCTCGGGAACTTCATCTCTCTACTTTTAATTTTATTTTCTTGTCTTTTTGTAGCAACCCAGCTTTCGCTACCATAGGATAGTACAGTAACTGCCTCTACTTTATAGAATTTTAAAATAGCCTCTTTCTGTACTTTATGGCCAAATGTTCTGTTTATGGTACCACAGACAGCTTGGAATATTTGTATTTTTTTTCTTCAATGTCGATATCAAAATCGAAACTTATGTTACAGCCTAAATATGAGATATGAGAAATTTGTTCCAAAGGTGAATTATCCAAGACAATTTTTGATGCGATTGTGTATTTTCCTCGGAAAGTCATTATTTTAGTTTTATTACTAGAAATTTTAAGTTATATTACTTGCACATTTCGTTCAGGTGATATACTGATCTTTGCAGGTCATCTTCGTTCTTTTGAATAATAACGATGATATCTACAAATAGAAGCATATACAGGTATTCCTGATTCGATATTTTAATTCCTTTGTTTACTCTAAGCTTCCATTTCTGAAAAATGAAATCAATGTATGTATTAAAAATGGTAGGTGAGAGTTTACATCCTTGTCTTTTTCCTTGATTAATACTTATTTCTTCTAATTTAGTCTTGTCTGTGTTTATGAGGATGCGTATATTTTTGTAAAGACTTTTTACTACTTCTATTAGGTGACAGGGATACCCGCAAAAAACATAAGCCTCCATAGGCTATCACACGGCCAAAATCCTTCTCAAGGTCGATACGCCTTATGGGTTTCTGTATTAAACTCTCTTTGTTTTTCTATGATGTTCTTAAATACAAACAAATTGTCTGTGCATGAACGTTCTGATATAAAGCCATTTTGTTCTACCGAAATAATAGCTGCTTTTGGTGCAGTGCTGCGATGGGCGCCGCATCCTCCGCGCGGCGCACTCGAAACTCAAAATGCGCATGCGCGAGCAGCCAGCCTCTGACGTCACGAGCCAACCCAGGGTGCGTTCACACTGCCGGTCGGGCCGAGTCAAGCCCCCACAATGGCGTAAGCGGCCGACTGCGAACAGCGGAAAAATTGAAGAGCGCCTCGGCGGCCATTGTGGTGGCAAACTTCCGCGCGAACTTTAATTTTGCCGGCCGCGGTGGCCGAGGAGACTGAGGCGCTGCAGTCACGGTCTGCACGGCAACTACGGTCGGGGTTCGAATCCCCCCTCGGGCATGGATATTTGTGCCGTCCTAGTTCGTAAGTAGTTCATAAGTAGTTTGTAAGTTTAGGGACTGATAACCCTGTAGTTAAGTCCCATAGACTTTACAAACATTTGAACATTTTTGAACTTTAATTTGTGCGTAAAACTCTTTTGATTAGAGAGAACATTCATTTGAGTTGCGTCGCGAAAACTATGTCTAATTTAAATATATAAGTACAAAACAGCTTCAGACTCCTTGAATATACAGCAAGTATCGGCTGGTGTAAATTTATTACACATACAGTGTAGAAATTGGACTAAAGCGTTTCCTCTTCCTAATGAAACCGCACTATAACATGTAGGTTTTTAGCGTTCTAAGTGCAGCATATGAACGGAATTTATCGTCAGACACGAGTTTTTGGCCCTTTCACTGTATATTCTACGATTGCGAAACTTTCGTACAAACATTAATTTCGGAAGAGTTTCGCACTTTACGTCTTTGCTTTAAAGCAATATTTAGATATTTCTTAGCATCAAAAAATCAAACAGGGCTGCCTGAAACAGCTGATGTTAAAAATCGATTGTGAAAGTGAAATATGCCATCAGATACATAACTGAAAAATCGCTTCTTACGTTGTGAATACAGCAACCAGCATCTACCAAATACTTTTAAGAAGACGAAGTGTGCCACAACTTTTTCTTAACTTAGGCATCTAACATTAGCATTAGGGTATCTAGCAGGAAAATTAGCATTTTTAATGCTGTAAGCCAAATACCTTATAGCAGAGTGAACTGCTCAAAAGTCAACAACTATCATCACAGGGTTGAACTTCACAATGTGCATCCACTGCGGCTATGTGTCATTCATATATGGAACTATACACAGTTCTACAAACCCATTTCAGTTGTTATACCCATATGTAAACAGGTTACCTTTAAATTCTAAGTTACAAGTTGCTAATATTAATTTCATAAACAAAAATTCTAACTGCAGTTAGGCAATTAATTTTGTGACCCCAATAGTTATTTTACACAATCATAAAATGAAACATTTTGAACTTCCTGTCCACCAGTACTGCCTAAAGTAGCTACCAATATTGTAAAAGCCTCTTATTTATTTCATTCAGTCCTATATTGTCTTGACTAACAGTCTGTTAAGCAAGGGTAACTATCTGAACACAAGTAGTAGGGCTACTTGCATTCCTGAGAAATATAAATGGGAATGCAGTGTTCCATCTTCTTATTTCTTTCTTAAATGTATTTATGCATTTAAACGCTGAGCAGCTCTTCGCCATCGTGCTTCATGCACACTGCAATAGTCAGACAATACAGACATGACTATCAATTGTGTATATATCCCGCAGTAGCTTTTTAATAAACGATTTCAAAAATGTTCAAATGTCTGTAAATCTATCGGACCAAACTGCGTGGTCGTCAGTCCGTAGCTTACAAACTACTTAAACCTAGGTAAACTAACCTAAGAACAAACACACACACCCATGCCCCAGGGAGGACTCGAACCTCCATGGTGAGCAACCGCGCGCTCCGCAGCGAGACGCTTTAGGCCACAATACACGATTTACCTGCTAACAACACTCGTATTTATGTGACTCTTGCCACTACCATGGCGGCCGGCCGAGGGTTTAAATTATCCCGCGACAGCAGCGCCGTCAGGGAGTCTAGTTATTTCTACAAGGTCTTTGGGCCGAGCTGAGCCGGGATGTACCGAGCCGGCCTGGGTGTTAACACTGCCGAGCAGAGATGAAAGAGAGGGGGAAAATCAACTTTTTCGAGTTTCAAGTTGTAAAACATTTTAACTGTATATAAGACCACGCCACATCGTTTTATCAACCTATTTTTTCCTTACAAGCTTTGCCTTGCCTGTGAAAAAAATAAAAAGCCTACTTTTCATTCCGCGCGAGTTTTTAGTTCCGTAATGCTCCTCACTCGATTTTGATGAAAGTATTTGGTTGAAAATCTGATTTTTGGACACATGGTAGTACATCTTAAGCTTTTGAATAAACCATTCATATTTTTATAACCCCTAACAGCCGTTTTCAAATGGCACTATTTGTCAAGTACGTGCACTTAATTTACAAGTTGTGTTTTGAAAAAAGTACGATACCGGGCCAGATTACTGTTCTGTGCATGTTAGATCATACATTACAGCGACTGAAATGGAGCTAAAAGTACAGAACAGTTTTTCAAATGGTAGTCGCACTGATATCTACCTCCTTTCACAAGCAATTGCGAGTTATCTGAGCGGCGTCAATGCCGTGATCGCAAGCCTACGAACTCGGCTGGTGTTAGGTGTAGCGTGAAGCAGTACAGCACTGAGAAAATGAATTGCTGGTCACGTGTGTCTGTCCCTTGCGTGATGACCTTAAATAAAGAAAAGTGTGAGAAGTAAAATAAATCCGTTAATTTTCAGTTACGCGTTTATAAACGCACGAATCCCAAGGCTGTCAATTCCACTAAATACCTCGGAATTACAGTTATGAACAACTTCAATTAGAAAGACCCTGACGATAAAATTTTGGGTAATCAAAGACCGCACTGTGTTTGCACAACACTTAGAACATGTAACACAACCACTGAAGAAACAGCCTTACACTTGTCTTCCATGCTGGAATGTTGCTTCGCAGTATGGGATCCTTAACAAATAGGATTGACGGAGAATATCGAAAGAGCGCAAAGGAATGTTGCTCGTTTGGTATTATCACCAAACGGGGGAGAAAATGTCACATAAAAATGGGGGTAATAGAAAACGTGTTTTATTGCGCGAGGTCTATTTATGAAACTTCAGTCACCAGTTTTTTTCCTTCGAATGTGAAAATATTTTGTTGACTCTATCTACATAAGGGGAAATAACAACGATAATAAAGTATGAGCAAACGAAAATCTAATGGAAAGATTTACGTGTTCGTTTTACGCGCGCTAGTCGAGAGTGGAATGGTGGATAAATAATCTGATAGTGGACCGATGAATCCTCTGCCTGGCACTTAAATATAGATTTAAGAGTAATCTTGCAGCAGGAGCTCCTTGTTATGTTTCGACAGTAGCTAATGAGTAGCTCGCAAACGTAGAAACTGGTCGGTTTTCTCAGGCTACTATTGTGAGCAAATCTTTGTAATCTATCGGACTCAACTGCTGCAATTAGTCCGTTGTGAGCACCTATGGACATAGGCTGAAGGGCATACAGCAGGGTGGGAATCAATCTTATGATTTGATGCCACACTAGAATGATGGCTCAAATGTTCAACTATTTGTAAATTGATTGGGCTTACAAACTACTGAAACTAATCTAAAGACAAAACACACACACACGTGCCCAAGGGAGGACTCGAACGGCCGACGGGGAGCAACCGCGCGCTCCGCAGCAAGGCAACTTCCAAAGGTGGGTTGTCCAAGGCGCGATTGATGCCTGCGGCTGCGATGAGTCATCTCGTGACGTCAGAGGCTGGCTGCTCGCGCATGCGCACTTTGAGTGTGTAGTGCGGCACGCGGCTGATGCGGCTGCAATCGCAGGACTGCAGCAGTGAGCAGTGTTGCGATTGGAATCGCGACGACTCAATGCACTGGCAGAAAGATGTCGAGCCAAGCGGACCGAAGAAAAACGGATATGAACCACTCATAAGATACGAGCTGGTCTTGCCATGAAGCTACTGCCTTTTTACGTTGAACAGATTTAGATTTCGTGGCAATCTAGTGACATGTACAAGACTGGACAGAAAATATTCGGACAAATAAAAGAGAAATGAACATTGTAAAGGACCATTTTCATTAATTTCATTCATACCAATACAGTCCGTTTTGTGGTGCGCGGTAAAAATTATCTTAGTTGATATATTGTGGTGTACCAAAACATTCAAATGTCTCATGTAGGGTATGGACATCTTCAATATTTAAAATCATATTGTGTTCCATATTCCCTGGAAGATGCTTTAGAAAGGCAACCGGTCAGAATGAAATAAATTATAACAATACTGCAAACATTCTTACAACTGTTGTTGAAACATTTAACGAGCTACAGAAAAATATTTTGTTAGGTATGTATTTGCTATTTTTAATCTCTCTTGGAAAAAATTTCAACGGTACGTTTTCGAACACTTATGTGAAAGGCAATACAGAAGGTGAATCCATCAGTTAAAATGGAAAAAAGCCTGGGACGATAGAGATCGTAGCTGCGCCAGGAGTTTCAGATAAACACACTCCGGTCTCATAAACAGCGCCGCAATCGTAAATAAGAAAATAAAAGAGAGCGTCACTGCGTGATTATTTTTCCTTTAGCTGTACTGATGGATTTGTTGAACCTGTTGAAGGATTTTTTCTGTATGTCACTCTGTATAAGATCCAATTCATGTACTAACTGGCTGACATTTAACGTAAACTAATGTATTAATTTCATCTCGTCATTTAAAAGGTGCCTGTTACTAAAAACGGTTTTAACAGCGTTCATGGTCATGTGTCACAAAAATAGAATCAATATATAGAAAACCCTAACAGTTAAAATTTGCAATGTCAGAGTAATGAAATAAAGAACCAAAACTTCCATCCCTCTGGAGAATACACACATAGCTCCGTGAAGTCGCACATGGAATTAACACTAAAAGCTGCCACTGATGATGGTTCACAAATAAAGAAGCGAAACGCCTTTCATTCAGTTGCAATAGCCGGAAATAAACCTGCATTTCCGTATGTGTCCATAATCAGCACAAGGCTGTTGTGCAACACCATAATTCAATGTTGATTATGGACACTGCGCGTCACCCTGGGTACTGGAGCAGCACCTCGCAGTGTAGAGGCGTTCAGGCGTCCGCTCGGGTGGCGGGCCTCTCGCAAGCGTCCGCAGCTCACCGCAATCGCCACTCTTAGGGCCTTATTACACTAGGCAGCCAGGCTGCGCCGCCAGTCGCGCCACTGTTCGCGCTGCTGCCATCACATTGGGCAGCCAGGCTGCGCGGCCAGCAGAGCAGACAGCAGCGGAGTCAACTACGCCAATGGTGGCAACAATCACTGTTTTCTTCACGCTACGGCAGTTATGGCCAGTCGAGCACTGTTTTTTAATCGTGCAGTGTGTACGTCAGTATGTCGCGTGAACTGCAGATTTACACGGTAATTAATATTTCCTATAGCAAAAAGTTAATGACTTACAATATGATTTGTTGGTTTACTCACCTCAAAGTGATTACGAGCTTTTCTTCTGGCGAGATACACTTTCTCATCCGCGAATCCTTCCCGGTAATATCAAATTGTATTAGCGACAGTAATTCAAAGAAAGATGATTTAGACATCCTCAAGTAATTAAAAAACTTGTTTTCGTCCGAACACAGTACATCAAAAAGAGTATTGTATAATCCTTTAGAGTCCCTTAATGATAAAATCATTCTCTTCCTTCGTCGTCTCTTTTTCATTAAAAGTACGAGGAGGAGCATATGTGTATATTTGTTGTCGGACATGTCCCTTCGTCATCAGTGCACAGCTGACTGACCAGGTGGTATTGGCGGCGCAGCCTGGCTGCCTAGTGTAATAGGCTCCGCATGACTCAATGCCCCACTGCGCCACGGCCCTCCGCCGCCAGTGGCTGCCGGCCTGGTCGCGGGGCACGGCAACCAGTCGGCAGCCAAACTGTGGCTGCGCGACCGGCTGCCCTGATATAATGGGCTCCGTAACTCTGAATGCCCCACGACGAGCAACGCAACTTGCCGCGCGACTGGCTGCGCAGCCTGGCGGCCTAGTGTAATAAGGCGTGCAGCCACTCCCGCGTGGCGGCTCAAGTTTTAAGGAATGGTTGACCATTCGCTGGAAATATAATTCGTGACAGGAGGCACACTACTTCCAACTTCGAACCTCTAAACAAGTAGCGGCAGCTGCATACGAGGTAAAAATGAAGCAGCAGGTTTGAGGTAGGGTGACACGTCTCAATGACAAGAGGCTAATGTCGTCGAAATGTCTTTCACAAAAATCCAAAGAAATTCTGGACTTTTAAAAAAGGTATTGGTGTCATCAATCTTGGCGGCTATTCACTCACCGACAAGACAGGAACTGAAAAACGAAAGCCGAACGGAGCGGCCGAGTGAATTGAGGCGCTATGCTACGATGCGCGAGGCCGTTCCCCGTCGGGGGTTCGAATCCCCCCCCCCTCGGGCATGGATGTTTGTATCGTCTTTAGTATAAGGTAGTTCATAAGTAGTTAGTAATTTTAGGGACTGATGACCCAGCAGTTGAGTCTCTTAAGCTTGACAAACATTTGAACATTTTGAAAAAAAATCATAAATACTTACTTCTGTCTGCTGCATCCGGCCACCCCATGAATATTAGCACACGCCAAATCCGAAAATAAAAAGGCCGACCTGCATGTGCTGGAACATGGCCAAAGAGGAGGAGGACTTACTTTTGTCTGCTAGTGTTCCATTACAAAGGGAAAGCCTAAAATATAGCCCGATTTGATTCTTGTACCGCTGAGATGATGATGATGATAATGAAAGTAGAAGTAGTGTCAGCGGCGTTGAGAAACAGTTGAAATATTTAAAAATGAACAAAGCAGCTGTGCCCAGCGAAATCCGTCTCAGGTTATGCGACTGGGTTAGTACCTCCATAATCAAACGTTGATCTGTCGAGGAAGTTGATAGATATCACTGGACACTCCATGCAGAGGTTATCCGCATAACTGTCGTCGATATCCTTGACATTAATGTGTTGTATAGGATACATTATGATCTCTAATGTAAAAAAATTACATCGCACAGAATAACCTCTTTGCCAAGCTGCATGGATTTTGAAAACATCGATAATGTAAAATCAAACTCGCACTTTTTTCCACATTACACACCAAAAGCCATGGATAGCGGCCGGCAGGTTTATTCTTGAAATATCTTTTCCTTAATACCACCATGATACTGATCAGAAGTACAGTTGTGTGGAGTATCGAGCGGAACGTGTGAGTGGACTGCGAATTTTTCGGTGGAGAGAACGCAGCCAGTTTGTAGATGTAGAAGTAACTCTGAGTGTGCCTCAGGGAAGTGTGTTGGAGCCCTTGGTGTTCTTATTGTATATTAACGACCTTGCGGACTGTATTAATAGCAAACTCAGGGTTCTCTCAGACGATGCGGTATCTCTACTGAAGTGCTGCCTGGAACAGACAAGGACAACTCCAGCGGTGTGAAGTGCTTGACTCAAGAGCACGCTTGTCAGTTCGGGTGACGTCAGGCGAGAACGGTGTGCTACAATGTTGCCTAGAGAAGCGGCACTGTAACACGGAACTGGAGGCTTCGGCAAATTGTAGCGCTTTCGATCACAAGTAAAATGAAACAAACTGTTTTTTTCTGACTGTATGTGAATAATTTTCTGTTTATAAAATAAAGTGAATCTGCAAATTATTTAGCATGTAACAAAGAAGCACAAATAATTATCTACTGATAAGTATAACGGATTTAAGTCTAAAAATGTCGAGTTTGAGACTCAGACTCGGGAAAATTCTCAATCGACTGGTGTAAAGGATTTACGTCCATGTCATTTAATTGGCAAAAAAGACTCGCGTCTGAAATTTATTATTCATGTTTGGTATAAAATATTTGGGTCAGTGTGTTCCAAAAATGTTCAAATGTTTGTAGAGTTTATGGGTCTTAACTAAGGGGTCATCAGTCCCTAAACTTACAAACTACTTATGAACTAGCTACAACTAAGGACGGCACAAATATCCATGCCCGAGGGGGGATTCGAAACCCCGACGGTACTGGCCGTACAGACCGTGACTGAAGCGCCTCAGTCCCCTCGGCCACCGCGGCCGGCCAGTTTGTTCCCTTTATGAATTTCAGGTTGCGAATAACTTGATTTCTGATTTTTGAAACTTTTTTTTTATTTTGCGTTAATGTTAAAAAGTTTTCTCGCTGTCAGATAGAAAAACGTTGATAGGGAGCCGTTTAAGTGGCAAGAGATAGAATAGTTTAAGTATCGTCAGGATGGAGGTCAGATATTTTATGTGGACAGTCTACTTGAGGACAGTTTTCTTCGACGAGGCGAAACAAATCTGCAAATTATCCAGATTCAAAAGCGGTCTAGTGAATCTGGTCCAATCAATCTCAGTGAAGAAGAGGAGATATCTACTTACTTTGTATCCCCTAGTGCCCCCAGTATTCCATGACTGCTGCCGGCCTCGGTGGCCGAGGGGACTGAGGCGCTCCAGTCACGGTCTGCACGGCCAGTACGGTCGGGGGTTCGAATCCCCCCTCGGGCATGGATATTTGTGCCGTCCTTAGTATTAGTTAGTTCATAAGTAGTTTGTAAGTTTAGGGACTGATGACCCCGTAGTTAAGTCCCATAAGCTATACAAACACTTAAACTTCCATGACTTCTAGAAAACTTTAGGAACATCAGCTGGTACAGAGAACATTGACCCTGACTTAGAATTTAGTGATACTGTTGTAAATGAGGCTTAATGACCGTGATTAATGATACAGTGGATAAAAATGTTAATATATTAATGCGATGTACAATATTCTATTATTTCATTGAAGGCTTTTCAGCATTAATTTTTGTATCTCATCCTTGTCGCCACTTTCGTGTCCCAGCCTCGTCGCCACTTTTGTGTCTCGTTTCCCTGGGTGTCGTAGGTGTCGTTGGCCGAGTAGAAAGAGACCGACACAGGACTAAGAATGCAGGTACGAAGGTGACCAGCCAGTGGGACAGCAGAAACTAGAAAGACTAGAGTAAATTAGAACGAGATATATATTTCTTAGAGACTTAGTAATACTTAACTTTTACATAGCTCAGTACTGCAGAATGCTGATACATAGTTTGTATAGAGGCCTGCCTACTGATGATTCCTAGTGCCTATCCGATAGCCAAGGCCGGCCGCGGTGGCCGAGGAGACTGAGGCGCTCCAGTCACGGTCTGCACGGCCGCTACGGTCGGGTGTTCGTATCCCCCCTCGGGCATGGATATTTGTGCCTTCCTAGTTCGTAAGTAGTTCATAAGTAGTTTGTAAGTTTAGGGACTGATGACCCCGTACTTAAGTCCCATAAGCTGTACAAACATTTGAACATTTCGATAGCCAAGTCTTAACTGGTGCCTATCTGATTTCCAAGTCTTAACTGGTGCCTAGCTGATTCCCAAGTGTTAACTGGTTCCTATGTCAGTCCCAAGTGAACGATGCAGGTCACTGGTGGCCACGAGCGGAGTTGTAGCAGAGGGCGGTCGTGGCTGACGTCGTAAGAACGCCGCGCCGTGCGTGCATGGCGGCGCGCGGCGTAAGTACGTGGCGCGCACTTCATACTTGTGCGAAAACCCCATTAATTTTCAATAATTGTGTAATAATTCCTATCTTTAGCATGATAGTCTATAATATAGTATTCAATTCCTTCTTTCAACAATGCAAAACTTTCATGTTTCACTTGCCTGGATTTACCATGGATTAACCCCGTACCTCAAATGTTTCAATGTGTGTATTCCTAAGGGAACAAACTGCTCAAATGTTTGTAACCCTAAAGGAACAAACAGCTATGGTCATCGGTCCCTAGTCTCAAAAAATGTTTCAAATGTTTGTATAGCTTATGGGATTTAACTACGGGGTCATCAGTCCCTAAACTTACAAACTACTTATGAACTAGCTAATACTAAGGACGGCAGAAATATCCATGCCCGAGGGGGGATTCGAACCCCCGACCGTAGCGGCCGTGCAGACAGTGACTGGAGCGCCTCAGTTCCCGCGGCCGACGGTCCCTAGACTTACAAACTACTTAAACCAGTGTTTCACAACCTTTTTCAATACGCGAACCCCCCCCCCCCCCCCCGCCTCCATCCACCTACCAAGAAAAATAGTTCGGCGACCCCCCACCCTCCTCCCAACAAGCCATAACACTACTATTTGAGAGATCTCAGAACTAACGAATGTAACTTTTACCTTTTGATACTACTTTCTTGTATCAGTACAGTATTATATTTTATACAATGAATTCCTGTTGTATTTTTTGGGATAGAACACATTCTATCTTTACATGATTTCCGACACAGAAGTACATTTCGTAGAACAAGTGTTCCTCATTTCAGGTGCTCCATATAACGGAATTATACTAGTTAAGAATTATTCCACTGTGATCAATTTATAAAGGAGTACATAGGCTTTTTGTTTGTGTGGTGTCGCACAAGTCTAAAGTGCGCGCCACCTACTTTCGCTGCACGCCGCCATGCACGCACAGCGCGGCGTTCTTACGACAGCAACGAGCGCCCTTTGCTGCAACTCCGCTCGTGGCCACCACTGGACTGCATCGTTCACTTGGGACTGAGATAGGAACCAGTTAACACTTCGGAATGAGATAGGCACCAGTGAAGACTTGGCTATCGGACAGGCACTCGGCAGGCCTCTAGCTCAACTATGTATCAGCATTCTGCAGTACTGAGCTATGTAAAAGTTAAGTATTACTAAGTCTCTAAGAAATATATATCTCGTTCTAATTTACTCTAGTGTTTCTAGTTTCTGCTGTCCCACTGGCTGGTCACCTCCTACCTGCACAAGCGTGCATCCTTTATTCCTGTGTCGGTCTTTCTACTCGGCCAACGACACCTACGACGGAAACGAGACACAAAAGCGGCGACGAGGCTGGGATACAAAAGTGGCGACGAGGATGGGATACAAAAGTTTGAATTTATCAAGCTTACTTATTTATTGCAACTTTCATATTCACAGAATATATGACATCATCTGTGAATTGAAGTGACGTTTGTGCTTTCGGAACAGACGCCACATGTATATATTTATTGCAACTAGTCCCGTCAGATATCAATTGATTCCTGAAAACAGTGGTCAGGCTTTGCGTTTATTCATCGTTAACACTGTATTTATTATGAAACTATGTACGACTTATTCTATTTAGAATTTATGTAAACAAGGAATTATTTACTTCTAATGTAAAATACATTCACTTTTATTAGGCCTGTGTTTTATGTTAGCAAACCCTTACAAGGGGAACATCAAGGATGGTACCAATGGAATTTGATGGGTCGTAGGTGTGTTGTGAGGGAATTCCTCCAGACCATCAAGCTAAAAGGATTTTTTTCCAATGGGCCTTTACGTCTAAGAAAATCGAAATCAAATTCGCAGAAAATTACCACGCGTAACGTCTACTTACTTATACGTGTCGATTGTTGTTCAGTGAGACAGCGTGGTGTAATCGGCAAGATGCGAGGCTGCCATGCAGGCCACCTGGGTTCAAGTCCCACATCGGTCAATTACTTTTCACACCTGTCCGATGATTGTGCGTAATTAATTATTTTTATAACCATTCTTATGTAAACGTTTGCAGTAAATGGTCAGGATAAAAACATGTAGCATTCGCTCAATATGTTATGTATTGCGCGAGGATTATTTTATTCATTTTGTTTTTTCGAAGCACACTTTTAAGGCGATTGAAGCATATTTCGAAATCATTAAACAGTCTTTTGTTAATACCTATAATATTTGGGCAACATTTAATACCTATGTTTACAGTCCTGAATTATTAACAGCTAATCGCGAAATCGCTTCACGAGAAGACTCGATTCGAATACATTCATTACTGTTGCATCAGTTCAGCGCACCAGTCTTCGTTCCCATGATTAAATATTCCTGGTTTGCGTTGCAATTAATTGACGACCGAACATTTAGTTTGAATGTGAACGACCACTGTTTTCCAGTATCGCCGATGAAAAAACCTTGCGCCTGTAAAGCGGTAGCATTTATTAGATGTGCGTGGTGCTACAATGTTCTGTGTTTTCGGTGCTTCTATGAAAATCATCAGCCAGAATTTTGAACAGGTGTTAAAGATAGTGACGATGGCGACAGTGAGTAAATAACACTGCGCAATAATTAAAATAATCAGTTGCTACTTTGTTATTTGCTATTATCCTGACTGTTTACTGAGGCTGTAACATAGGAGTGGGTATAAAGGCATATAATTATGCACAATAAAAGAAGAGAAATGAAGAAAAGTGAAAAATTCATGACCCGAAGGATGACCAGCCAGTCTAAAATATGTTAGGAAAAAATTCAAAAACTTTATTTCAAAACTTCGCCTACGTTTTACAAGTGTTCTTCCACCGCGGCATAAGCCTTGACAACGTGACCAAGCCTGTCCACCTTGTAGGTCAGAGCCAGCCAGAACCAGTATTGAATGCTGATTCTAAAATCACGCCACCCTTCTGGCATCCGTGCTGAATCTACTGAAGTTTCCATGCTACCGTGGAGCCAATAGCAGACACCCACGTTTGATCACGTGTGCTACTGCTTGAGGACAGAGAAGTGTTAGCATCACTTCCTTCGCTCTCTTCAGTTTGAGTTCTCGTACAGAACAGACGCACTCCAGAGGCTCAGCGTCTGTGCGGGGCGAACGGCCGCATGCCGTCCGCTCCCGCCTAGCGGCTGTTCGGTATCAGCCACCAACTGTGTGAACCATTACCATAACCATTATCGTAACCTTTCCCATTTTCTAATCCGTTTAGACTTGCATTCATTCATTGCATCCGTCCCCAGGGCGAGTCCTGATATGTATCCCGTATTTCAGAATATACCAAATATTAACTTCAATTCTATCTTTTATTTGCCATTAAGCTATCCTTTCCTAGGGCGCCCACAAGCCTTCACCGCTCCGCCTTCCATCCTGACAACGCCCCAACCCATTTTATTGATGCAGCACTGGGATGGGTTGTATAATTTTCCTATCATCTGTAGGATAAAGATCAAGTGCTGTACAGTGAGTAAATAACACTGCGCAATAAGTAAAATAATCAGTTGCTACTGTGTTATTTGCTATTATCCTGACTGTTTACTGAGGCTGTAACATAGGAGTGGGTATAAAGGCATATAATTCTGCACAATAAAAGAAGAGAAATGAAGAAAAGTGAAAAATACATTACCCGAAGGGGAAGATTTTTTATTTTTTTTTTATTTTCTTGGTTATTTTTTTAATCGTTTGACTTTTCATTATTTTTGTTTTTCTTTCTTTCTTTATATCTTTTTCTGTGATTAATTATTATTATTATTTACTATTATTTTTTAAATATAAAAAGTCGCAATTACAATTTTTAAAAATTGTTCTGCCGCTATGTATCAAACCCTGGTCTCCTACATGGGAGCCTAACACCTGGCCCATTACACTACACTGTCTTGCTGAGCGGTAACCGCCATGTATAAGTAGTAGAGCTCTGCATTTCGGTGCAAACAACCGCTCGAGCCTTTCCCGCTCCGTGCCGCTGCTCGACGGCTGGGGTAGGCGCACGCTGCGGCATGGCTGTGGCCGTCTAATGCCCCACGTGGCCGGTCGCCCTCCGCCTCTCGGTTACCGGCGGAAGTGTCGAGCGCTGCCGGGCGCTCGAGCGCGCTCATAGTCTCGGCCGGTGACAGCGCGACCGACGCGCGCTCAACTCTGTGAAATCGCATTAGAAACCGACCTGGCTTGAGCAACGCACATAGCGTTATGAATTAACGAAGTATAGGGGCGTAAAAGCTCAATTCATGAAACGAAGAGAAGTATTATGGAGAGAATTAGGAGCGGCTCGTTAGTCCTGAAGAAGAAAGACATGTCGGAACAGGAGGCGAAAAGTGAAGCTTGGAAATAGTTTGCACTTGTAGTGGATCGTGTCACGCGGGCTTCTGCTGGTTTTGTGCAATGTACCACATGTAATATTATAGTTTCGTACCAGTCAAGCACAACAGGTATGATTCGACACTGCAAAAGTAAATGCGGAGCAGGATTCCAACGACCACTTGCCGTTCCAAGTAGATAAAAACAAAATTTCGTGAATATTACTCCTAACTCCGTCATTCCTTCCCGATCCTGCATTCAATATTAGTACAACGTATAGGCGTAGCCAGGATTTCGTGAGGCATTGTCAATGAATGAACATTGTAATAACGTGAACTCTTAATAAAATCGCAAACGGCACTAATAGTGTATAAGTTATATTTCATTCCAAAGAACTGTATACTAGAGAGTCATCAGGCTATAGATACAAAATTAGGAACAAGACAAATTAATTAACGAAGATAGGAAAATTCTGATCGAAACAAGGACGATAATCGGAAAGGCAGTGCGTGAAGCTTGAAGTAAAAGCACTCAAATTTTTGCAGTACGTGTAGGGCTATCAGTGACAAGAAACATGTGTGTAGATACGCGTTGACTAGATGGGAACATAGAGTCGTTTACATAGGAGCATCAAGAAATATTGCTGACTGACATTGTAATATATGACTGAAATTTTAATTACCGATAGTAAAACTACTGTGAGACATGACGGTCAATTCCTACGTGCACAGATGTTTGCAGTTAGCTACAGAACCTTGTTTTTTACCCAGATGTACACATGTTTACCAGAAACATACCGATGACTATGAATGTCTCTTTTCAGGGTTCCAAAACATATGGGAATCACATGGGGAGAAATCGAGACTGTATTGGAGCACGTTTAACTGTTTCCCATACTTGGCAAAATGTAGGCGGACTTCATCCTGATACACAATGATGCCAATTATTGTTAGCTTTGTCAACATTACGGGAGGGGTTTGAAGCCCAGAAACCACCACCCCGGACTACGCGCATGGTACAACGTATACAAGGCCGAGTTTGTAGATATGCTACACATAGCCCTCCACTCCCATGAACCACAGACATTGCCGAGGTGGGGTGACTTGCGTGCCTCAACGATACAGATAGCCGTACCGTAGGTGCAACCACAGCGGAGGGGTATCTGTGGAGAGGCCAGACAAACGTGTGGTTCCTGAAGAGGGGCAGCAGCCTCTTCAGTAGTTACAGGGGCAACAGTCTGGATGATTGACTGAGCTGGCCTTGTAACATCAGCTAATGTGGCTTTGCCACACAGCTACTGCGAACGGCTGAAAGCAAGGGGAAACTACAGCCGTTACCTTTCCCGAGGACATGCAGCTCTACTGTATGAACATATGATGATGGCATCCTCTCGGGTAAAATATTCCGGAGGTAAAATAGTCCCCCATTCGGATCTCCGGGCGGGGACTACTCAGGAGGATGTGATCATCAGGAAAGACAATACTGGCATTCTACGGGTCGGAGCGTGGAATGTTAGATCCCTTAATCGAGTAGGAAAATTAGAAAATTTAAAAAGGGAAATGGATAGGTTGAAGTTAGATATAGTGGGGATTAGTGAAGTTCGGTGGCAGGATGAACAGGATTTCTGGTCAGGTGAGTACAGGATTATAAATACAAAATCAATTGGGGGTATCACAGGAGTAGGATTGATAATGAATAAGAAAATAGGAATGCGGGTAAACTACTATGACCAGCACAGTGATCGCATTATCATTGTCAAGATAGATACGAAGCCAACACCGACAACAGTAGTACAGGTTTATATGCCAACTAGCTCTGCCGATGATGAGGAAATCGAATAAATATATGAGGAACTAAAGGAAATTATTCAGACAATTAAGGGAGAGGAAAATTTAATTGTTATGGGAGACTGGAATTCGGTAGTAGGACAAGGAAGTGAAGGGAAGATAGTAGGTGAATATGGTCTGGGCAAAAGGAATGAAAGAGGAAGCCGCCTGGTAGAATTTTGCACAGAACATAATTTAGTTATAACAAACACCTGGTTTAAGAATCACAAAAGAAGGTTGTATACGTGGAAGAGACCAGGAGACTCCGGCAGATATCAGATAGATTTTATAATGGTAAGACATAGATTTCGGAATCAGGTTCTACAGTGTAAGACATACCCAGGGGCAGATATAGACTCTGACCATAACTTGTTGGTTATGAACTGTAGGCTGAAACTGAAGAAATTACAGAAAGGTAGGAAAATAAGGAGATGGGACCTGGATAAATTGAAGGAACCTGAGGCTCTTAAAAATTTCAGAGGGAGCTTTAGGCAACAATTGACAGAAACGGGGGGAAATAAAACAGTAGAGGAGGAATGGGTAAAATTGAGAGATGAAATAGTGAAGGCAGCAGAGGACAAAATAGGTAGGAAGGAAAGACCTACAAAAAATCCTTGGATATCACAGGAGATACTAAATTTAATCGATGAAAGGAGAAAATATAAAAATTCAGTAAATGAAACAGGCAAAATGGAGTACAGACGACTAAGAAATGAGATTGTAAGGAAGTGCAAAATGGCTAAGCAGGAGTGGCTAGAAGGCAAATGCAAGGATGTAGAAGAATGTATAAATAGGGGAAAAATAGATACAGCCTACAGGAAAATAAAAGGAACATTTGGAGATAAGAAAAACAGCTCTATGAATATCAAGGACACTGATGGAAAACCAGTTCTCAGCAAAGAAGGGAAAGCTGAAAGGTGGAAAGAATATATAGAGGGGCTCTACAAAGGAAATGAACTTCGAGACAATATTGTAGGAAGGGAAGAGGATGTAGATGAAGATGAAATAGGAGATACTGTACTGAGAGAAGAATTTGACAGAGCCCTGAAAGACCTAAGTCGAAACAAGGCCCCTGGAATAGATGATATTCCCTCAGAGCTACTGAAGTCTCTGGGAGAACCAGCCATGACAAAATTGTTTCACCTGGTGTGTAAGATGTATGAGACAGGTGAAGTACCCTCAGACTTTAAGAAAAATGTTATAATCCCCAGGTGCAGACAGGTGTGAAAACTACAGAACCATCAGTTTAATAAGTCATGGCTGCAAAATATTAACGCGAATTATATACAGAAGGATGGAAAAGCTGGTAGAAGCCGACCTCGGGGAAGATCAGTTTGGGTTCAGGAGAAATGTAGGAACACGGGAGGCAATACTCACTTTACGGCTTATCCTAGAAGATAGATTAAGAAAAGGCAAATCTACATTTCTAGCTTTTGTAGATTTGGAGAAGGCTTTTGACAATGTTGATTGGAATAAACTCTTTAAAGTTCTGAAAAAAGCAGGAGTAAATTATAGGGAGCGTAAGGTTATTTACAACTTGTACAAAAACCAGACAGCGGTTGTCAGAGTTGAAGGGCATGAAAGGGATGCAGTGGTTGGGAAGGGAGTGAGACAGGGTTGTAGCCTTTCTCCAATGTTATTCAATTTGTACTTGAACAAGCTATAAAGGAAAGCAAGGAGAAATTTGGTGAAGGAATAAAAGTTCAGGGGGAAGAATTAAAAACATTGCGTTTTGCCGATGACATAGTAATTCTGTCAGATACAGCAAAGGACCTGGAAGAGCAATTGAATGGAATGGACAGTGTGCTGAAAGGCGCATATAAGATGAACATTAACAAGAGCAAAACTAGGGTAATGGAGTGCAGTGTAAGAAAATCAGGTGATGCTGAAGGAATTAGATTGGGTGACGAAGCAATAAAGGAGGTAGATGAGTTTTGTTACTTGGGCAGTAAAATAACAAATGATGGTCGCAGTACAGAGGATATAAAATGCAGAATGGCAATGGGTAGAAAAGCGTTCTTGAAAAAGAGAAATTTGTTGACATCGAATATTGATTTAAGCCTAAGGAAGTCCTTTCTGAGGGCATTTGTATGGAGTGTTGCCTTGTATGGGAGTGAGACATGGACGATAAACAGTGCGGACAGGAAGAGGATTGAGGCATTTGAAATATGGTGCTACAGAAGAATGCTGAAGATTAGGTGGGTGGATCGCGTAACTAATGAGGAGGTACTGAACAGAATTGGGGAGAAAAGGAATTTCTGGCATACCTTGACTAAAAGAAGGGATAGATTGGTAGGACACATTCTTAGACATCAAGGAACTGTTAATTTAGCGTTGGAGGGAAGTGTGTGGGGAAAAAATCGCAGGGGAAGACCAAGAGATGGATACAGTAAGCAGATTCAGACAGATGTAGGTTGCCGTTCTTATGTGGAGATGAAGAGGCTTGCTCAGGATAGGGTATTGTGGAGAGCTGCATCAAACCAGTCTCCGGACTGAAGACCACAACAACAACAACAGCCCACGATTAGACAACTGTGTTTCCGTTTGTCTGCCGAACGGCACAAAATACTATATACAGACATTACAGTTTAAACGATACAGTCACTAGAATACAAGATCACCTCAAAGACGAAACTCCAGTAGTCTGCATCATATTAACAAAATCAAATGTAACATATGTAATTTTAATATTACTATCAGTTCAATTGTAATATTACTAACAGTTCTATAGAACTATAGAGCGGGACTAGCCGGTAAAAATCGGACATAATGCAGACCTCTGATAAGTAGACACGTTACGCGTGGTAATTTGCTGCGAAATTGATCTTGATTTTCTTAGAAATGAAGGCCCACTGGAATAAATCCTTTTAGGTTGATGGTCTGGAGGAATTCCCTCACAACATAACTGCGACCCATCAAAATCCGTTGGTACCAAACTTGGTGTTCTCCTTGTTAGTATTCAGATTTGAACAAGGCTGGTTGTTCTATGGTGCAACCACTTCCTACAGTGACCGCGACCCACTGAGCAATATCAGCTTACGCACACCCTTGCCCGAGGGAGCATGGCGCCTACAATCGCACGGCAATTCCCGAGCGGCTTAACTCCTACCTAATAACCTCCCATTAGCCTTAGATTAGATCTAAGTATCAGGTAATCGTGCACCAATTTGTTCGTTAATATCATCAATCAATACGTCGACGAAGTTAAAATTGGTAAGGCCTTATTCTAATTAGGTGCCGCGGTGGAGCGGCCGAGCGCATTGAGGCGCTATGCTTCGATGCGTGAGGCCGTTCCCCGTCGGGGATGGAATCCCCCCTCGGACATGGGTGTTTGTGCTGTCTTTAGTATAAGGTAGTTCATAAGTAGTTTGTAAGATTAGGGACTGATGACCCCGCAGTTAAGTCCAATAAGCTTTACAAACATTTGAACATTTTCTTATTAGGTTCAAAATCTTTTGAACAGCAACTGAAGTGATAACTCCAGTATTTCATAATGCTGCAACCAAGTATTCGGACTGTTAGCACAATCAAAATGTTAAATGCTTGTACATATCAATGTGGTAAAAAGGAGTCAATTCCTGGGTTGAGTGATACAAAGGATTTCAGTCCTGCAGACAGTTTTTATTTAAAAAAATGTAACTTTTTAAAAAATAAACAAACTTCAAAATGAAATGTACGTAGTTTATTTACAAAATGTTATGCTATGATAGTATCCTCTATTGAACAGATAAGTTTCTATAAGAATTTTGTACCTGAAAATAAAAAATATGGACTTAAAGCCTTTAAACGTATCAGTACAGTATTAAGAAATGTAATACAAAATCGTCATTATGGTGTGCGCCCCGCTAATGAGTATGAGTAATATCAAGAAGAAGAACGTGACAATGAAAGTAACACGCTGATGTGGAGGACAACCCAGAGAGCTACGCGTGTGTGCTTCTGAGATACACTATCACTTTCCACACAGCCACGAAAGTAAGGCTCTTTACTGGTGGAATAAATCACTGTAATTGTCGCTGAACACATATGTCCGCATTTGGATAAACGACTGTGAAAGATGACAATGTTTGATCGGTTCTATGAGTTACTAGACGAAATAGCAGTATTCATGAGGAATAAAATCTGAATGTTCCTCAGTTGGTAGAAAAAGAACCCTGTTTGTGACTTAGCTTTGCTTTCTGATTTAACGGGTCATATGTAGGATTTAAATATCTCACTCCAAGGCTAGAGCACTATTTTATAGAAACGAAACTCTTCGAAATAGGATTTTAAGGAAAGAAGGGAGGTTAGGGTTTAAAGACAAATCGACATCATGCTTCTTAGAGACGGAGATCGAGCTCGTATTGTTTGGATTAGGATGCGGAAGGAATACAGCTGTGCACTTGCAAGGGAGCCATCCCGGCATAACTGAGCGAGGTGGCGCAGTGGTAATACACTGGACTTGCATTCAAGAGGGTGGTGGTTGAAGTCCACCTCCGGCAATCAAGATTTACTTCTTCCGTGATCTCCCTACATCACACCTGACAAATGCTGGGTCGCGGCGGAGCTATGCTACGATGCGCGAGGTCGCTCGCCGTCGGGGGTTCGAATCCCCCCTTGGGCATGGAAGGCAGGAAGGAATCTTAGGGGTTAACGTCCCGTCGACTACGTGGTCATTAGAGACGGAGCTTACGCTTGGACATTTGGGTAAGGATGAGGGAAGGAAATCGGCCGTGCCCTTTGAAAGAAACCATCCCGGCATTTGCCTGGAGTGATTTAGGAAAATCACGGAAAACCTACATCTGGACAGGTGGGTTTGAACCACAATCTTTCCGAATACGAGTCCAGTGTGTTACCATTGCCCACCTCAGTCGGTTTGGGCATAGGAGTTTATGCCGTCTTTAGTGTAAGCTAGTTCATAAGTAGTTTGTAAGTTTAGGGACTGATGACCCCGCAGTTAATTTCCATAAGCCTTATAAACATTTGAACAAATGCCGAGATGGTTCCTTTCCTTCTCCATCCTTCTCCCAAACATCCGAGCGTGAGCTCCGCCTGTAATGACCAAGCTGTCGACGGGACGTTTAACCCCAAGCTTCCTTTTTTCTTCATTCCGGCATATACCTGGAGTGAATGGTTTTGGATGGGAGGAAACACTGCATTTTACGAATTTATCACGCGTGCAAAATGCAGACACTATTCACTCTAGAACGTATGCGCAAGTCGTAGAAAATATTTCAACCGGTTTGAGTCTAGTTTGTCTGCTAGGTTTCAATGCTTTGAAACCCTGTATTAAGTGTCCCTTGCAGGTACTATTTAATTTACAATGTGCCGAGTTATTTAAGGTCACATATAAGACCAATAATAAAAATGTTCAAATGTTTGTAGAGTCTATGGGACTTAACTACGGGGTCATCAGTCCCTAAACTTACAAACTACTTATGAACTACTTACAACTAAGGACGGCACAAATATCCATGCCCGAGGGGGGATTCGAACCCCCGACCGTAGTGACTGGAGCGCCTTAGTCCCCTCGGCCACAGCGGCCGGCATGTGCATATAACTTGAAGTGCAACATCAACACGCCGCACTATTAGCTGATAGAAGAACCGCCCGCGAGACATTTTTTAAAACATTGCAGGAGGAGTGTTTATTATCGCAGATTTTTTTTCTTTTTCTTTATTTATTTTTGACGGTCGTATGTTTTCATTTAGATGAAGGGCCTTCAGCTCACAGAGTGGAAAAGAAAATTCACAATAAAGATGAGGGAAATATATTTGTATATGCCACTGGAGTCCAAACTAGCTGCGCGGGAGTAGCCGAGCGGGTAGTCGCGGCTCGGCCGTCGCAGCGGTCGGACGCATGTGCGGAGCTCTCTCGCCAGTGTCGCTCACTGGTGTTTACATTCGCGCTTGCTTGCATTGATAAGTTATTAATTTGAAATGGAGTCACAATTGAGGAAGTATACTTTGAAGTTTGGTTTTAGTTTTGATATAGAACGTCCAAAAATATTCGAATTCGACGATTGGTTCTTCGGAAAGTTTAACGTACCTGAAGAAGATCTGTTTGGTATGTCTTACGACTTCCTGAGCAACGTATATGTGGTGAAACTGAGGAACGACGAAATCTGTCAGAAGATAATGACCATGACCAACGGGAGTGCCGAGTACAAGACCAGCTCTGGTGAGGTGAGTCGAGTTACCATTACTTATGCCGGGTTAGGCCTTCGCACCGTTAAAGTTCACCTGTTACAGTTTGAGCTAGATTTGCAATATATCGCAGAGGCTCTTTCGAAGTACGGCACCGTGTATGGCGTAACTATTGATAAATGGGGAGGTAACATGCACTACAAGGTTGACAACGGTGTACGAACTGTGAAGATCGATTTGAAATGTCATATACCGTCCTTTGTGAACGTATTTGGATTCCGGGCCCTTGTTGTGTACGAGGGACAACCGCGTACCTGTTCTGCTTGTAATTTGCCAGGCCACCTTAGGGCGGAATGTCCGCGCAAGAAACCTGTACAGTTGCCTGCCGAGGTAGACGCGGACGGCAGACCGCGGGCCCAGTACGCCTCAGTCGCCAGCCGTTTGCTTACGCGCGAGCGGAGCGCGGCCAACCTGCCCGGTGACGTCACTGCGGCGGCAACCTCTGCCGCCGCGCCGCAGCCAAGCGCACCCGCCGTACAAGACGACGTGCACATGTCCGGCGCTCACGCAGCCTCCGCGGAGCACGGGCACTCTCCTTTTGTTTCC